>OZ038490.1:53579823-53662323 GCA_964036315.1 Acanthosepion esculentum
TAAATCCTATATCCTCTTAGATAAAATGAATTGTTTTTTTTATCTATGTTTCTGACATGAAGCACTTTTAAATCCTGACTTATAAGGATTCATTACACAAACAGAAGCCATAATCTGCAATATTGCCAATGGCAGATTTTAATCCTTTTACTTGGGATTAACTAAATAAAATTACACAAAAGATTATTTCTATATAAAATGTTAAAATGCAAAAAAAAACATACATCTTCCTTTCTTTCTTTTTTTTCTTTTTTTTTTTTTGAAAATTCTTAAATGCAGTAAACAAAAAAATCTTATTTTCTTAAAGAACAAATTATTTTATAGTTTTAATTTCTGGTCTTACTTTAACTGTGTTTTCCTTTTGAAGTCAGTTTAGCAGGATATAATCTTCTATAAGACCATGTGGAATTAGTAAATGCTAAACGTTTCACATAACTTGTCATATGGATCAGCTATAGCAAATTAAGTATTGGAGAAAAAGAAATTGCACATTGAATAGGTATTGCCAGAGATAGTTTTGCCCAATGCCACAAATTGCTATGAAACCAAAGAATTAACCTGAGAACTCAAGTCATGTTCTTAATCAGCCTTGTTAGATCAAAACTTTTATATCTATGTCATAGATGGCACCAAACCCATTCAGAAATATCTAAACTGTCAGCTGGATACAGCCACTTCCTAAGATCAAATGTGAAAAATGGCTGATAAAGTAAAGCCTGAGAGTCTTGGTAAAGATCATCTTTCTTTGAACATTTTCAAACTAAATTTTCAAATTTACACTATTGTCCTCATTCTTGTTGTTGCTATCCCAACCTTTTGGTTTTTGTGACCTCTAGCCTTCATCAGGTGCTTGTCAATCCGGATCATGAGTGGAGAATTTGGAGCCTTAAAGATAACCTGCCTGATGATAAGACTGCTGCTGCTGCTACTTGTCACACTTGACTGCACTCTCTCCTGTGGCTGCTGCTACTGTTGAAGCCTTGATGTCATTTTCTTTCTTTATTTCGACTACCATATTGCATGTGCATTGTGGTATAATGAATATCAGCTTGGAATGAAAGAGCCAAGTTTTAATTCCAGCTGGGTTAATTATATTCACTTACGCACGAATAGCCTTGAGAAAAATATGAATCAGTCTCATCTCCCCCCAGCTATGGGTTGAATAGCAGGACAGACTGGGTCCTATAGCCTTAGTTGACAACCAGTCTACCACAGAAAGAAACAGCAACTACTGGGGAAAATCTTCTGCTGAGTCAATCATGAATCAAAAGAGACCTGATCGCCCTAGCAAGTATCACGTATGGCACTTAACTGACTGCCCCTATTGTATTTATTTCGATGCTAGGCCCCCTACTAAAGAGGTTCTCATAGCCTGTCATCTGCACTGATTCTTTCAAACATTAAGAAATGTTTTCAAAATTTTACAAAATAAAAATTCACACGTATTCTTGTGGTCAGTCATCTGTTCTCTAAATTATTTTTTAAATTCAAAGATAAACATGTATTTGAACAGCCACTTATGACTAAACATTTTTTAATCATTTAATTACACCTTTAATGTTCTGCCAATATTGCTAATTGTTCATCATGAAGTACTTCAAATTGGGCAACTTCTATCCTACCTAGTCCACTTATAAATTTCCAGGTGTCAAGCATCATCTATTTACAATCACATATATTTATAAAGCTACTTTCTGTTAGTGACGTTTAACATGAGCTATTTTAAGACAAACATCTTTTTGTTTGTTTTTTTACGTATTTTAAATTAGTTCAGTCACTGATTGATTTCTATTTCTATCTGATATGCAAAAATCCCTTCCTTGACTGAAACGAGTTTTTTAGAAGATGAGATCTTTCAGCTACAAGGAACAAAATACATTTCCCAGACACTCAAATAGGTGATACTGCCATTATTGCACACACATTCAACAAAAACCAATTCTCATTAGTTTACTGAAGAAACATTTGACTGGAATGTTATTTCAATCGACAGCTTTGACAGAATATCAGAAAGTGCAAGTGCAACAGTGTTTTGAGATGAAAAAGATAGTTGCTACAGAATTGACAAAACATTTGCCAGCCTCTCCATCTTAATTGAATCACAAAAGAAAACTTCAAGAAGAGTCGGCTTTCTTTGTGTCTTCTGTTACATACTCTCAAATTTCTCTTGAAAATGAGGCCCCTCGTGTTTCTCCAATTAGAGACAGCATTCAGTTTCTGTAACCAATGCCTCCCCTCCCTGTCTATCAGGACAGGTCAGCTTCTGTGAGTGTCACATGAGAAACAAGGAGCTTTTTGATGAATTGGATAACTTTCCTCCGACTCAACCAGCGTGACTTTATTTTTCTGTGCACAATTATAAGATATTTTATGTCATGAACTTAGTTATCCACTCCGAAGGTTAATTTGAATCAGATGTTAAAAAGAAACAGCTATTTAATAGACTTCACTAAGAGTAAATCAGTTTGTTTGGTAGAATTTGCATTAAATACCACAAAAACTTTACATATATATATGCATAACCATGTTTTTATGTTAAGGCAGGACAAGGTATAATCTCACGAAAAGCAGAGTGTCCTTCCTGACAAAAGTTTTGTTGTAATGATTTGAGGCAAGGTTTTACAAGGTCAGATGCTCTTCCTGATGTCCAAGTCAGACACTGACAGTAGTCCAATTATACCAAGTGTTTTTATCGAGACACCATCTCTAGGATGGTTGCCAATCAAGGCTTGAGTGCCAATCCTAGCCTTATATCAAAATAAACAAATACAAAAATATTTGTTAAAATCGCTCACAATAAAAAATAAAGTGCTCAGTTTCAAGTAAAAAAAATCAAACCTGTAGGGCAATTTAATATCTTAAAAAGATAAAACCCTGACTGGAACACCACCTCAGTTTCAACCACCAAGGTCTTGTCAGCCTGCTGTCAAAATATAAAGTAGGGATAACTTACTGGTAGTTGAAGTTGACCTGATTTGGGCCCCTGATATCTACACTTTAGTAAAGTTATGATTGTTGTCAAGAGAGAATATTTTTGATACTTTTAAGGGTTTGAAGGAAGCTCTGGTAATTATAGACTACAGAGCAGGGTCGTCATGTACTACCCTGAATCCCCACCAACCGGAGACAGGGGCAAGCCTGTTTAGAGACCTTGGGCAGTGCTTTTTCAGTTTTTTCTACCTACATTTACATACATTACAAATTAAATTAAGCAGAACTAACTATTAAAGGATTAGAATTTTTTGTAGATTTTGATGTCATTCTAGTTTTTTCTTTTCTTTTTCATCTAAACCTGGGAATTTTTTTTGCTCATGCTAAGTCTTGAAAAAAACATTATATAAAATTCACTAGTTTTTATCCATAAGGTTGAACATGTTAAATCATTCAACCTGTATTTATATTTGAATTCTACCTAATGAAAATTGATATGTAGTAGAGTGGAGGCCCCCATATAATGGATTGGGGTGGGGGATACAAGACCCTTGTACAGGCCCTGCTACAGAGTATAATCATTGGTCAGTAAATTTGCTTATACATCATGTGACCTGTTACTGCAATGTCCAAAAATTGTGTATAAAAAATCAATGTTGGAAGTGACATGTGTAATATTAGGTTATATCAAATGTAAATCTATGTATTTTGCATTCTTTAAGTATGTGTTTTATGAATATAAGTGATATAAAAAAAATTATACTTAGGTAATATTTCAGAAATTAATGAGATATACATCTGACAGTCCACACCACCAACAAAAATAAGCATTGGATTTAAAATTGATACAGACAGAACTCTTATGCCAATATACATGTGACATCTATGCTTATGGCCATATCATGTTGAAACACAGGTACTTGTATGAACACCGAAGTTAAGCAATGTTGAGCTTGGTCAGTACCTACTTGGGAATACCAGCTACTATATGCTTGGATATGCTGCTGATGTATAACATTTTGGAATGAGAAGCTGGGAAGCAGAGTTCAAATTCCAGTCCAGTTTGTTACATTCACTTATGCGCAAATACCATTGGGAAAACTATGAATCCACCTCTTCTCTCCACCAACTATGGGTTAAATAGTAAGTCTTGTGTCTAAAAATGATCTCCCAAAAATGGTTGATGCAATATTCACTTGCAAAAACAAAAGAATTATTCATAAAATCCAAAAATATGCTTCAGCTTTAAATAACCTACAAAAGGTTGATAATCTGTAAAAAATGAATCAATCAAACATGTGACATCTACACGACCAATAAAAATAAAATAAATATAGAATTTCAAAGCTGAAATAAAACTCCAAATCAATCAACTCCCAAAAGTTTTGATAAAGCTAAATAGAGAAACACGTCAAATTTAGAAAGATTTCCTACTTGTTCTTCATTCAATCATTCTGTTGGATTTAATTGATATCTTCAAGTCATATAATCCTATTTTTAAAGACTTCAATTTAATATTCCATCCACAATCAAAAACAGTTGATCATTTTGTTAAGATTTTAATGTCTATCTTCTTGTCTTTCTTGTGATAAGGTGAATAAACATTAAAATTCAATCAGAATTACTTCTGGCTCATGTTTGTTAATTGAATATTGATTTCTTACAAATGTTGAGGTTTCTTTTATTCTCTCCTGATCTTTTTTTTTTTCATATTTATTGAGACATATGTCTTGGTTTGTTTTTAATTATCATTTGGGTCACATAATTAATTTTTCTTTCTTTTTGTATCGCTATATTTGTCAGCCTTTGTTTCACCTCATGGTTACTATTTCTTTTCTCTAAATAGCTTTTTATCTCCAGAGTTATTGATGAGAATAAGGACTTGTCTCTGCAGGATAAGAGGTCAAGACTTGTTACAATTACAGTAGAAAAAAAGTCTTTTTATTGTGATGATGATGATGAGCTGCTATGACCTCAGTTCATTCAAATTGACAGAGAAATGCATAATCATGATAACTTTGAGTAGCAAAGTTAAAGAAATAAACAGTAACTACAGAAATGGTAATATTAGTTGTTTTCTTATCTGGAAACATTCAACATTCACTGTCTGAGCAGCTAATGCTACTTTCAGTTGAAATTTATAAAATCTATTAAAATACTTTTTCAAGAAAATAAGTTTCTCAAGTCCAGTAGCTGTTATTGCTCTTGCCAATATTGACAGAGGTTTCCTTCCAAACAGTTTGTTCATAGCAGTGTGGAGTATAAGCATTTTGATTATTTTCTCTTTGAGTTACATGTGATATCCATTTTACTTGTTGTTGATGTATTTTGAGAAAGGTTTGTCTTGAGCCTTATTTCTTGAGACACTTGATAGAGTATGTCAAACCAAGATATGTCTATTTTACAATATTTTGAGTCTGGGTTCCAAGACATCTACAGTAAATTGTAATAGCAACATTATTATCAAAAGTAAAACAAAATATTCCTTTGTTCCCAATGAAGAAAAAGTGTAAAAAGTTAGAAGTAAATTTTGGGATCAAATTGTTCAATGGAAATGCATTTTTAAAACAAATATTTTTCTTGTCCTTTTTATTTTCTTGTCTTAATAATAAAAGAGAAATTATAATCTTACACAGAATAGCTACCAACAATAATTTCTATTACAAAAAATATTTTCTCATAACAAAAAAAGAGGTAGATATCCTCTTTCCCCTTGATGAACATAAAGGTTTTTTAAAACCTTCCTTATTGCTAAGTATGCATATCAAATTTGAGGGTTGTACGCAAAAAGGATTGGACATATATGGCAATATAGGTGATGGGACAATTAATTGGAATCAAAAATATCAGAACTTTTTGCGGTATCAGAATAGGAGAATTTTTAACCTAATTTCTGATTACAGAAACAATTCTTTGGATTTTTTTCTTGTTTAAAACTTAATTTTCCATTTCTGGAAAAAAAAACAATGAATGTGCAAGTTTCTACTCAGTTCTCAAACTTTCCGTAAAGTTTGCTAGTTTAAAGTCTGTTTCTGTTCAAAATAAAATTTTTATTTTTAATTACTTTTCAAACATTGTTAATTCACCCATTTAATAATAGAAATTATTAATTTAATAATTACAATCAAAATGATATAATATAAACACAAAATTAATTTACGTTCTTGTGCTGCCAGACTCACTTTTATTCTTTTTTTAATTTATAAAAAAGAAAAAAATAGTGATTGTATGGAATTCCTGCCAATGTCACATTTGATTTCTTCACATAAAAAACTGACCTTGTGTCACAAATTGTCCTTGTGGCGAGACAGTTAAATTACAACAATTTATTTTTATAATAGTTTTAATCCATAAAATCATTTTCTAGTCTCGGTTATTGAAAAGATTTATTTTTGTTTAATTAGCATATTACATAAACAAAAATAAATTTTTTAAATAACCAAGACTTTAAAAAGTAAACATTCTTTTATGAAACTTAAATTTGTTCCTACAAAATTCCTGTATTTCTTAAGATTTTATAGCTTTTGAAATGGATTTTCATCTTTATTTACTTAAAAAAAAGGACTTTTATTTGAAGTTTCCTGAAAAAAGCTTTTTTACACAAAAGTTTCTATTAAAAAAACTTAAAATTTAATTGCCATCAAAAACTGTATTTAATTTTATTTTACTAATATTTTTCTTTGACATAATTGATTTTTTCCTGGGTTAAATTATATTTAAAATATTTTGAACTTTTTTCTCATTTATTCTTCCTCAGAGTCAAATGAGATGCAAGTTTTATAAGTAGAAGTGTATAAAAAAAGTTAAAAATTAGTATTTTTACCAATTTTTATCTGGTGTGATTAAGCTATAGTTTTTACCACTTTTAACATGAATTATTTTAATATTTAAAAAATAAAACTAGTAAAATTTCCTCTTCTATTAATCTAATAAATAACTGAAAAAAATTGATCCCATGCCAAAAATAGACATTTACAGTTGTTCTCATCCTTATGAAGATTTTAATCATTTTTATCTTATTTTTATTTTAATGCTTTCTAACAGTTGAATCTTATAACTTATGAAAAGATTAAGTTGGATATCAGCATTATTTAGCTTTCAACTTCCTAATATTTTTTAAATTTATTGTAAAGTTTTCTAAAATTGCTTATGTCTCTTTCAAAAATCTCAAGGGATGTTTTTACTGTTGTTGTTGCACTTTGACTATTTTTTGTTCTTTTAACAAAAATAAAAGATATTTTGATTATTTTTAGAGATTATTAAATTTTTTAGTTGTGAGAAATTTATTTTAGTAAAACTTACTAGTGATTAAATCTTTTTAGATAAGATTGCAGACCCTTTATTATTTATTTATTAAGTTGCTGCGATAAGTTATATTTACTTATTAAACGTCTGTAAGCAGATTTTAAATTTGCATTTATTTTTTTTTCACTGTCCTGCAGGATTAGCTACTCCTTGTACTTTATCAAAATATATGCATGAGTTAAATCACAATACATAGGATGATACCTTTCTGCTTAGAGTATTATTGATGCAATATTATATATATATATATATATATATATATATATATATATATATATATATATATATATATATATATATATATAAGGGTGTCTCTTGTTTTTGAAGCGCATGCTGAAATTGAATTGTCACCCCTAAATTTGTTGTATTCATTGAAAAAATGGCATATATAGAATTTTAAGGAGACTGCATAATATTGTGGGGGGGGCACCTTTGCTTGTTAAAAGTTAAAAGTTGAGCAAAAAAAAAGACCCTTTTTTATATTACAATTAATAGCAAACTATTATTAGTTGAATCTTTACAAATTAGAAAACTAGAAACATTTTTTTTTATCTAACAGTGAAAAATTTAAATTTTACCTGATGTTTATTATTTTCAGACCCCAAGTGTAGCCAATGCCAAGCAGAAAAATGTAGTTTGGAAGATTTGTTAAGATTTCTGATGTTGACGTAAAGTAAAAGAAATATGTCAACTGTAGTGACGTACTTAAGTGATTTATATAAAGAAATTGTTCTCGTTATTGTTTAAACTCTTACCCAATTTTTTAAATCAAAAGGATATCTAACTTTATTTCATAAGCTTTTGTATTCATTTTTCTACTCAATGTTTTATTAATAAATGTACTTTGTTCATTAAGTAAATAAATTTGTAAGTATTGGAATTTGAAATGGTTGGCATTGCATTTAAAGTTTTGAAAATCAAAGTTGATGAGTCTGACTAATATAGAGATATTTGGTATAATCTCCAGCAATAACATTGATAATGGTTACTTGTAGGTTTAGTGATGAAAGAATCTTAATCTGGAGTGACTTTACTAGTTGTGGCCTATGTTGTCTTGTTACTGTTCATGGAAATTTGACAGCATTCAAGTACCAAGAGACACTAGAACACAGTTTGATTCCAAAGTTAACAATAAATAGAAAAGAAAGGAAAAAGTTGATATTTCTGCAAGACAATGTGACTTGCAATTTGGCAAAGAAAATTGTTTCACACTTCAGTGATCACCTTTTGTCTATAATGAAGTGGGCTACCTTGTTTCCAGACTTTGATCCAAATATTTGAGGAATGATGACCAGAGATGTGTACACTGGCAACAGCTAATACTCCATTCTTGAGGAATTGGAACACACAATCATTAATATATTGGATAAAACCTTTCAGCTTATATTCTCTAAATTAGAAAACTCAGTGACAGATAATCTCATAAAGCAAGGGGGACTGGTGCAAAGGGGCTTGTACCCCTTCCCCTTGAATCTATGATATGGACCCCCCACTCTACTATTACACAAGGTAGTATTCATATAAAATACAAATTGTATTGTAACCTAATTATGTACAGTAATGGATCATATGCAATATAAATGAACAGTTCAACTATAAAAATTGAAAATAAATACAATGTATCTAAATGCAAATTAGAGACATGTCATAATAGATCATTCCATCGCAAATAAATTAACAATATTTTGGAGCAATTTTTAACGTCAACTTGATATTTTTCTTGTTAAAATGTTGAAGAATTATAACACATTCAACGCTAACAGTATAACCCGTCTTTGACTGGGTGTTTCATTACTGGGAATTTCTGCCGTTCAATTGGAGCAGTTTAAGTTTAAAGTCACCCACCTGAAAATCGATATTAATAACAACAATTGGGTGAAACTGAGGCACATCCACAAATGGGGGGGGGGGGTAACAATTTGAAGGGGGGCCTGAAAAGGGCCTTTTTTGCATTCTCAATCTTGCAAGGAAGGAACCTCTTCCATGGACCGTCATAATAATAATAATATACGATAATTTTTATTTATAATATAATTTTTTTTTTATAATTCTAATAATCTTTTTCATTTGATTTCAACTCTCCAAATTGATTGTACATTGTTCTTTTACAGACATTAAATTTTGCCTTTGGTTTTTGCACAAAGTGTAAAAAATCAGTTTTTTCAATTTTTCACCATCAAAGTTCTAATTTTTTCCTGCCAATTTGGACTCAAAACCGGCACTGAAGAATTATCTATCAAACAAAAAAATTTCATTGAAATCAAATGAAAACTGTAGAAACGCATAAACAACACCTGATCACACATACAGCCACACATACATTTTGAGAATTATAGATATAGATTATGGATAAAAAATAGTGAATTTTATATAATGTTTTTTCAAGACTTAGCATGAGCAAAAAAAATTTATGAATTTGGACAAAAAAAAAAGATCAACATTTGCAAAAAAATTTTCATACTTTACTAATTAGTTATGCTTAGTCTAATTTGTAATATATATAAATGTAGGTAGAAAAAAAGCATATGTTGACAAGATAGTGTGGGTCACAAATGACTTCCCGGGGCCCCCAATCAGGGAGGGTCAGGTGTAGTACACACCAGCCCAGCATAAATGTTTTAAATGCAGAAGGTGCAACCATAAAGTATTAACAAATTGTTACTAGATAGCAGTTTTTTATTTTTTCATTTTTAAAGTAAGTAAACAGTCTCTGAAGAAAAGAATGAAAATGAAAATTTACAACCATTCAGAAAATACTTTAAAATAACTGTGAAAACTTTATAAAAATCTGGACTAACTTTTCAACAAATTCCATTAGAAATTCTTAAAATTTCTTTTATTTTCTATAATTTCTGGATGGAGTATATTACCAGAACATTGATATAGACCTGTGTGTGAATACATCATTGCTATAAATTGTTTCAACTACAAACTAACTTATCCTTTCTGTTGCCTCATTAAAAGCTTGCATCTCCATGAAAGAGCACAGCCTCTTTTATATCAGCATCCAAATCCAGGACTTTCTCACTCATGTTGGAAGAAAATCCCTCCCTGATTGATCAGAGGTCTAGCCGTACTCATCACACTTGGCCAATTGTATATTGGTGAGGAGTTGGAGTTTTGAATTCAGAGTTAACTTTCTCCTAGACCAGTTGCCACCCAAGGCTATAGAACGCAGGCTGTACTGATATTTACCCATAGCTAGGAGGAGAAGAGATGGATTCAGACCTTTCCCAAGGATGTTTGCTCTTAAGTAAATGTAATGAACATGACTGAAATTTGAACTCAGCTCTCCATTTTCTTAATCTGAGCCGCTATCCATTACTCCATCGTGCATCCAGCATTAGTGAGTAGAAAATTAATATGCCCATTCGTTACCAAAAAAAAATAACTATTTTTTATTTTGTATTTATTTCTTCAAGAAAAACCATTCCTCACTTCTTTTTCTAATCATTTCTTTTCTTTATAAATTAAAATTACTGATTGACATTCCTTCTGAGAATTCCAATATTGACAAACTTCCTGTCTGTCATCTTTACCTGACACTTGTCACTGCTATTCTTACTACTTGGGAGAAACACCACACGTTGTTTTC
This sequence comes from Acanthosepion esculentum, assembly GCA_964036315.1. NCBI lineage: Eukaryota > Metazoa > Mollusca > Cephalopoda > Sepiida > Sepiidae > Acanthosepion > Acanthosepion esculentum. The sequence continues at coordinate 53,590,655 of OZ038490.1, forward strand.
CTATTTTGTGATATCTCTCTGTAGCTGTTGCTTCCTCTTAGGTCATAATAACACTTTGATCTTAGCTTTTTGGCGTAATTCGTTACAACTTTCATTAACAGTAATCATAATATTTGGAGGAACAGAAATGTAATTACAGTAATTAGTTTGATTATAGTCATTATTTCTTCTAGTGTTATTAGTATTTTCTTCTAAATGCACATTTATCTGTTAACATCGTTTGTAAAAATACTGTTTATCAGCCGCCATCTTTTACTCAGCATTGCCTGGAACTCATTGCGACGACAATCAAGTATCTCAGTGGCCAAATACAAGACTTGAAGAATTTCGTATACATTCCTTAACTGAGAATAAGTGATTAATGTTCATTTGCCGAAGTTAACAGAAAAAATACCTTTGAATACCATGAATAAGTATTATTGCTTGCTAGCCAAATCCCAGTCTTAGGAACATTTCTCTTAATAATAATTTTAAAATAATTCAGTAGATGATGTTATTTTATTTATGGTAACTGGATTTTTTGGCAATTGCCCTACTCGGTTTCTGTCATTCAATACTGTACATCTGAAAAATGGCACTTTTATTGCAGTTGCCATAGCTTCTCACCATTTTGGCTAAGATCAAAGTGTAGTATGTGTTCTTATCAGCTTCATTTGATTCTCTCTCTCCATTTCTACCTTTACTTTTTTTTTCTTTCTTGCATTTTCTCACTGAAACCAAATTGTCTTTTCTCCTCTTTCGAAATGGAATAGTCCATTATTTATGAGGTATTGGTAGGTCATAATGGTTGTGGGAACTAACAAAGAGTGTGATAAGCACAATGATTATATAATTTATTTAGTCAGTTTGACAGAATTTTTAACCTGAGAGATCACCATTTGTTCTTTTTCTATGTAGTTAAAAAGACATCAAAAAAGTCTTTGAATCCTTCCTAAATTTTGTGATATGATTTTTAATCATCTCCAGTGGATGCTGTACATTCATAAAAGACAGATACGTAAATTTAACCAGTGATGCTTGCAGGACTGGAAAATCTGTTCCATGCAATTCACAAATCAGTCTAATGGTAACTTTGTGTTATCTGAAACTCTGTCACTGATCCTAGAAGGAAAAAAGAGACAGACTTTTCCTGTTTTTTCCATTCATTCTCTGTTTTTTGTGCCATGTCCCTTCAGGACATGAGCAATCATAGCTCTCTACAATCTCCTGTCCTTTTGTAGCTCTTAATAAAATTTGTCTTTTTGCTTTTTTTTCATTGCTGAACAATTTAGGGAACAATTTCATTCTTTGATTCCATGTCAGAATCTCTGACAAAATAAAGTTGTTTTGAACTTTTCAAATAATATTTCTCTTCTCTTCTTGGTAAATCCTGTTTGTTTGGAGTGTATAACAAACAATTACTTTTCATTTGCTTTTTAATCATAGCCAACTATTTTACAAATGTTATTTTGGTGCAAGCAAACCAGCTCCACAAAAATATAACAAGAAAGATAAATAAACCAGATTTCCCATTAAAGCCTGACTTGAGAAGTATAGAAAGTGATATACCGAGGAGAAGTAGAAATGTCTGATATGATATATGATATCTAATATGATATCTGAAGTGAGAAAAAGGCTTAGATTATACTAACTGGGATGGAGTCTACATATTAGATAGGGAACATCATGAGAAAAAGAGAAAATTAAAGCGAGCAATATACATTAACCTTTCAGGCAGATATGTAAGTCAGGCCAGTGTATATTTCAGTACAGTGTCATTTTCTTTACTCAGCAGACGCGGGTAGGGGAATTGAAAAGCATTCCTTTCTATAATTAAAACATCACTTATTAAATGGATTGCTCAGGATGATAATGTTTGTGTGGCTCATGTTACTGAGATTGAACTAAACTGATCAATATCAGATAATATGGAAAGTTTAAGATCGTCTGGCAGTTCATCTTCTTCTGTGCGCCATGTCTCTTCTGGACATTAGTGATCATGGCTCTCAACAACTTCCTGTCCTTTGTAGCTCTTAATAAATTTTATCTGTTTGTTATCTCTCCTAATCTTTGTTCCACCATCCATTTACTCAAGCTCGCTATGTAGGTTATGCATTGTTTCCCTCTGTCCCTCTTGTCTTCAATTTGTCCTGTGAGTATCATATTTTCCAAGCACTCTTTCCTCATTATGTGTCCTAGAAATTTTGACTGTCTTTCCCTGATGTTAAGTATAAGTGTCCTTTTTGTTTCTATTTTCCTTTAAACCTCGCCTCGTCACCTGAGATTAAAAAGGTCCTCTCTGCTATTTTCATTGTTTTAGTTATGGTTTGTAGCATGTTACTCTGCAACACCCTATATGACCACTTAAATTTTGTACAAAAGTCTTCATTTAATCCTGAGAGTATGCAAAGACATTGAGTGAACTTTTTTTTTCTTTTTCATGATGATGATGGTGTGTCTGTTCAGGATGTTGGGGATGATGGCTCCCTGCAATTTTCTCTAACTCTTAATAAATTTTGTCTCACTTAAACCTTGTTCTGCTATCCATTTACTCAAGCTTGCTAAGTAGGTTATGCACTGTTTTCCTCTGTCCCTCTAGCCTTCACTATGTCCTGTGAGTATCAAATTTACAAAACTGTCTTTCCTCATTAGATGCCCTATAAATTTCAACTCTTTCTGATTTCTTTCTATATAAGTGTCCTTGTTGTTTCCATTTTCTCTAAAACTTCTTTGTTGCTCATATGTTCAGTTCATAATATTCATTCACCATCCTTCTGTAGAACCATATTTCTGTTGCTTCAAGTCTCTTCTTCATCTGTGAGGAAATTGTCTAGCATTCATTGCCATATAGGATACTGATATTACATAACAGTTTACATCTCACCTATGGAACTCCCTTCCCTATTACTGTTTCCCTGACAAATGCAATCTCCAACGGTTTAAGTGTAGCGTCAATCGAGATCTCCACTTGCCTTGATCTATCCACTTCCCTTCTCCACATCCTTTCATTTTTCATTCCTATCTGCTCTCGCTCCGGATCTTCTGTGGCCCCCTTGCCTTGATCGACCCACACTCTTTCTCTTTCACCACATCCCCTCCCTTGCCACTCCTATCTGCTCTTCCTCCAACACCTTCTTTAATCCCTTGCGTGATAGTGGCCTCCGGCTTTGCTTGGGGTGATACGATTAAAAAAAAAAAAAAAAAAAAAAAAAAAATACTCTTTTTTTTTCTTTCTAATGAGATCAAAAAAAATAAGTGACTATCAAGTAAGGATTCCATACTTGAGTTGGTCCAAAAGGCACATATTCATTATCTATCATGGTATAGTAAACACTCTTATTTCAAAAGATATAACTCTATAAAAATCTATTTGATAAAAAAGCATTCAAATTTCTTCATTTACTCTTCGTTGATTTTGATTTTTGTCCTGTATAATAAAAGAAAATCGAAATAAGCAATAAAACACTTATATTGATCTGACTACAGTTTCTTCACTTACTATTCTCATGTCAGAAACTCTTTCAAACAATATGCATTATAGTGTGATTGGCTATTCTAAGATGCACATTCACTAATGATTACTTGCTTTAATCGATCTCATAAACTCTTATTCAGTCCTAAATTGCAATGGATTTGCTGTTTCTCTCTTCAGTCAAATAATTATTTCTTTTTTGTGATTCCTGGAGTGAATAGATATTGACATGAAGTAACCAGATAAGGTTCTGCCAAGTTTTGTTTGCATACTATTTTCAGAAAACAATACAAACTCTGCCATGATGATTCCAAGTTATAATCTGTCTTGGTTTTCCAAGATAGATACCACGAGGGAACCATAAATCTGAAGAAATGAATTCATCTCGTCTGCAGTCGCTCTCTCAGAGACGCGATGTTGCCTCGCTCTGCCTTTTTTACAAGTACTTTCACGGTAATTGCTCCGAGGAGCTGCTTTCGCTTGTCCCTAGGCCTTGTGAATTTAAACGTCCCACGAGGCTGTCATCCCGCTCCCACCCCTACACCGTGGAAACTGTTAGATGTAGACGTCTCTTCTACTCCAATAGCTTCATGTCTCGCACATCTCGCCTATGGAACTTCCCTCCCTATTACTGTTTCCCTGACAAATGCAATCTCCAACGGTTTAAGTGTAGCGTCAATCGAGATCTCCAGTTGCCTTGATCTATCCACTTCCCTTCTCCACATCCTTTCATTTTTCATTCCTATCTGCTCTCGCTCCGGATCTTCTGTAACCCCCTTGTCTTGATCGACCCACTGTCTTTCTCTTTCTCCACATCCTCTCCTTTACCACTCCTATCTGTTTTTTTTTTCTTCCTCCAACCCTTCTATAACTCCTTGCGTGATAGTGGCCTCCAGCCTTGCTTGGGGTGATACGCTTAAAAAAAAAAAAAATTTCTGGTAACAAACCAGGTTAAAATAGAGGAAAGCTATGAAAAACTTTGGTAACTCCCATAATGTAATGGTTAACGAGCTTCCACAACCAACCAGTGATTTTGATCCTCACTGAATGCATTACCATTGATCTACTAACCTTTGTTAAAATAAATAAAAAGAATCACTATAGCACAGTGGTTAGTAAATCCATCTTTTGTTAAACCATTTGTTCAGTTGTACTCTGTGCTTCGCTGTTTAACTTTTTTGGTAAATAAATAGGAACTGGTGTTATAATGTGGCAGTCTTTCTCAACTACTCATTGTGTATATGTTTGATCCTCATAGGGTACCCCACATTTGTGCTAGTCTTTGTAAATATCAAGATATACTTGACTTTAATGAAATAATAAAGAATTGACTTTTTTAACCCCTTCCCTGGCGTAGGCATGTATGTTTTTACCGAAAGTGTCTTTATCAGGCACAGACGGATAAACACGTCCAAAACATAACATTCAAAAACCAGCTACAGACATGTTTATACATTGATCGTGATTTATTTTATACTCTTCTGAGTTTGAAACGAGTCCAGTTGTTAATTCATACATCTGGTAGAGGTGTTAGCCACTGCTCGGGTATTTCGAGATGTCTCAGTTTCTTTGTTACTATATTAAAAACAAATTAAAAAATTTGTCTGAAAATGAAACTTTTCCCCAAAAAAATTGGTGGGAAGAGGTTATATATTGTGTTTAAGAAATTTGTAGAATTGTCATTTTGTTTTCAATTCATCCAAGACTTGTACATGTTCAACTTCAGATAAATTGCTGACTTTTTGAAATTGAACTTTGCATTTTTTCCAATATTCCACAGTTTGTCATCTGTCTCTCTTAAACTCAAGTTTTGGTTTCCTTCTCCTATTTCAGAGAATGAAAGTAATTCCAAATGCTTGGTTTTTAAAAAGAAGAAAAAGACTAATAACTATTTGATTAAAAAATTACAATTTGTTCCAAACATCTTTGGAGATTCCTTAATTAAATTAGTTTGTCTTCATAATTACAGTTGCTGTCAGTAATCTCCAAAATAATTTAAAAAATATTATGAAATTTTGAGAATCATCTGCCAATCATTTCCTTATATTTTATACATGTACAGTGAATACATTGAAAGAATTCTGCACAACATCACCCTCACTTTCTGCTTCCTCAAAACAACATAATGAACAAGTGCTGAAATTTAATAATTGCTTTAATTTTAAAAGTTGGAACTAAGGATTTTAGAAGATTGAATTTCATGGAAAACTGAATACTTTTATTCTACGTCACATTTATCCTCTTGACATTACCTTTTTCTATTTTACCTCTGAAGTTCCCACCCCCACTCTACAAAAAAGATATTGTTGCTGGAGGTATTAAACTGCTGACAACATTTATAAGTTTGTTATACCAAATGAACAGGCCATGAAAGACTTTGAAAATTTTAAAAATAATTTCATATCAAAAATCTAAATTTATTTTTCACAGAGTATTAAAAATAAAACCATTTATGAACTCAAAATGATTTTTCATATCAGTTAAAATATGAAAAATCATTTCTGTTTGAATTTCTGGGATGAGGCATTTACACTATTTATATACAAACAAATTTTCATCTTTGTTATTGAAAATCATTTATTCCCAGCAACTCGGTGATCTTGAAAAAAAAAAAATGACTCTCTCTTCTGGGCAGTAGAGCACATCTGCTCGAAGCAGCAAACAAAATTTGGTAACTTAATAAAACATTTTCACAGCTGATGAAAATGCATCATTGTAATTTCTGGATCCAGAATGACTTGAACAAACAAAATTAAAGTGGGTCACTTCTTCAAGATGACAGCTAGAAGATGTTCACCAGCAGCTCATGTGTTTTTTGACACTTTGATCGCGCATAGACTGACATTGGTTATAATTAATACACTAAATAAACTTTACATAAAATGGCTGCAAAATTTAAAACTGCAGTTGATTGACATTTTTACAACAAAGTTTTGATGTGTAAAAGTGTAAGTCAGTTTTAGTAGAGATATCATTTCATAGTCGTCTTCTCGTGGAGATGTTGTTTCATAGCAATCTTATTATTTGAATTGTTCTAGTGCTTTGCCTTCAAATTTCTCTTGTTAGGCATTTTAGTTTGTTTTTTTTTTAGCAAATGTACATGCATCTGATATGAAGAAAGTAACTGTTACTTCTCACAGTTTACATGAGGAAAAAAATCTAATCACATTGATTTAAAAGCTGAAATTTATTTTCAGTCATCGGTGAGTTTTTTGATCTCTATCCACTTTGCTTTCCTCTTTGGGTAAAGAAAACTTCTTGGCTTAGATTTGTGTAGAGAAACTAGTATTTTTGAACCGATTGATTGTAAAGTGCAATATGCAGCTGGTTTTTAGAGAAATGAACGTGAAGGTTTTTGAATTTACACATTATTTAAAAATGTTATTTATTTTTAAACCTCATACTAAATGCTGGGTGACCTTCTCTCAGGTGAAGAAGAGGCATCAGAAATGTAGTTATTGTTTACATTCGAACTATTGTCCTCATCTTTGTTGTTATTATCACAACTAGATGAAAACTGGTAAGCAAAACAGCCAAAATATTGTTATAACAACAAAGATGAGGACAATAATCCAAATGTAAGTAGTGTAAATAATGATAACTCCTCTTCCCAGAAATTCAGACAGAAATGTTGCTCTACAGAAGGAAAGCTGAGAATACAATGGACAGAACATGTGAGCAACAAGGAAGTTTCAAGGATAATGGGAACAAGGAAACTTATACTTACAATAAGAAAGAGACAGTTGAAATTTCTAGGACACATCATGAGAAAAGGAACCCTGGAATATATTGAAGACAAGCATTAAGTACCTTACGTAATGAGTGTGTAAATGGATGGCAGAACATGGACTGGAGTGGATGGTGAAAAGACAAGCCTGACTAACATCTCCAAAGGATAGGAAGTCGTAGAGAAGCATGAGGTTCCATGTCCTTAAGAGACACAGTACATAGAATAATAAGAATTATTATTATTATCAAAAATAACTAAATGATGGTGAAATGACAAACTTTACTAAGAGCTACAAAGAACTCACAGATCGTGACATCTAACAGACAGATGAAATTTAAATTTTTATTATTGCATTATTCCAGAATTTTAACACATAAGCAGATAGCTATTAATGTCAACAACTGAGCTAAAGTTAAAAAATAACCATAAATACATAAAAAATGTGTATATTTTTGAAAATCCAAAATCCTCTTCTCCACAATATAGCTATTTGTGCCATGTTATAATGCTTATTACCTAAACAATAATAATCTGGAATAAATTTTGTTTAAACATTAAAGTATATTTAATCACATCTCCCTAATAGTTGTCATGATCTGTAAACATGATATTCTTGCAACTGACACATAAAATCTAATTCAAAACAACTTTAGATGTTATTCAACAAACTGAACTTTCTGACCTTTTTTTTTTTTTTATCATTTCACCCCAAGCATGGTGATGATGCCATTAGAATGCAGGGGGTTACAGAATGAGAAAACTGAAAATGAGGAGGACCAAAAGGTATAGAGAGGGAAAGTGAATGAGGAACAGGGGCTGAGAAGACAGAGGATGGCGATTAACATTGCTTTTAAATTTTTGAAGATATTAGTTATAAGCAAAGCAAAGAAAGCGCAAGAGAGTTCCATGGGTGGGGAGGTGTAAGAAAATAAAAACTGTTAGAGTTGAAGTGGCGGTTTCATCAAACTAGTTCAACAGTAAGACGGTGAGACTTAGTTGCCAATTTAGTAGCACGCTTAAATTCATGTAGTCAAGGCACAAGAGAACAAAGCTCATCAGAGCAGTTGACATGAAAATATGTGTAGAAAAGACAGAGGGAAGCCGTGTAAGTGAAAGAGAATGAGTGTAAGTGAAAGAGAATGAGAATGAGTGTAAGTGAAAGAGAATGAGAAGACTGACAATGGGGAGGATTGATGAAAGGACAAAAAAGAACAGGTTTCAAGAAGACAGACTATGGCAGTTGATATTGCATTTAAATTTTTGACAATTGTAAGTTAGCATGCAAGCAAGAAATCAGGTGGAAGTTGAGAAAATAAAACTGTTAGAGTAGAAGTGGTGGTTTCATCAAGCTAGTTCAACAGTAAGACGGTGAGACTTAGTTGCCAATTTAGTAGCACGCTTAAACTCATGTAGTTGGGGCACCAGGGGAAAAAAGTTTGTTAGAACAGTTGCCATGAAAATATTTGTAGAAATGACACCGAGAAGTCACGTAGGTTAGAAAGTGACTGATTTCAGCTTTATGCATGTAACCCTTTATTCACTCGTTTCATTTTCTCTTATTGAAACATAACAACATTGTACCTGTTGTATGACTTAGCTACAATTTGTCTTTAACTTTTGCCAGCACGGAGGACATTGTACTAAAGGAAATAAAACCTGTCATGACAATGCAGCTAACCTGTGTCATAGTGTTAGTTATGACCTCATTTAGTACTGACCAATTGGTTAAATGGGTGGGGGCTACCAAATGCTTTTCCTATTCCATTTCCTTAGATCAATATTATCATATTTTCTATACTTGATTTCAGCTAACTTGTAACCACTATTTTTTAAAGCAGTATTATAAACACCGCTGTATTTATCAAACACATCTTTGTCAGACGAGTTGTTGCTTATCATGCATTCTATAGATGAGGGTATATGTTTGATTACCGATGGAGGGTGGTTTAGAATTGGGGTGAATATATATTGGGTTAGTATTATTTTTCATATAAGGTTAGAATACATCATTAACAAGATCTAACGTAACATCAATAAAATCTACTTGTTTAACATTAGTAGTTATCTTAACCTTAAGATTTAAGTGTTTTAATTCTCTATGAATCATTTTCCTTGTCAACCTTAATTCTAGTAGAATTTCTTGCTAGCATAAAACCATCATCTCTGTATAAGCCTACATTATCAACATTAATTTGGTACCCGTTGCATCACTGATGACAAGATGATCAAATTTTAAATCTAAATTGTTTATTTTTGTTTTATTTCTACTTTAGTTCATTCAATACCAAGCCCAAGGGCTACTCAAGGTAGTGAATTATTGTGTGAGATTGTTGTAACGGAGAGGAAAGGCAGAAACAAAAAGTGCATCTTATAAAGATATATAGGATAGATATCAGTTGACTCTGAACTTGAAGATGTTAACATTGTAGTGGTTGGGGGAAGCATCCTCTTGGGTGTCTGTTCCACAAAGTAACAACTCCGGGGAAGAATCTATCTGCGTGGAACTTGCTCCTTACTAATGGAATATGAAAGGAATGGGAATGATTTGCCACCATGAAGATGGCATCTGTGATGGGGCCAGAGAGGCGATTCCCCAGGCACTAAATTTTTAGGGGTGCAAAAAAATTAATTAGGTTGAGAAAATACATACAAAAGTAGAATTTATCACAGCTCATGGTTATGGAGGAGGCACAATAGTTTAAATTGTCCTAGGGTGCTCCTAACCTACCTTGCATCACTGCATGACATGGTGAGTCCTAGCTGTGAAGGTCTGAGCTGCAGATACTAAGGAAGACTGGAGTAATAGTAATGTTTTGTCTGTGGGATAAGTGTTTCAGGGTGGAGAATAATTCATCACCCACAAGTCTGTGTAAGCATTTTTGAATGTTGTCAAGTCTGGACAGTGAAGATTGAGCAGCACCAGCTTAGAATGTATTCAGTTTAAATATTGAAAGAGTGATAAAAATGATTTCAAAGTGCTACACATTTCAGCTTATAATCTTTTCCTGTTACCCAAGGATTGTTGCCAGACAGAAAAAACTTAGACACTATGACATACTCATTTCAATTTCATTCAAATTGTGTGTATATATACATTTGAATATTTGCATGTAATTTGAATTCAGTAACTGCCCAAAAGATATTTCTACAAAATTTTTTTTAAAAATCTTTAAAAAAATAATTCCATCTGTCAGCAGATAATTTCTAAAAGTCCAATAAAATCTTATAATTACATAATTCTTTCAGGGTTTAAAAAATTAAGCTTTTTTACCTCCAGATTTTATTTCTCAGCCCAGTGTTTGGATTGCCTATACTTAGTGGGAGAGGAACATATTATTCCAATGTCTTATTTCAATCTTAATCAAATTTGTTTGTGCATAATGGTACAAGCTGCACATATAAGTTATTCACACACAACACTGACATATGCATATGCACATACAAAGTCACTTGCAGTGTGTGGCAGAAAGAGAATCAACTCTTAAACACATTTTTTCCATTGAGAGGATTAAAGAAGAGAGAATGTCATCTCTCTTAAACAAAATATTAAAAAAGATGCCTACAAATACAACAAAAAAACACTCAAAACTACTAAGTGAAATTAGAAAAGAACAAACATTTATTACAAGATATTAAAACAATATAACAAAATGCAATTTTTATAAAAATAGCTTGCACAAAAAATTTCCTTTTGTGCACCTTTTTAGTAACAAGGCAAGGTAACAGGTCAAAATATATAAAGTCTTAAAATGATTTACAATGATATATTCACATAATGGAAAAAAAAACATTGAGAAGGTAATACAAAAAATACTCTTTAAAAAAGAAGGTGCACCGATCAAATAGACAAAAAAAAACGAAAAGATGCTTTGGTAAAACTTATGTGCCTCACTGGGACTTTTAACAATTTTTTTCTTCTTTAGAACACAATTCTATTTTTAGATTTCACTTGATTCACGTCTTTTTTTTTTTCTTTATTTCATTCTTCTGTGAGAAACAGCCCAGCTCATCCACAGGTGGCAGCCAAAAATAGTTTTGTCCTTCTAGAAGGTTATTTTTCTGCCCAAAGGACAAAATTTTCTTCTTTTCATCTTCTGATTTCTTGAAATTTTTGGTACCTTCCAGTTTAAAATTACCATCTTACCATCTGGTTGAAAACCATATTATCTTCTGAATTATCCACTGATCTATCTTCTTATATATCTTTGAAAGAGGTTCAGTTGGGTCTTAGTTTTTAAATTTATATGGATGGAAGCCATCATATTGATTGGAGGAAAAATACAAAGAGAATATATTTTTTAAATTTGAAGAATTCATTTTGAAACAGTCTGATTTGACATTTATAGTCAATTCTAAATTTACTAACTTTTGCAGACAAATGTAACGCATCAAATTTAATTTTTTATAAATTTTGGCTTTCTTATAAATACACTTACTTAACCCCCCAAAAGTAAGTGTAAAACACAAACCTAGACTATGATAATATTTATTTATAATTATCTACACTTTTTATTAATCATTATTTTTATTTATTTTGTAAGACTTACTAATAAAAAAAAATGTTTATTTTATACAAAGGGTGGTCCGAAAGTCTCGTCACTCCCTACTTCTCTTCCAAACTGTAGGAGCTTTTGTGTCTGAAATAGAAAATTATGAATTTAGAAGAATTCGGTATCTATGAAATAAAAGTCGAGTGAAAATTGATTTTAGGGCCGTTCTGAGTGGGGTGGATTTGGGGACTTAGCTACCCTCTTTTATATTTTTTAAATTTTTAAATAACTGAAAATTCGTGAGGTCTAGATAAAAACCCCATTACAACAATACCAGGGCCGTACTTGCAGAACGGGCGGCTTAGGGGACTACGTCTCCTTCCCCAATATTTTTAAAAAAGTATTATGGGGGGGGGGGTCTAGATAAAACTCCACTGCAACAATACCAGGGACGTACTTTCTGGAGGGGGGGATAGCCACGTTTAAAACATTATTAAATTAACTAAAAGAATCATGGGTTCCAGTCCAGAAAACCCTACTGCAACAATACTAAGTCCGTACTTTCTGGATGTAGTGGGGCTTAGCGAGCTAATTCGCCCCCTCTAATATTTTTAATTAAAAAGTATTTATTTAAAAATTTTAACTAAATATTTTTAAAATAAGCATTTATTTAAAATTACTATATTGTTTTCAAGCAAATAAAATCAATATCTAAGTTAAGTTCTTGTATGTTCTTTTCAGATTTTAATAAAAATAAGTAGTAAAAAAACTGAAACATTGTTTAAAAACTTTTTAGATATTTCTTTTTAAAGAAGCAAAAATTATAGTCCCATTACTAATTTTAAAAATATTGCGGGGGCGGGGGGGGGTCACTAGGCTCCCAAATTCCCATTTCAGGACGGCCCTAAAATCAATTTTCAATCGACTTTATTAACGAATTTTCCGGGTACCAAAAGTGGGGGTGACAAAACTTTCAGACCACTCAAGAAAGATAGGCAAGTGATTTTTTTTTCTTCTAAAATCTTGCTTTGTCCACGAAGAGAAGAGTATTGAACAAAGTTATTTTTCTTTTCGCAAATTTCCGAATATGTTTGTTTTTTCCTTCTGATTTATGTTTTTTGCGTTAAACTTGCTTGTGGGGATCTTCATGAACGAATTCGTGAGGCTCAAAGTCTCTATCTGCAAAGTACTGTACTGATTGGCGGGAATTTCAAGTTAGTTACCCGAAACTTTCTCATATTTGGGATCGAATTGTCCTTGGATTAACATTCCAACGACTAGATTTTATTTTTATAATTATTTATTTCCTTAACTTAATGTCCCATCATTATTTACAACTTAAAAATCACAAACACAATCTTCTTTATTTCCAATAATTTTTAAATTTTAATTAATTGGAATTCGTTTTATTTTTCACGAACACAAACTAACAACACTGATCAAAGTAAAATGGTAATTTATATGTTAAAGCATGCGATCAGTTGTATTTACACTAAAATCTTGTACCTCAGCATCATCGATGTTTTTAAAATATGCATAAAGTTTTAAAGACTTTTTCTAGCAGCAGAACAAGTAATATACAACAACAGTGACGATGCTATAATGTCTCAACAAGTGCGTCATTTGTGATCAAAGGGAGATAATTTCGGAAGTTTGTTTGTAAACGATTTGATAGAAAATGTTGGAAACGCTTCAGTCACGTAACACAATGTTCCCGGGAAGAAAGGAACCGGGAAAATTGTAAGAAGAGTCACCAGGAAAAAGTTAAATTTTACTTTATTCAAATTATTTAATCGGAATCTGTGTTTTATAAACATGTATGTTATATACTGCTATTGCATATTGTCAGTTTATTTGCCGTGGTCTTTAAATGCAATTAAGACGGGATAACAAAGGTTCAAGCAATAAAATTTTTTATGTGTATTTAAAGCTTGGTTGAACTCTGAAAACATTTTTTAATATCGAAAAAAAAAAAATGAGAAAAGTTCTGAGTTTTTAGTGTATAATTCAATTTTTGAAAAAAAAAAAAAAAACGTTTTCACCTAATATTGTTGCATGAAATTTTTACTTCAATATCCCAGCAAATCTTAAAAGCATTTTTGAAGTGATTAAAAAAATTCATAACTTTGTAATTTAATGATTTCTTACAATTTTCTTATTTATTTCACATTTATAATCAATTTTTTAAAATTATTTGAAGAAACACTTCTTTTTTTTTGTGATTTTTAAACAATTTCTTTTTTAGAAAAGATTTGTAAATATTATTTAAAGAATTATTTTGAATTAGATATATCATGAATTAATCTGTGAAATGTGCTTAAGTGTAAAATTTACACTTAAGTGCTGTAAATAAATAAAAACAATACCTGATTAAAGAATAAGAATTACATGGACTTAGTAATTCAATTTTTATTTACAATTTCTCCTTATTTTTTAGGAATTAACATCATCTTTTATATTCTAGTACATCCATCCATAGATAAGTGGTTCAATAAATCTGATGCAGTTATTAGCAAAATTTTCCCTGTTACTGTAGAATCTAATAAAGACAGAGATTATGTTGAAAAAATATTTGTAGTAAAATAAATGCTCCCCCCATTTCACCCTAAGCAAGACAATAATGCCACTAAGATGCAAGGAGTTTGTCGCAGTTAGCTCCTCCTCAGTTCTTTAATCCTTCAACAGGGGTCTCTCTCTCCTGGCTATAAATACTGGCTGACCCTTCTCTCTCACTCTCTCTCTCTCTCTCTCTCTTTTTCGACTGAGGCCTTGGGCCGCTACCTTGCGCGGAGGCAAGGTAAAATCTCTTTTTCCACTTAGGCCAATATGTGACCTCTCACAGATACAGCGTTTCCCAAATTCTGGGAACGCGCTAAGAACAATACACGTACGTACGAACACTTACAACACACACACATAATTTCTCCATACAAACTCTATGTAACAGTCCATGTCTTTGTTTAACTTGTTTTGTTATTAATATATATTTGTTTACCCATGTATATCGGTCTTGCTTTATTTTTCTTTGGACTTAATTAAAGTCCGACATTCTCATGTAGCTGGACCAGCCAGCAGGAAATTTTAACCTTCTGATATCTCTTCACATCTTCACCCCGCACGGTCTGCTACAAGTTACTGAGTGTTAGAGAATATGAGAAAAAATACTATTAAGGAGAGAGGACAATAAATAAAGAAGAATTAAGAAGAGAGAAGATAATGATTGACATTGCATTTAAATTTTGAAAGATCAATGTTGACTGGGTAGCAAGAAGCCAGAAGAGATTTCTGTCAGTGAGAAGTGCAATAGAAGAAACTGTTAGCACAGAAGTTAGGGTTGGTTACATCTCTCACCATTTCAACTGTAAAATGATGAGACCTTTCTACCAATCTAGTACCGTGCTTAGATTCATAAAGTCTAGGTACCATAGAGGAAATTTCATCAGAACAGTTATCATGAAACTGTTTATAGAAAAGGCACAGGGAAGCTACATTATGGCAGTGGGAAAGGGCTGAAGCTGGGATGCCTGGTCAGGACCAATAACATTGCTGATTCTTCTTTGGATTTTATCAAGAATGTCTAAACATTTAGCAGGAGCACTAGACCAGATGTGGCAGCAATATTCAAAACAAGAATGAATTGTAGACTTATGAATGTGTAAGATAGATTCTGTTGGAAAAAAATTGTCTAGCACGATACAATGAACCAATTTCCTAGCAATAGACTAGAATACAGGCTTACTAGACAGATGTGTCAAGTTTACAAAAAGAAATCCATGAATGTAAGTTGGAAAGTTACGTATAAGAATAAGAAAAAGAAATCCAGATACCCAGAATTTGAATGTGTTGTAATATTCATGATAATTAAAATAGTTATAAAAATTTCAGAAATATATTTAAATACCAGATAAAAAAAGAATCAATATGGATATAAATAAAAAGCTGCAGGAAAAAGCCACAAAAAATAAAATCTAAAATAAGATTAGAAATTTGCAGATATAGTTGTAAAAAACAATTTGATTAATAAAAGAATATTTTCAGCCAATTGCTGTTAGTTTGAACAAATTCGAAAACATTTGAGTTTGTTTCCCTCAAGTAAATCTGAGAAGTTTTAATAGGTTATGAATTTTAGGGGAAATTAAAATCTGCATGTCACACTCATTTCCATGGCCAAAAATATACATTGTTAGGCTACCATGGAACCAATAAGAATTTATAAAGTTTATAAAATGGGGCAGCAAACCCTTTTCTTCCTCTTTTTTTCTCTCACTGGACATTAGTCACGAGGCTCAGCTTCTTTTTCATTGGTTTGTCACTAGAAAAATGTCATGTTAACATCTCTCAAAATGCAGTCTTCACAACCAGGACTTATTTCTTGATCCTGAAAAAAGACTCATACGGTTGTAAATTTCAAGTCCAAACATTTTATATACCAAGCATGCTTGTAACTTTCTTTCTTTTTACTTGTTTGTTATATATTATTTTCTGTGTCGCTCACACTGAATGATTTGGTCTTGTTTACTGGTTATATCCTGTCTCACATGATTTGCTTTTCTTACTCTTTCTCTTCAGATCTGCTTTTTATAACTACTAGAATTAATGGAAGCAGCAAAGAGTAACATCACAAGTTACTTTCAGGCAGCATGACCATGTGTCTTTGTTTGAATATAGTTTAAGGAGTGGCCTGCAACAAGGTTGTAGTCGGCCAATTCAGTAATGCTGGTTTGTCTGCACAAATTTAATTCCCCAAAGAGAACAGCTTGAAATCAAAAGATCCATAAACAAATTGAAACTTTTATAGCAACTTCTCGAAGTTAGATAATTGTTTTACTTTTGTAAACTGTAACATTTACTACATATATGAACCTTCCCTATCATATTAGACACATTTTTCTACAGACATTTGAAATAAGCATTTTATTATGACCAGATCTCTCTCCAGTTGCATCCATTCCAGATGTGGGGCATAGGGCCAAAGTTTTAATAATGCATGTGTTACTGCTGTGGTTTCCTTAGCAAGTAAGTTTTTCACAGGATGGAGTTGCAAGCCTCATGCCCAACTGGTTTCTAATTCAGAAATGTCCTTTTTCTAGACTAGTTTCTAATCAAGGTTGCCCTACTATTTAACTGATATTTTATTATGAGGCATAAAAAGAGAATTTTTAACCAATTGTTTTTGGTTTTAATAATTTTAAATGAAAACCTTTGCATTTGTTTCTTCTTTATGTCAAAACGCAAAATAGCAGCTCACTTTTTTATACAGATCTATGCAAAAAAATTGCCATTCCCAAAGGCAGGGTTGGTGTGTACTAACCCTGAAACCTGATTGGGGCCCTGGACAGTGCATGTGACACTTGTTATCTTGTCAACATTTGCTTTTTTTAAACTTACATTTATATATGTAACAAATTAAACTCAGGACAACTGACTATTAAAGGATGAAAAATGTTTGCAGATTTTGACATAGTTCTGTCATCCTTTTTTTATTTATAAAAATGTCTGTGTACAAGAAAATTTACATGCATAACAATGTAATTGTAATTCAAAATTTTGCAAAAGTACATCTTCCAGGCAATTCTTTCATTTGCTCTTGCCACATAAATTTGTGGTAATAGAGAAATAAATAAGACCAAAATTTCGCCATCCCTACAAAAAAACGGATAATAAAAATCACCAAGCAAACAAAACCATAATTTGACCAACCAATCAGAAATCTTTTACAACCAGGATATAAGGCCATGAGCAAATGAAAAGCAAGTAGCTTTTTCAAAGCAGATCTATAGATGTGTATATAAACAGATGGAGAATCAAGCAACATCAGTCAATAAATTAATTTTATCCATTCTCCAATGTTGCTGTCATTGTAACATACCCAGAGACAAAATACCATATTTGCACAACTAGCTGGTGACCATACATGGCTAACCCATCCTTGCTACACTTCATCTATGGTGATGGGGTGTAGAGTTCTCGTTGTTAATTGTTGCTTGTATCAGAAGGTAGATAAATAGTAGCAGTCCTTCGGGACAGCAGCTAGTTTGGCCTAAAGGTTCAACAAGCGATCAAATTGAGGTCACCATAACATAAACAAAATAACATACGAAAGAGAAGGGTATATCAAAAACACTTTGTATTTAAATGCAACATCAATGAATAGTACAATGTTTCTTGATTTACACGCACAAAGTCCGTTATAAAATGTTCATTCATAGAAGAGAAATCCGATTATTAAAAGAATATAAGTGTCTTTTGTTAATACTTAAGTTCATGACGTGCTGGTCACAGGAGATGAAAGGTGAGGTCAATGGGTTGGTAGGAGTCCTTTGATATCTCCGTTGGTGAAGGAAGGCTGAAGGCATCGGGTTTCACGGGTGAGAAAAGCGTAGCGACATTCACTGACGGTACTTCAAAGCTTTCTGTCTTAGAAGTGAATTTATCGCTCTATTTATGTGTGCCCTTCGGATCAGAGTCAGTCTGCTGAAACAAACTGTTGGGTATGGCGCGGAGCTGTTTAATTGGTGGAAAATTGTTTATCATTCTTTTTATTTCTTTTTAGTTTTCCACCGGAAATTCTGCGTGGAGCCGGGTGCGCAGAGACCAGTATTGGTCATTTGCTGTCTAAACCTCTGAGGGTTAATATCCGGTCCTTCGCTTGCTCCGTGCCACCACATAACTTTCGCCCCAGTAAACGGAGTTGTTGTTGTTTTTTTTTTGTTTTTTTTTGTTTTTTTTTAGTAATAAAAATATGTGTTTTCTTTCTTCCATTTAACCGTTCTACCGGACTTCGTTCTAGTTTCTGGTTTGTTATCATTAGTTTCTTCGGAACAAGATAGGGAGTTATCCAAATCCGGTCTTGATCCAATGGAATCTTTTGATTTTATATTTTCAGAAATATATGCAGGTTTTAGTCTATCTATTGAAACATTACTCTGTACGTCATCCGATCTTTTAATAGTAAAATATTTTTCATGACGACTTAATACTTGGAATGGACCTGTGTATGGAGCTTCCAATGGCTTTCTTACTCTGTCTGTTCTTAGCCAGATACTTTTACATGTTTGTAAATCTTTTGGAATGTAAGAATTAGGTATTGTATGCAGGTGTCCCCTGGATAATTTGTCCATGTCAAATTTTTGCATCTCGTCGGCTAGAATTTTAACGTGCGAGTTTGTCATTTCACTATTCTCGTTCTTGATAGAGTCAATTAATAATCGGGGGACTTGTGCATGACTCCCTGTTACTGCAGTAAATGAAGAATAGTTTGATTCGTTAGGTGTTATCCTCATTCCCAAAAGGACGATAGGAAGAGCTGACAACCACGATTCTTTCCTGGCTATAATAGCCGTTTTTAAAGTTCTGTGTGCTCGCTCAACTAATCCATTCGTTTGCGGATGGTACGCCGTTGTTCGTAATCTGTGGAAGCCTATTATTTTTGATAGTTCTGAGAATAATTCGGATTCAAATTGGCTTCCTCTGTCCGTAACGACATGAAGAGGAACCCCGAATCGGGAGATCCACAGATTGACAAAAGCCGTTGATATTGATTTTGCCGTAATTTCTGTTATTGGGCATGCTTCTATCCATCTCGTATTTCTATCAATGCATGTTAATAAATATCGATATGGTGAAAAATAAGGGTCAGTTTGGTTCTTTACTGGTAGTAAGGGACCGACAATATCCACATGCACCGTTTCAAAACGACTGGAAGGTAATTCAAATGGATTTACTTTGCTCTTTGTGTGTTTTATTATTTTTGCTTGTTGGCAGTGCTGGCATTCTGTGCACCAGGTTTTTATTGACTTGTCCATCTTCGGCCAATAGTATCTGGATTTTATTATTTTTCTTGAAGATGTTATTCCTGGATGTGATAGATTATGCAGACTGTCAAATACCGATTTTCTGAGCTTTTCAGTCACAAAAGGTCGTGGAAAAGGTAATGTCGTGTCACATAATATGGTTTCATTTTGATTTATTGTGTATGGTTTCAGTTGATCTTTGAATGCCTGAATTTCATTGTCAGTAGCTTGATGCTTCATTATTTCTTGTAAGTCACATATATCAATAGTGATCGCGTTGACAGGTCGTGATAAACAATCAGCTACTATATTTTGTGAACCTCTTATATGTGAAATGTCATTTACATATTCGCTGATAAAACAGAGGTGACGCTGTTGTCTATCTGATTTTAAGGAAGACTGGCTTTTAAAAGCACTGCAAAGTGGTTTGTGATCCGTCAGTAACATTACATTTCTGCCTTCTATTAAATGTTTAAAATGGAGTACTGCTAGATAGGCAGCTAGTAGTTCTCTGTCAAAAGTAGAATATTTTTGTTGGGTTTGGGATAATTTCTTTGAAAAGAAACCTATGGGGATGGGTTGATTATCAATCATTTGATGAAGTGCTGCACCCACCGCATAATTCGAACTGTCTGTTACAAGTTGATAGTTGTTAGCTTTCGAGCTGGGGAAAGCCAAAACAGTTACATTTGATAAAGACTTTTTCATATTTTCGAAAGATTCAATTTCTTCCTTTGTTAGGGTTAATGACTTGGAATTTTGGTTTAAACGTATTTTTTCCGTGAGAGGTAGTATGATATCGCTGAAATTTGGCACAAGTTTTCTGTAAAAATTTGCCATTCCGATGAATCGGCGTAGTGATTTGGAATCGTTTGGTTGAGGAAATTCACTTAATTCATTCAACTTTTTAGCACTGGGTTTGAGACCACTAGCAGAAATATGAAATCCTAAAAGGTCTAATTCATTAGCACTAAATATACATTTGGAGAGACAAATTTTAAAATCGTACTCACTCAGTTTTTGTAGTACTAGGTCGATATGCTTGGAATGAGTTTCTTCATCTTCTGAGAATATAAGGATATCGTCGATATATACAAAGGTATAATCAGTATCACGAAAGATATTGTCCATCATTCTCTGAAAAGTACATGATGCGTTCCGTAGTCCGAAAGGCATATAGTTATATTCAAATAACCCAAAAGGGGTAGAGATGGCTGTCTTGCAAACATCCTCCGGATGTACAGGTATCTGATGATAAGCAGACGACAGGTCTATCTTTGAAAAGAACTTCTTATTATGAAGCTTCGAAGACAAGGAATTTATATTTGGGACTTGATATCGATCGGCTTTTGTTATGGTATTTAAATGTCTGTAATCGCCAACAGGTCTATATGTGCCGTCTGACTTCGGTACCATATGTAAGGCTGAACTCCATTCAGAGTTTGAAGGGGAAATTATTCCTGCCTTTAGGAGTTTCTTGAATTCCTCTTTTGCAATTTCACATCTCTGAGCTGATAATTGTCTGGCTCTGGAGAAAGTAGGAGGGTTGCTACCAGTTTCTATTCTATGGAATATCTTTGGTTTTGTTGCATTCGTGTCGCGATGAGGAGAAATTAAGTTTGGGTATTTCTCCAGAATTGCTCGTACCATTTTGTTAGCATCTTTATTCGGTACTAAATCTATATTCATGATAATAGACGATGGATGTGCATCGGATTGTCTATTAGTCATTTTATCAATCAGCTTATTGTTTGTGCAGTCCACCATTAGCCCGAAATGGTTTAGGAAATCGTATCCTAGGAGTGGCTGAGCAGTTTCGGCTATTATAAATGTCCAGGTAAATTCTCGTCTGAGGTTCCGTAGTGTTAGATTCAGTACTGCTTGTCCTGAGCATTCAATCTTTTGATCGTTGGCAGACACTAAAGAGATATTGGTTGGGTATGTTACAGCTCCGCTTAAATATCTCTTCGGAAGTATAGATACGGCAGCTCCTGTATCCACAATAAAATTTAAACTTTGAGCTCCTAACCGTGCGGCTACAATGAGAAGCGGCGAGGAAATGGAAGCTAACACCTCTCGCCTAGTTAGTTTTCCGAAATCTCACGAGGAACTGGTGAATTTGGGCGAGAGTTGGGTTGCATTTGAACATTCCGTTTATTTGGCCATCTGCACCACGGCTTACAAAATTTTGCACGTTCCGCAAAGTATAAATGCGCTCGGCAAATTAGAGGTTTTTGGTCCTTGTTAAAAGGGCGAACACTGGTAGGGAATTTATTTTCACTGTGGGAACAGCCATGTATCCTTTTAGTTTCATTTTTATTTTGCTGTTCATCCCTTTGCTTCCCCGAAATCTGTCGAATATGTGCGGTGTCTTGTTTGTTAAAATATAATAGTAAGTCATCCGCCATTCTTCCAAGGCGATCTGTGTCTAAATCGACTTGTGCCGCTACCACTGGTTTAATGGAGTCAGGTAGGGCTTGAATAAATTTGTGACGTACGATATCGTCCCCTACGCCAATTCGGCTTGCTAATGACATAAGTTCATTCAGGTATACTGAGGGACGACCTGTTACAGTCGATGACGACATTAATTTGTCCAGCATCTCTGGTTTTGTTTTCTCGTAAGCGCCCGTCACTGCTTCTCTTAGTGCGTCGTAATCTTTTGATTGCAGTATAGTTGGCTGTATATTTCCTACTATGTCCACAGGGAGAGCTGCCAAAGTGTTAAAAAATTTTTGACTGGTCTGTCTTATATTTGCAATATTAAATTGCGCCTCCATTATCGCAAACCAAGCTATTACGTTTGATTCAATGAAGTTTGGTGGTTTTATCGCAACAGCTTGGATTGGTTGGTTTTGATTAATTGTAGTTTCTTCAGCGTCATCTGCCATGTTTTTGGTTTGTGTTGAATAAAAAATTCTAATTTTGTGACAGTTCAATTTTTTTTTTTTTGTGCGTGCGTGTATATATTTGTGTTAAAATCACGTCGGGCGTCACCACTTATGGTGATGGGGTGTAGAGTTCTCGTTGTTAATTGTTGCTTGTATCAGAAGGTAGATAAATAGTAGCAGTCCTTCGGGACAGCAGCTAGTTTGGCCTAAAGGTTCAACAAGCGATCAAATTGAGGTCACCATAACATAAACAAAATAACATACGAAAGAGAAGGGTATATCAAAAACACTTTGTATTTAAATGCAACATCAATGAATAGTACAATGTTTCTTGATTTACACGCACAAAGTCCGTTATAAAATGTTCATTCATAGAAGAGAAATCCGATTATTAAAAGAATATAAGTGTCTTTTGTTAATACTTAAGTTCATGACGTGCTGGTCACAGGAGATGAAAGGTGAGGTCAATGGGTTGGTAGGAGTCCTTTGATATCTCCGTTGGTGAAGGAAGGCTGAAGGCATCGGGTTTCACGGGTGAGAAAAGCGTAGCGACATTCACTGACGGTACTTCAAAGCTTTCTGTCTTAGAAGTGAATTTATCGCTCTATTTATGTGTGCCCTTCGGATCAGAGTCAGTCTGCTGAAACAAACTGTTGGGTATGGCGCGGAGCTGTTTAATTGGTGGAAAATTGTTTATCATTCTTTTTATTTCTTTTTAGTTTTCCACCGGAAATTCTGCGTGGAGCCGGGTGCGCAGAGACCAGTATTGGTCATTTGCTGTCTAAACCTCTGAGGGTTAATATCCGGTCCTTCGCTTGCTCCGTGCCACCACACATCACATGATCAAGCAATGACTATGACATTTGGATACATACCTACCTCTATATATATTTACAGACTCTCTCACACATGCACCAGGACTTTTACACTTGAAATCTTGAAACTTCAACTATCACCTATAGTATTATTATATTGTGACTTATGTATTTATCAACACTTTATGCATTTCCTTCAATAACTATACAAGGCCAATATCCACTCCAAATTAATTATACCTTAAATATGGTAGTAACAGACTTTGTCAGAAGATAACCTCCTAACTTCTATAAAATAGGTTGAGAACATCTTTTCCTCTTATATATTTTGATAATTTTGTATGTTTTTTATAAATTTTGGAATAAAATGATTTCTTTTCAAATTTATTTCTTTATAAAATGGTAAATAATAAATAGCCCACATTTTTATAATCTTCTAAATAAACATTAAAAGTGTGTATGGTAATAGCAGTGTGAAGGTAATAACCATCCATTTAGCATACTGTTTTATTGCAGGCACAAAGGTTAAACATTGCCTAACATTTGATGCTGACCAGAATCATTTTTTTTTCTGAAACATTTTTTTTCACTTTTACCTAAAATTTAATTAAAATGAAAATGACTTGAAATTATTTTCTGATAAGATTCAAAGTTGTATCTTATATCATGAGAGTTTGTTATCTCATTCACTCTGGACAATGAAAAAAAGTCAGCAAGGCATTTATACTTCTCCTTTGTTTTCTTTTACTTTTGTAGACATTTTGTTAATTTCTCAATCAAGAGAATTTTTTGATGAACTGAATTTTTTCTGGTGGTGTCAACTGCAGTACATCAATAACCATATTAATTTATGAATTACTTATGCTATTTTCATGTAGACTAGTGTCTTTATCTTTGTTCTTGTTACCACAATGTTTCGACCATTGTGCCCTCTGGCCTTCATCAGGTCTATGTTGATCTGAGTAACCTACAGGGAATTTCGAACTGAACACTTTACTTAACCCTTCAACATGCTCAAACCCACTCGACAAATATTGGCTCTCAAAGTCTCACTGTTTGCGTGATGTTGTGCATTAGTTGCAATGATGTTGTTATACATTATGACAGAGTATATATGAGGCTGGTTATTCTGGGTTGAACATTGACAGGGCAATATTGAGCATGTTGAATGTTAAATGGTTAATCTACAGGGGTAGACTGTTCTCGTTTCACTGCCCATGTTTAGGGATATCTCATCTAGTTCTTATTTTTAGTACTGCTTAATCATTGCTTACCCTGTTTTCACAGAGTCCCAGGGATTGAACTCAGGATTACTATATCACCAAAATCAAGAACCAATACATTAATCCACTATGCTATTGTCTTGTGTGATAGTCAGCATATAAATAGTGTAAATAATAACTTTGCATCCAAGAAATTAAAACGGAAATAAACTTATGAATTCTCTTGCTGAAATATTTTGATCCTTACCAAATACTCTATACCTGGTACCTTATGCCATACTGAGATAACTGGAACTGGAGGTGCTACTTTGTCACTGATGAAGAAGTTTAAAAATTGTGAAGTTTCAACAGAAAAAAATTCAACATTTTCAAGAATAAAATTCCGTACATGGAAGAATTTTCCAGTTCCATTTTTATATAAAGAAACAAAAATAAATTGTGTGTACACAGACGAAAAATGAAGAAAAATACTTAAAGATTTTGTTTTTCGAAAATGTGTCATTAAAAAAAAAAGATTTTTTTGTTTATTAAAATTTTTATGCTAATCTTTTTATTTCACATCATTGAAAGCTGAAGTCATTTTCACAAATTTAAGTTGGCAAATTATCTCCAAATATTTCACACAACCAAAAATCAAAAATCTTGTGTCATTCATTTTAATAAAACATCTTTTCATTTTTTGCTCTTTGAGAAAATATAAATTGTTTAAGACTTCAATAAGTAAATTTCAAATGTGTTTCAGATTGTCAGGGTTGTGATATTGGAGGACAGGTGGCTTTCAGATTATGGAGGTCATGAAAATCTCATGCTCTAGATAAAAACGGTGAAGCCCAGATTGTAGCATTGGACGTCTTGAAAGTCTTTGATAGGGTCTGGCATTCACAAACTGAAAAGTTACATTATCTCTGGGCATGTTTTGGGGCTAATTCAGTCATTCCTATCATTCATGTATGACCACTCGTCTAGATCCTTTTGTACTAATGTCGATGTCCCCCAGGGCTCTGTCCTTTTGGTCCTACACTGTTTTTAATCTTCATTAACAACTTCCCCGATGACATCAGCTCTCAACTTGGCATCTACACTGACGACACTACCATTTACTCCTGCCTGGATAGTAAGGCTGATCAGTCCGACAAGGTCAAAATGGCAGCCAATTTACAAAACCACCTTAAGACCTTCATTAACTGAGGAAAAAACATGGCTTGTCAATTTTAACACCTCCAAAACTAAACTGCTCTCTATTAATCATCTGAGAGATGACTCTGTGTTTTCCATCAGCATGGCTGATGCTATCCTCCAGAAAACTGATCCATTGTGCCTTCCCGGGCTAATGGTCTCAGCTGAGATGAGAGGAAAGACTACATTGAATCTATTGCTAGATCAGCTGCTAAGAAAGTCAGTTCACAGTGTCAGGCAAGATAGTTTTTCTTTCCAGAATCTATCTTGTTTATCTATAAGTCTACCATTAGAATATATAGTCCAGTATCCCTGCTATTTATCTAGAGCTCTTTGATAGGATCCAAAGAAGAATCGGCAATATTATCGGTCCTGATCTGGCAGCTTGGCTTCAGTCACTTGCCCACCACTATAAGGTTGCTTCTCTGTGCTTTTTTTTATAAATACTTCATTACTCTTCATTATGGTACCTAGACTGTATGAATTTAAATGCAATACTAGACTGGCGGCGAGATCTCATCATTTTACACTTGACCTAGCTAAATGTAGCCGTAACTTCTATGCTAACAGTTTCTTATCCCACACTTCTTGATTGTGGAACTCACTCCCAGCTCCATGCTTTCCATCCAACTTTAATCTGCAAAAATTTAAATGCAATGTCAATCCCTATCTACTGACCTCCTGATTGCTCTTTTCTTTTTCTGTACATTATTAATGTTTGTGTTCCTTATTTGTCCACACCCTGTAACTCCTTCTGTACTAGTGACTGTACTACTTTGCTTGAGGTGATACTGATTTAAAAAAAAAAGACTATATATATATATATATATATATATATATATATATATATATATATATATATATATATATATAATCATTTTGAGGTATGCTATATTCATGGGTTAAAGAGCTCAATATCAGGGATAGGGCATATGTGAATATGGATAATCTCATCAGAGATGAGGAGGAGACTTGAGGCAACAGAAATATGGTTCTACAGAAGGATGTTGAGGATACCATGGACTGAACATGTGATCAACAAGGATTTAGCAAAAATGCAAACAAAAAGAAAACATATTTAACATCAGTAAAAGAGAGTTTAAATTTCTGGTGCACCTAATGAGGAAGGAGGGCTTGAAAAATCTGATACTCACATGACAGATTGAAGGACAGAGTAAAACACTGCATAACATAAATGATGAGCTTGAGTAAATGGATGGCAGAACAGGGTTTTAGAGAAATAATGGAAGATAAAATTTATTAAGAACAAAGGACAGGAAATTGTGGAGAGCCATGATCACCATAGCACATAAAGGAGAAGAATGTGTAAATACATGTAAATATGTTATTTACTTTCTCTACTAAAAATAAAAATTATCTTATAAATGTTCATTAATTTTTCATATCTATGAACACTCATATTTCCTGCCTTATAAGGTACACTTTCCTCCCACAAAACCTCCTCCAAAAATCACCTTGCATACTGGATGGCTGGGCTTAGGTACTTGTTAAACACACCCCTTTTTGACACATCAGTAATTTTATAATTTTCCTGTTTTAACTCTTTGCATTGATTGGTTGGTATCAGCACACACCTCCAGTTTGTTAGCCAATGAAATATTTCCTCTTCCCTGCGCTAATATAAGATATGCTATCCTTGACTAAAATCTGCAAAGGTAATGATTTGGGAGGAAAATATTTGTTGCACTTAGATTCAAGAAAGCAGGAAATATTAAAAAAACGTTGTTTTAAATTGAAGCCTTTTTTTTTTTACCAGTGAATCGGCATCAAAAGAGGACATTTGAATTTTAAACAGACCAATGAGTTGTTATTGTATTATCTAGATGCATTATGGAATGAAAACTTTTCAGGTGTCTTGAGGTCATTTGCTTCAGTTTTGTAGTTATAGTGAAGAACATTTATCTGCTTGTGACTCTCTATCTTCATCACGAGGAAGTTGATTGGTTTTTACCACTGCTTGTTTCTGTTGCCATGGCAACACAACAGGGAGGATCCAGTGATGGAAATGGCAGCAAGATGAGTCAGGGGAGGCAATCCTGTATGACTCATTCTCAGATGTTCAATAAATTTGATGTGATGACATTGGCTACAGACACATCAGCGTTTATTTGTACGTGTGTCTGTTCCTTGCTGTAGTTCACAACCGGTGTGTGGAGAGTTGTTCTCGTGATGGGTGTCTGCAGTATCACGTGGCAGTAATTGGTTGCGTTTGATACCTTTTATTTTGATCACCTGTCTCGTGGAAAGAATGCCAGGGCAAGATGCACAGGTTAACAAAAGATCTTGATGCTACAAATTTATCCATTGTTTCGGCTATTTCCATTTGAGAGAAAAAAATATTCACTTTTTCAGCTGGGTCATAATTTTCTTTAATCTCTTTTAATATAATTTCATGTTCTCAAGAGGTTTATGACTAATTTTCCACGTTTAAATTTTAAATGGTTTCTGAAGATTCATTCATAATTTATTCAGACTCTTATCTTCACCTTTGTTATTTTGATTAGTCTATAAAAGGACACTTACATTGATGTTTATGCCTTATGTAATCCTATCATGTCTACCATAATGTCATGAAGTCAAAACTCTTCTTCCTTTTGGGAAGAGTTCTCTTTATACATCTGCATTCATATTCTTCTTCCAGTCACGTTGACAATTAAAGATCTTGTTATATTCCATGCTAATAGGAATATATACTTGAAAAACACGGTGGATAAGTTAAGTAAAGGTTATTGTAAAAAAACAGTACAATAAAACTAAAGGTAACAGTTATGCACAAGGTCGTCACAAGTCAATCGAGTAATATTACTGAAAGGTCAGTAGTTCTCACATAAGTCTGAGTTGTACTCAACAGATCCCAACTAGTCTCTGTAGTCTGTTGACTTACAGATACTTATTGGTAGTTATTACCTATAGTATAGTTATTCATGGGGGTGACAGGTTATTCCATTACATCAGATCTTAACAATCTTATATATATTTCCTTTTTCTTTTATCAGGTAATTAGAATATGATAGAGAAAAACATTTTTAGATTAATTTTGTTTTTGTTTTTTTACAGGTTATCAACCTTTTGCAGGTTATTTAAAACCAGAAAATATTTTTAGATTCTAAGAATGTTTTTGGAGATAATAATGTTGGGAGAGAAGAGGTGGATTCATACCATTTCCAAGAGTATTTGTGCATAATGAATTTGAGTGGCATTGGAACTTGCCTTTCCAATTGCCAATTCCAAGCTGTTATCTATTACACCACCTGCACATTCAAGCTTGCAGCACCTGCTATACCCAAGTAGTCACTCATCTAGATACTGAGCAGACTCAATGTTGCTTAACTTGTGTGATTGTACAAAAACCAGTGTTTCAATGTGATATTGCTGTAAGCCAAAATAATTTTAGAATAGACCAGTAATATTAATAAAATTCAGTCCAAGAGCCTCTTTTCTCATTATATATCCCAGCAATTTCAATTCTCTCTCAGATTTATTTTTTCAATATGTAACACAAAGAAAATGGAAAATTCATTCTACAGATATTAAGACAGCATTTTTGCATGGGGAACAGATTCAAAAAGAAAAAAGGGACAGTTGAAATTTTTTAGGATGCAATGAGAAGGAGGGCTTGGAAAATACAACACTCACAAAACTCATTGAAGGCAAGAAGAGCAAAGAGAAAAAGCAAATAATGAGTTTATGTAAATGGATTCTAGAGTGGGAACTGGTAGTGATGGTGAAGGAGCAAATGTTACTTAGAGCCACAAATGATAGGAAGCTGTGGAGGACTATGATCATTGACATCCTGAAAGAACACAGCACATAAAAGAAGGTATCAGCTGTCTGGCCTTTCTAATGTATGTAGTCAGGTATTGTCATTATTCAAACTAACATCCTCATCTTTGTTGTTTTGATTGCTGTTTTTCAACTGGGAGACTCTCTTGTTGAAAAAATGGCTGTGTCCTTGGTTTACATTATTTTTGTGTCAAATCTCACAGATGGTTAATATCAGAAGGCAAAATTCACAATAATAATAATGTGTTTCCATTTTCCTTAAACAAGTTTTTTGTTGCTTTTCATCAAAACCTACTCAGAATATCAGTCTGCAGCAACATGTAAACAGCATGGGTTGGAAATAAAGAATAACCTTGAGGTGAGACTTGAAATTGCATCCATTTTACTTTGGGAAGCATGAGTATGTGACAGCTGCTCTACCATTAAGGCTACAGGAGCTCTGTGGCTGGCTGAAGATCCCATCTAGTCATATAGATTTACTGTATTTTTTTTTTTTAATATGAGATACACCACTGTATAAGATGCATCCTTATTTTGAAGACAAAACTTTTTGAAAAATCATAATCATATTTGAAAAAGTTTTATTGAAAAAAATTTAATCTGACCACTTTACATTAGTATAAATTGTTTTAAACAGAGAAGAGCTAAAAAAAATATAAGAAAATACCTAGTATTAAGGAATAGAATATATTAATAATAGATGGTTTGCTGCCATTTAGTTTGATTCAAAATCTACAAAATGCTCAATACTTTCACTATCATTTAGAAAGGAATCCAACATTTCATTATTGGATGCAATATTCTGATCAAAGAGAATGTCATCCTCATTGCTTTCAGTGTCACTTGGAAAGTTCTCAGACACCCCTGGATTCAATATTCTGATCAATAATGAGCATGTTTTAAGGAAAATGGAAACAAAAAAGATGCTTACTTGGAATCAGAATGAGATAGCTGAAATTTCTGGGACACATAATAAGAGGGTTTGGAAAATTTGACAATCACAGAACATATTGAAAGCGACAGAGGAAAATAGCAGAAGTATTCTGTCTGATGAGCTTGGATGGCAGAATAGTGAGCAAGAGGGATGGCAAAAAGACAAACCTTACTAAGAGCTACAAAAAGATAGGAAGTTGTGGAGGGCCATAAAGAGACAGTACATAGAAAGATCAACTTTACCTTTTACTCTTAGTGAATGACTGCAACAAAAACTAAACTTTTTGATATCAGGATTAATAGTTTGCTTTTCAGTTGTGAAAATTCTATTCATGTCTAATGACGGATAAAATTTCTTAATTTGATAATTTTATTATTATGTAACATACAACACATTTGAATCTATGATAATTCTTTAGATACATCAAATTATCACTTATATTGAGCAAAATTATCCCTTTTAATTTTATATTTTGCAATGACCTTTACATGGAAAAAGTGATCATTGTCAGTGGCTAATTACTGGTTCAAGCAATGACTTAGCGGATTAAAATATTGTTTTATGAATTTGGTTACATCATAATTGTGGTCCGGATAGTGCAGAGTCAGACTCTGTGGAAACAGCCTGAGAAATAACTCAGCAGTACTAAATTAAGAACTGGAGAACAGTCTGCCTCTATGGATTAAATAAAGATTTCAGTTCGAAATTCTGTGAAGGTTACTCAGATCAACAAGCAACTAATGAAGGCTGGAGGTCACAATAGTTAAAATGTGGTAACAAAGATTAGAACAATAGGCAGCATATAAAATAATGATAACTCTTCATACCCGAAATTCAGTCATAATATAGTGTTTTTGTAGAATTAGGCTTAAAAATAGAGATATTTTGGAAAACCTACCTGTCTATAGAAAGAAAGTTTTAAATTCTTTTTCATCTAGTCTGTGAAGTCAGGAAACTCGAAAATCATAATTAGTATACACACATAAAATAGAGAAACAGCTTCTTTGTCTATCTAAAGGAAGTAAAACATTCATTCCTTTATATAAGGAACTACAAGATGTGATGAAACATTTTTTATTAAGACCTCCTGCTAATTCCTTTCATTCATAATGATACTTAATTTTCTGTTATACTTCTATTCTTAACACCTTTAACTTCATATTAATTTCTGAAAGGGCCAGGTGTATATCATTTATTTCATGCATTTAGATAGGTGTATAAATATATAGATTTCTTTCTCTCTTTTTAGTATTTATAAAATTATCAGCAAATATATATACACACCTAGCATAGATAATAGGTAGGAACTAACTTCTATAGCTGATTAATTCTCATAGTACAAATTTTGACCAAACTGGGTTTGATTTTCTCACCCAAACCAACAAGACTATTATTTATTTTGGGGTTTCTACATTTGACTATTCTTAATTTATAAAGCTATATAAAATTCAAGGCTTATGTAAATAAAAACTGTAGAGTAATGGTTAACAAGTTTATCTTAAATCTGCATATATTGTGAATTTGATCTTCTCTAGGTGACCTTTGATGTGAACCATGTTGAACTAAGTTAAATAAATATCAATAATATGTAACTTTTGCCAGTAGTGATGAGCATATTATTCTCACAGATCATACTTTCTTATACTTAATTATTTTGGCCTTGTGCCAGTCTAATCCAGACTTATTAAATACCTTTGTGAAAGCAAGCATAAATGAGTTGATGCTTTTACTTATATTGCCCTTAAGCAAGACGCAAATGAAATGCATGTAAAATGTAGAAATTAAAATCCAATGATGCCTACAAAATTATTGATTTTTAAGATTATTGATCTTTCACTAATTCAGTTATCTCAATCCACTTTGACATCTGCATTCACTTTTAAAAGAATAATTCTTTCCTTTGGTGAAGTAAAGACATTGTCTTAAGCATCTTAAACATGATAGCTAATCTTTTCAAATACTTATTTTCAATAAAAAAAATGGTACATCTGTTTTAACATCAAAAACAGAAAGCATTTTGCATTTGAAGCTTTAGTCACATTGCAAAAACAAAAAAAAATCTGTTGTACTTGTTTTTCCCCTCAAAATCAACTACTCTTTTGTTAAAGTTATAACCAGTTATTTCTGGCTTGCTGTATTTGACCAGTCAGAAAACTGCATGTGAAGACTGAAAGAAAAGTACCATTATCATTTAGATAAGAAAAAAAATGTAGTCATAAATGATGCATCAAACTTTTCTGAATATCACTTTGCATTTTTTCTATTAATTTTAAACAGATCATTACAGTTGCAGTGAGTTTAAGCCATGACACAGACAATTGGCTGTAGAGAAAATAGGTAGTAGCAGAAGGCTTGTAACAGCAGCAGCAGTTAACTGGTGCTTTTAAAACATGTTCTTTTTTTTATGAAAGAAATTCTCTGATATTTTTTTCCTCCACCTGTGGGAATCACTCCTCTCTAGCTGATAATGAAGTAGTATTTTTTCAGCAATGTAGTCTTTGGACTCGTATATTGTTAATGAAAGGTATACCATTTCCACTGTCAGACATTAATTATTTTATGGCATGAATATAGCATAAAATTTCAACCTATCATGTATTTGCTTTCATTCTGTATCATTTGCTTGAAAAAATTTTTGCTGGTGTGTGTATGTATGTATGTATATATATATATATATATATATATATATATATATATATATATATATATATATATATATCCTTGGTAGATATACATCCCACTTCACAATCCTCCTTTCCTATCTACAGGAATTACTTCCAGGACCCTCTATGAATGCTCAAATACCTAATATAAAACTGTTTTGCATATAACTAAATACAGCAACCCTTATACTAGAAGTTTCTTCTGAGTTACTACTTCTTTTTCTGTGTGCTGTATCCATTCAGAATGTAGACGATCATGACTCTCCACAGCTTCCCATCCTTTGTAACTCTTAGTAAGATATATCTTTTCACCATCACTCCCAGTCTCTGTTGTATTTATGCAAGCTTGTTAAGTAGGTTACTGGCTGTTTTTCCTGTTACTGTTCAGTATGGCCTGCAGGTGTCCAATTCTCCAAGCCCACTTTCCTCATTATGTGTTCTAGAAATTTCAATTGTTTCTATGGATAAATGTTCTTTTTGTTTCCATTTTCCTTAAAATTTCTTTGTTATTCACTTGATCCATCCATGGTATTAGCATATTTCTGAAGAACTACATTTTTCTTTTGCCTCTTCTTCATCTGTGAGGAGATTGTCCAGCATTCATTGCCATATAAGAGGATTGATATGAACTGTTTGGCACTCTTTTTTTTGGTTTCTAATCAAATTTTCCTGTTTCTTAATACTTTGTTTAGCTTTTGGAAGGTATCTTTTGGTATTCCAACATGATTTTAGTGACACATGTCCTCTGTTAAAGTACTTCCCGGATATTTAAATTTTCATACTTGCTTGGATTTTGTATCTTCAATTCATAGTTTGTCACCTGGGATATTCATCTTGCTGAAAACCATATATTCTGCCTTCTTACATTTCCTTTATATGGAGTTACTGCAGTTCCATTTCTGCATCAACAGTGTCATCTTATGTTGTTAAGATTGTGCCCACCAATAATAAATCCTGGTAGGACTTCTAGTTCTCTTTGGATCACCTTGCTGTAAAGATTGAATAAATCTGATGAGAAAACACATCCTTATCTTTCAACTCTTTCTGTTTTTGTGTATTTACTGAATTTTTTTCTATCCATACACGGAGTCAATATCTTTCCTAAATAAGTCAAGTTTTTCTAGCAGTTCAAGTACTTTTTTGTGTCATACCTTACCAAATGTCTTTGCATAATTTATAAAACATGGTTATATGTCTCCTGAGTTTGTACTGCTCTTTGTGGTATTCTTAGCATAAATATTGCATTCCTTGTTTCAGTGTCTTTAACAAAACCAGACTCTTCTTGAAAATTTCCAGTCTAATTCTTCTAAGTGCTCTAATTTTTTTTTTTTTTTTAAGTGTATCACCCCAAGCAAGGCTGGTGGCCACTATCACGCATGGGGTTACAGAAGGGTTGGAGGAAGAGCAGATAGGAGTGGTAAAGGAAGGGATGTGGAGAAAGAGAAGGACGGCGGGTCGATCAAGGCAAGGGGGTTACAGAAGATTTAGAGCGAGAGCAGATAGGAATGAAAGATGAAAGGAAGTGGAGAAGGGAAGTGGATAGATCAAGGCAACTAGAGATGACGATTGACGCTACACTTAAACCGTTGGAGATTGTATTTGTCAGGGAAACACTAATAGGGAAGGGAGTTCCATAGGCGAGATGTGCGAGACATGAAGCTATTGGAGTAGAAGAGACGTCTACATCTAACAGTTTCAACAGTGAAGGGGTGGGAACGAGATGCCAGCCTCATAGGACGTTTAAATTCATGAGGCCTAGGGACAAGCGAAAGCAACTATATATCAGTTTTGTTAGGTGCCTCATTAGACCGATGTGCTATGAAGGTGTATCTACTTAGGTCATCCAGTATGTCACTATTGTTGTATATTTCATTTATTTGATTACTTTTAATGCCTAATATGTGCATGTGCTGAAAAGTTCACAGGCCAAACAAGAAGGCATTCCATGTCAAACTCTGACGTTTGGGTATTGTCAGCTTTAGGGAAGTGAACCTGATCATACAATGTAAATGCTCTGTAAATAGTTGTCATAATATTGGTATGAAGATCTAATTCAAGTCTGAAACTGAAACATGAGAAAAAAATGTATAAAAGAAAATTTTATCTTCGACACATTTATACCCACTAGTACAAAAACTAGAAATGATTCTAATATAAAAATTATTTGTGTATACTTGGCAGAAGTAAAAATATTTGTAATAATTTGTAAATGACAAAAAATTGTCGTATTAGAAAACTTTTGGGTGAAAAATGCCTTGATTTTAAAATTTACAAAAATCAGTTATTTATTAAATTTCCAGCACTGATTCAATAAAGGACAAAATGTTTTAAATAATTTTCCATTTCAAATTTTAGAGAATTTTTTTTTATCTAACACAAATAGCCAATGAACAGGATGCAAAGAATGGTCAAACAACAAATATTGGAGAGAGACTATGGGGTCTGTAAAATTGCAGAAGACTACAGCAGGATATATCTGTTCCCAACTTGATGTTGCTTGGAATGTAGCACATTCAAGTTTTGGTGTTTGGTACACATTCTGGAAATTAAAAAAAAAAATTTTTGATCCATTTTCTTGAAAGCCTAATGTATGGATACAATGGGCTGGCAGTATTCTTAGTTGAAAGTTAAATTTTTGTTGAAGGCGAATAACCAGCAACAGAAAATTGGTGTCAAATAATTGTACAAGAAAATAGCAACAAAACCCATTTATATGCACAATTTCCTTTTGGGCAAAATTTAGACTGAAAATGGATCAAATCAAAATCAATCATAAAAACTCAGCTTATAGGTTTTTAAAACTCAACTTGATTGATTGAAAAATGTTTTGTGTGTCCAAAAAATAAGCCCCAGAGAAATTTACATGCAAGTCTCTTGAGCCTGTCTTTCTCCCATAAATTTCGGTTTGCTGACATGGCATCCAACTGCAGTAAAGTTACTTCCCTGTGCCTTTTCTATAAATACTTATACATATTCTATAATACAAAAAGGAAAGTTATGCTTAACATCAGAAAGATCCAGTTGAATTTTTTAGGGAACATAATGAGGAAAGAGGGCTTGGAAAATCTGATATTCACAGGAGAGATTGAAAGCAGGAACAAAGGAAAACAATGCAAATCTACTTAGGGTGCTCGAGTAAATGGATGGCAGAAGCAGAAAAAATAACAAAAAGACAAAATTTATTAAGAGCTACAAAGGACAGGAAGCTTTGGAGAGCCATGATTGTCAACGTCCGGAAGGGACACGGCACATAGAAGAAGAATGACCTTGAGTAAAAATGGATGGTGGAATAAGGTTTAGGAGAAATAACAAAAAGACAAAAAATTATTAAGAGCTGCAAGGGACAGGAATTGTTGAAAGCCATGATTGCCTACCAGGCTAGAACCGTAAGTTCTATAATAGTTCATTTTCTCACTTGTCGAATTCTCTTCTGGTCCTATGCTTTCCAGCCAATTTTGATCTTCAAAAATAAATGCAATGTCAATCATTATCTACTGTCTTCCGAATTACTCTTTTTTTTTTTCGCTTATTAGTAATATTTCTGTTTTCTAATTTTTTCACATCCAGTAGTAACCCCTTCTTGGGTTTTAGTGGCTTTACTGCCGTGCATAGCGTGAAGTTAATTTAAAAAAAAAAAATAGCATATATAGATTAAATAAACTATGAAAAAAAATTTCTATCATTAAGAAGAATGCAGAAAAAATTCATAAATAAACAAGAAAATCAAAATGTAAACAAATTTTATGTTGTGAGCAAAACTGAAACAAAAGAAGATATTCAATTATGTTGATTCACAAAGTACAGATATTGCCAACATTAAAAACTTTTCAGTTTTCAATGTAAAAAAAGCACCTGCCTACTTAGTGTTTTATTATCAATTCTGCTGATGAGTGTATTATTTGCAGTCTTGTTCATTCAAATAGGTTTTCTAAGCTGAGTAAAAATTTCTGAAAATGTACTTGTGCATTAATAATACAACCCCCTTTTTTGACCATTAATTTTTGTTCAATATATCTCGTATTTATGCACAAGAAAGTACAGTATGTCAAATAGAGGACCTTCACAGACTGAGAACAAGTATAGAGGTTGCTAGTCTATCTGTTTAGTTTCCTGTTTAGTTTCTATCTAAATCTCTGTCAGGGACTCAGAGATGTTGATATTGGCTATCCTTTATCAAGTTTCGAGCAATTAAAATTAATTTGTTTATTTGCTCTTGAAGTAGTCTCAAATTAATCAACACGTTTTACAGCTACAAAAACAAAACACAGCTGTTCTATTCTCTGCTAGATATATTCATCACGTGACTTCGTAGAATAAAAACTCAAAATACACACCCACCACGAATTCATTTCACGTTGTACAATTCATTTCACACCCTTTTTTTTTTACATTTTTTGTATATGAAGTCTTTTTTTAATGCAAAGTTTGTTCCCTTGACCTTGAAAAATGTTTATTCTTTTTGAAGGGTTGAAAAGTATTCTGATACTTTTGTTGCAAATTGTATCGACTACACACTGGCAGGTTGTGCTGTGCTATTGACACCGGAAATGACAACAGTAAAGAGAAGATAAATCAAAAGAAAGAAAGAGAAAAGATTAAATATAGACAAAGAAGCAAAAATAAAAAAAAAATAAAAAAATGAAACAAAACATTTTTGGTATGAATTTTCATCGAATACAAACCACAAAATTACACCGATGTGTATCTGCATTTTTTAATATATGACATTTTTGTTTTACAATAATGTTGTTCACCCTGTACAAGGTCTGATAGCCACAAAGTATAGGCTACAGATTAAGAGGCATAGTTTATGCAAGTCTGTGGTGAAAATAAATAAACCACAACCTTTTGTCACATCTGGTTGTGTATGGTCATGTTGATAGATGATATCTATGTGAAGATAACCATTTTTAACTCTAGACTTGAACAGCTTAAGATCGTAGTGATCGAGGAATCATCCTCTTGGGAATTGGTTCCACAAAGCAGCTGTTCATGGAAAGAAGCGACTTGAGTGGAATGTAAAATGTATATGAAGAATGTTTCGCTACAATGTGCTTTGATTTTTGAAGAATAAATGTATGTATTTGTAATAGGGACGTATGGATATGATGGATTGGCTTTTTTTATGGTTTGTCAACCTTTTGCAGGTTATTTAAAGCCAAAAAATATTTTTGGATTGTAAGAACTTTTTTTTTGAGATAATAATGATTTTCCGTTACAAGCCCTACATTTAATCCATAGCTGATGGGAGGTAGATTCATACCTTTCCCAAGGATATTCCATGTAAGTGGATATAATAAACCTGATTAGAATTGGAGCTTGCATCTCTGATTTCTCATTCTGAGCCATTATCCATTACACCACTTGCACATCCAAATTTACAGCATCACCCATCTAGGTACTGACCAGGCTCAACATTGCTTAACTTTGGTGATCGAACAAGAGCTGGTGTTTCAGCATGATGTGGCCATAAGCATGTAGTATATGTTGGTGTAGTAAGCATGTATGTTTGGCATGTGTATAACTACCAGACCTGTCTCTAGTGAGTTTTAAGTCAAGGTGGGAGGCGCTTTAACTCAGTGGGGCTGTGAGTAAGAATTTCCATGGTCAAATTAGTTGACATCATTTGCACTTTTGATTTTTCACTGAGGGCAGGTGCCCAAGATCTTGCTTAGCGACAGGCCTGATTCTTGCATGGATGGATTTCGTTTAGAGATGTATGTGTGTATTTTGTATGTCAAATGAAATGTCAATCAATAAAACACACTTGTCTTTCAACTTCAGCTTTTAATCAGCTGTTCCAGTTTTTGTAAAAAAGACTGGTAAACAACTCGGTCTACAAAAAACAAATTTCTCCAAACATTTCCATTTGATCATCGGAGGTAAAAAGATTTTCAGAGGGAGAAAAAGGAGAAGAGAATATGGTGCAAATACAATAAGTAAATAAATAAATGAAACAGAAGAAGACTCTTATGCTGAGTGAAATTTGCAAAGAAACAAACATTTATTACAAAAAGAAAAATATTTTTCACAATATACAAATTGTATAAATTACGGTATAAACCTTGTACAAAATTTATCTTGTGCACCTCAAATTATCCAAGCAGATTAACAAATGAAAATCGGTCCTCTAAGGAAACATAGAAAGCAAATGTTTTAATTACCAATAAAGTCATTTTAACAACTTTCTTTTAGTGTAACAGTTCATATAAATCAGTTTCCTCGCAACAAAAAATATTTACTGACTTCAAAAAGTTCACATTTAATAATTCTGCTGGTTCACAGGTTGTAATGTAAAATTCAAAGATGAAAGTCAAAGTTCGAATAGGGTGTGAGAAAAATTTGACCTACCTTGTTGAAATTGCTTTTCAGTATCCTTTTTGGTGATTGTTGAGAATTTTGGAACAGGCATCCTCAAATTTGAGATAAACTCTCACAAGTCTATGAAAATTATTTGTATTATGAGATCTTAGAAGATTCTTCTACTTCTATCTTCTTCATTAGTAACATAATTAGTTTTTTCATCATCCCAGGTCACCATGTGATTTATTTCTTTGCTCAACTGCAGCAGACTTTTCATGCCGTGACAGTCAAACCCTTACTTGCCGATCCTTTTCTCCCTTTGCAGTCAAATTTTCCCTCTTTTATAGCAAACATGTGGCTCCAAACCAAGTCATAAAGTAATTCCTTAAGAGCCTGTACATTTTATCCCCATTAATAAAAAAAGAAAAGAAAACCTAATGTCACCATCCTGCGCATGTTTTCAATTCACATTTGGCCGCTTTCTGAAAACATCGGAGCTGGGACCATCCTGTAAGTTTTTACCACGGAAAGTTTAAACATTCTGATCTCATTTTGGCATTTTTTTTTTATTATATCAATTTGGAGTCTTTTTTTTTTTCATCATTCTTCAGTCATTTTATAATTTTTTTTTTTTTTTTTTTTTTAACTTTACACCCCAAGCAAGGCGGGAGTGCCATTAGCACACAAAGGGTTACAGAGAATGGGAGCAAGAGTTAAGAGGCAAGAAAGAGGAAAGGATGAAGAGAAGGACGGGAAATAGATCAAAGCATCTGAAGATGTTGATTGATATTGCATTTGAATAGTTGGAGATTGTAACTATCAGGGAAGCAAGTAAGAGGAAGGGAGTTTCACAGATGGAAAGTGGAAGACATGAAGCTATTGGAGTAGAAGAGACGGCTATATTTAATCATTTCAACAGTGAAAGGGTAGGATTGAGATGCTGACATAGTGGCACGTTTAAATTCATGCAGTTTGAGAACTAGTGAAAATAGCTCGTTGGAGTAGTTACTGTGAAAGTATTTGTAGAAAAGACAGAAGGAGGTGATGACACATCTGTGAGAGACCGACTGTAAATGAGATGTCAGATCAGGTCCAACTACATTTCATATCCATCTCTGGATTTTGTCGAGGACCCTAAGACAAACAGCAGTAACTCCAGACCATATATGACAGCAATATTCCATGCTAGGGCAAATGGTTGATTTATAGATTTGAAGGATGGACTCTGGCGAGAAAAACTTTCTGGCACAACATAGAGAACCAACTTTCTTTGCAGTAGATGAAGCTATTAATTCAATGTAATTGTTCTATCTCAGGTCAGCAGACAGTGTGAGACCAAGCAGACAGAAAGAGGTGCTCTCATGGAAGCAGTTTCCTTTTCAAAGAAATGTTTAATAAATTTCTAATTTACTTAATTAGTTTTTAATACAGATTAATATGTTTTTTTATTAAAAATAGTTTCTATATTAATTTTTACGCAGTTTCAACATTTTAATTCTAATACAAATTTAATATTATTATTTTTATCGAAAGGTTGTAAATTAGCAAGACAAAATATTGATTATTTTGGATATATTTTAATTAGGCAATTAAATATCAACATTTAAGAATTCTAACTGATCATAATTTTTATAGCATTGTAAAAATTTGTGTGGAAAAGAAATGATCTCTGCCCCTATCCACTACTTAGATCAAAGATATTTCCAATCAATGCAATGTTTAGATGGAACATTTTTGATAAGGCTTACAGTGATATCATGTTGAAACAATGATTCCCATGTGATCACCCAAGTTAAGCTATTTTGAGCCTGGTCAGTACCTAGATGGGTGACTGCTTGGAAATATCAGGTACTGTAAGCTTGGATGTATGGGCGGTCTAATGAATAATGGCTTGGAATTATTCAGAGACGAATATTTCTTTACGTTAAAATACCCAAGGTATGGGAAAGGTATGCATCCTCCTCATCTTCCCACAACTATAGGTTAATTAGCAAGACTTGTATCCCAGAATCATTATTATCTCAAAAGATTCTTAAAATCTATCAATATTTTCTGACTTTAAATAACATTCAAAGGATTGATAAACCATAGAAAATGAATTAATCACTGAAACATTTTTGTTAAGCCTTGCTTCTGAGCCTGATTATGTGATGTTATGTTTGGTTTAGTGTAATAAAAGAAAAAGGGGAATGTACTGGGAAAAATTACTTGAGGAAAGAAGTCTATGTCACGATTATTTCCGCCCAATTAGAAGGATGGAATTTTAAACCTGAAGCAATTATAAAAAGTAGCTTAGTGAATTGGCTGGCACAAATATAAGGGAAGGTATTGGTGATTTAATCACTATTCATCACGACTCAGCTTAGCATGAGTAGTCAGGAGAAATGAAGTTAGAAGAACAATTAACTTTTCACCAGTGATTTGATAAAAGAGGATGCTGGATAGTACATGACCCATGAACATAGACAAATGTGTAACAGAATTTTAAACATGTTTGAAACAAACTGGATCAAGATACCCTGTATAATATGATGTTAACTTCGATTATAATTCTACATAGACTGTACCAACTTCTGAAAGTTTACTACAAGCAAGATTCAGTTGGTAACTCCTTCCATCCGACAACAGGTGCTTCTGCTACTACACTGATCTTTCAACTATCCCCACCTTGAAAAAAAACAAAAAAAAACATGACACAACAAAATTGAACTTTACTGACACATTGCACTCTTTACCAAAGACTTTTATGAATTCTACTCTGTTAAGTACCCACTTTTTTATACTAGCTGAATTTGAGCAAGACTCAACACTTCTAATGTTCAGAAATACACAATGGCATCTGTCATGCAACAGATAGATCTGGTAATCTTAGCACAAATAGAATTTTGTTTAATAACATGGAGATATTGGACATGAACAAGAAAATGTCATTTTCTTTTTAATCATTTCACTTCAAGCAAGGCAATGAAATCACTAAGATGTAAAATGTTACTGAGTATTAGAGAATATGAGAAAAAGCAAAATATTATTAAGGAGAGAGAACAATAAAAGAACAGGAATTAAGAAGACAAAAGATAAAGATTGACATTGCATCTAAATTTTTGAAGATCAAAGTTGACTAGAAAGCAAGAAGCCAGAAGAGAGTTCCACAACTGAGAAGTTGCGTGAAAAGAATAGTTACATCTAGTCATTTCAGTTGTAAAAGGATGAGACATAACTGCCAATCTAGTACTACACTGATATTTGGATATTAGTACATTTCTACTGCAAAATTACTAAACACCATAATTTTTAACAGTAATGGTAAACTAGTTTATAAATAAAATTAAAATATCAAAGAAATATGTTATTTACCTATCTATTGATTTTACTTAGTTTTTTGCTAAATTTTAGGAATAAGTGGTGACATCTTATACATTCTCCTGGTAGAAATTTTATGGAAAGTTTGTTGTTGCAATTACTACCCTTTGTTGAAAGGAGATATTTAGTGAGAGAGCTCATGTAGTGATAGTACTGGGGACGTGTGAGGTTTCTTTATTAGGAGGCAGAATTAAATAATTGTTAGGTTGTTTGAAAAATATTGTACAATTTTGGATTCAACTTATTCTTGAATTAACGTATTTAAACAAAGTTTAAATCAGTCAAAATAGGAACCCTTGAACACCTGTACATTTCTGCCATTGAGTTACAAGGTTAGTTATGCTTTTACGATAAAACTTTAAAGTTTTAGATACAAAGAAAATCTTTGAATGCAGTTTCAGCATCTTCTTTGCAATGGAATGTCTTTTGGCTTAAAAATTCTTCAAGATGCTTGCAAAAGTGTTATTCGGTGGGTAAGAGATCAGAAGATATGATGGATATAGATCCCAAGATGGTGCGAGTCTATAACTTTTTTTTTATCCCTAACCTATCTATACCTTGTGTTTCATTCTTCTAACTTTATTCCATGATGTGTTGTTGATAACATAATTGTATTCTTGTTTTGAGATGAAATATTTTCATAATTACTTCCTTTATTCTCCAGAATTACATCAAAGACAAAATTCCAACATTAATATTCAACAACCTACCAACAAACTTTGTCAGAATATATCCATCTTAGATAATTTGTCAATAACTGATTGGCCATATATTCTATATGAAATAAAATTAAGAGACAAATGTCCCTTTATAGATAAGAGCCTTGGACTGGTTGGTCACTGTGTTTTTGTGATTGAGTTTTTTTCATTCATGTTTGTCTTAATGAAAAAAGGTCTTCTATGCTTCATACTGACTGATCAATTCTTTATTGATGAATCAATGCAGAAATAATATATTGAAACTAGAAACAAGAAATATAACTCATAAAACAAAATGGACAAAGTACATTTCAAAGAGATAGAAAAACAAGGAAAGCTCCTTTTTAAACAGAATCAAGAAATAATTTGGAAGAAGCTCAAATAAATAATAAAGAGACACATGGTGTCTTTGTGAATAATTTAAGACTTAAAAACTTCTACAGAAGAGAGTGAAGGAAAGTGAGAAGAAAGGACTAAATATAAACTGCAAGAAGATAGAATGCATGGTTGTCAGCAAAAGGATGATCCCAAAATGTAAAGTACAAATCAGAAATACCAAAATCAAACAAGTACAAAAATTTAAATTCTGGTAAGTGTTCTAATAGAGGACAGAAAGTGCCATACTGAAATCCGGAGGTACATTGGCATAACTAAAGATGCATTCTAAAAGAGTATTAAGAAACAAAAAATTTGTTAAAACAAGGAAGAGTACTGAACTGTTACATGTTATCAGTCCTTCTATATAGCAGTGAAAGATGAAGAATTAAAAGAAAAGTTTGCAGCCTTTTTCAATTGGTGTCATTTGAACTGATAATTTCATGTAACTGAAATTTATATTTCTTTCCTATAATTTATATTTCTCTCCTATAATTTGTATGTGGATTATGAATTTTAAATGGTTTTAGGTTAAAAGTGAAAATGGAGGAACATAAGATCCATTTCTGTCATTTGATGTTCTTTTATTTCTGTGAAGAAAAGACAAACATTATACAAGCAGCAAAAAAGTATGCACTTTTTATTGAGATGGTACCATGGCTGAGAGTACCATTTGTAAGTGGTTTGCTCAGTTCAGAAGTGCAAATTTTGATCTGGAAAACTGAGAACAGTTCTAGCAGGCCTGCATTCTTTGATGGTGATCAAATCAAAATTCTGATTAAAGATAATTCAGGTAACATGACATGGAATATTGCGGAGATGCTCTACATACCTGAGATGAATGAGCATTGTAAGGCATTTAAAAGTTCTTGGATATTTGATCACAATAATGTTTGTGCGCTTTACAATTTAACAAAAAAAATTAACGGACTGTATTTCCCTCCACGTTTCTCTGCTCAAATGCAACAAAAAATTCATTTTTTTAAAAGAACCCTCACAGATAATGAAAAATGGATTGTTTACAATGATGTGGAGTGAAAAAATCTTGGGCAATACGAGCTACTGTTATCTATTCCAAAAGCAAGTCTGCATCTTAGAGTGGAAAGTATTGTGTTTTACAAGT
Source organism: Acanthosepion esculentum (assembly GCA_964036315.1). Taxonomy (NCBI): domain Eukaryota; kingdom Metazoa; phylum Mollusca; class Cephalopoda; order Sepiida; family Sepiidae; genus Acanthosepion; species Acanthosepion esculentum. The sequence goes on from OZ038490.1 coordinate 53,635,484, forward strand.
TTCTTCTGTAAAATTCAAATGTTGAATTCAGACCAGTTCTCTTCCCACTTGGACTGATTAAAGGCAGCAACTAATCAAAAGTGTCTGGAATTTGCCAAAAAGAAAGATACCAAAATAGTGCCAGCCTACATATCTCAAAAATTGGTATAGCTTGTCTGGGATATCCTACTACATTGGTCTCAAACTGAAACAAAAGTGCTGAGGGAGGGTGTGCAGCAGGTGAGAGACATTTCACTGCAAACACTATAGTTTTGTTTCCTAATCATGGAGTCAAGAGACTCCCTTAGGGACTGGTTCCAAACCAGGGTTCCATGGATGATGAAGCTGAATTAAATCACTAGATAATTTTGAATGATAGGAACATTGAAATGGAGTAAGATAGAGGGTGCAGGTAGGCAAGATTTTTATACATATTCATTTGTTTTTAATAAGTACATTAAAAAAAGAAAAATTAATGTTTAATTTCTCAAATGTGGGACAGTCAACAACCCTATTTACCTCGGTCACCAAGTAGAAATATTCCCACATTTTCCAGTTTTCCTCAGTGATTTTCAAATTTTTTTTGTATCAATTATTGACCCAAAATATATCTTTTTTCCTTGAAATTCCAGTTTATTTAACAATCTTCTCTCAAATCTTTTTTTCTCATACAATTTTCTGTTGTTTGCATGATTTTAGTTTTACTTGTACACCCTCCACCACAATATGAGATCAGAACCATTACTCCTTCTGTTATGAAAAAAAAAATAATCATTTTCTGTTCTGTCTACACCCTCATGCCAATATGATTAGCCAAATTTATTCTTTTTCCCCTTATATAAAAATAAACTTATATAATGTATATAAAATTCAACACTTATTTTCGCTTTGCTTATGTTGTCAAATTTATTTATTCTTGTATAATTTAAAATATAGACCTTGTTACAAAGTACTTTTATACTTCGCTACTAGATAGGTGAGGTTGAATGTTTGTTGGTTGGAAGGTTGAGTTTTATTCCCTTTCCTGGAGAGGAACTAGACCAGACCCCATTGACCTTAAAATCAATTGACTGTTTTCACTTAGTGGTGGTGGTGGTTGGGGAATCAAGTTCAATACTGTTACTGTAAAAGTATGGAATGTGCAAGGGACAAATTTATTAAACTTATTAAAATTTGAGGAAACATTGATCATGAAAATGGTTCCCTGTGGGCTGCAGAAAGAGAGTTTGAGATTGCTGTTCTGCTACTCACCTCATCTTGTATCTTTGGATTACCACTTGTTTTGATCACTACAAAATTCTTTTAATGAAAAGAATTTCAGTTCTCTGAAAGCTTTAGACCAGTTTGCCACTGAGAATGATGCCAAATTCTTGGAGGCTGGAATCACGAAGTTTCCTCAGAGTTGTAAAAAGGATAGAAAAAAAAGGTACATAACTGGTTGAATAAACTCAATGCTAAGTTCTTTTTTTTTTAACATATTTTTCATTTCATCCCAAGCAAGGTGGGAATGCCTTTAGTATGCAGGGAGCTACAGAGTGTGAAAGTGAGAGAAAAAAACTGGGCATACGGTGGGAAGGATAAAAACTGAACGGGATTCAAGAAGATAGAAAATGATGATTGACGTTGAATTTGAATTTTTGAAGATTGTATTTATCAGGGAAGCAAGGAAACAGGAATTCCACAGGCAGGAAGTGTGAGAAAAGAAACTGTTGGAGTTGAAAATGTAAATGTAAATGTTTCCACAGTAGAAGGGTGAAACCTAGATGCCAATCTAGTAGCATACTTAAATTCATGTAGACCGGGTACAATGGAAAAAAGCTTGTCAGTGTAGTTGACATGAAAATATTTGTAGAAAAGACAGAGGGAAACCACATCGTGTCTGTGAGAAAATGACTGAAGTTGAGATGCCATGTCAAGATTATTTACATTGTAGATCATTCAATGGAATTTGTCAAGATGAATAGCAGAGGCACCAGACCAGATATGGCAACAGTATTCAATGCAAGGTTGAATGATAGATTTGTAAATGTGCAAGATGGACTCTGACAAGAAAAACTTTCTGACACGACAAAGTGATCCAACTTTCCTTGCAGCAGATGCAGCTATGTTTGATGTAGTCATTCCACTTCAAGTCAGTTGGAAAAGTGAGGACAAAAAGGCACAGTGTGTTACAGGTACCAACTCTTGCCCTTTTTTGGGCACATGTCTTCTACTGATATGAAGTGGAAAGATGATAGTAAATAAATTGTTAGCTCATCTGCTTGGAAAGTTGGTTCATTGTATCATGCCAGACAATTTTTCTCGTCAGAATCCATCTTGCACATTTATAAATCTACCATTTGTCTGTGCATTGAATATTGCTGCCATATCAGGTCTGGTGCTTTTGCTATATACCTCCAGATTCTTTACAAAATCCAAAGAAATGTCTGTAATGTAATCGATCCTGACCTGGCACCATGACATCAGTTACTTTTCCACCATCATGACATAGCTTCCCTGTGTCTTTTCTATAAATATTTTCATGGCAATTGTTTTGATGAAGTTTCCTCCTTGCTGCTTTGATTGTATACATTTAAGCTTACTACAAGATTAACAATTTGGTTTCACTGTTTTTAATAGTTTCTTACTTTGAACTCCTGGCCTATCGAACTAATTTCTTGTTTTCCTGCCACCTACAATCTTCAAAAATTTCAATGCAACACCAATAGCCATCTTCTGTCTTCCCAAAAGCTTGTTCTTTTTTTGTCCTATCTCCTTACTAAAGTCTTCTCATTCTCTTTCACTCCAAGTAACCCCTTGTGTCTTAGTGGCATTATTTCCTTGCTTGGGGTGAAATGATTAAAAAAAATTATACTCGGGTGTCACTGGAAATTTTTGTAATCAAAACCTTAATCTTGATGATGTCATTTTAATAAAAAAGTGAATAAAATTTACTCAAAGCTGCATTGAAAGTTCCAGGCTGTGTTCGTCCCTTACAATTAATGTTTGTTTGGTCTTACTAAATTAGTACTGAAGCAGTTTGAAATAAATAAACCTTAAAATAAATAAAAATGATGACACAGTTGAAATTGGTTGTAGTTTAGTTTCTGTGGTAATGCAGATGATAAAGCATTCCACTGCTTGACATGGTTTGCCTTTTTGTTTCCTCGCTAATATGGTTTTTGTTATGAATAATGCAGCTTTGTCAGTGAAACATGTCAAAGTAGAATTTTTCCAAATTGTCTTTGATATTTATTATTCTCTTAAAGTCTCACAGTGTGACTATCAACATGCAGGCGCACACACACACACACTCGTGTGTGTGACCTTAATTTCTAAAATATAAAAACCTTAATACACAAGCCACTATAACAGATCCCTGTGGAAGGAAGGTGAAGGTACAAATTTAAATAATTCTTCAAATGAATCAAAGAACACTCATCAAATAGGTTTCAGGTGTTTTTTTTATATATTATTTTTATATTTTTAATTTTATGAAGAATTGCATAAGACACCAAAACTTAGAATTCTTGGATTCGCATTTATAACAAATATTCTTCATGCAGCAACAAAAAGGAATAAAATCAGACCAATTTCATTATCATAATTTAGTTTATCCATTAAAATCCAAAGTGTAAGTACTAATGTCATATCTGATGGCATATAAGACTCTCATCCCCACAAGAAAAGAAGAAAATCTCAGAATTTTATAAATCTGTAATCAATGCAGAAATAGGAACTTGTTTTGAAACAAAAAAAATATAGGGAAAATTCATATAACATTCAAAATACCTTTCAATGATCTTCTTAATATCACCTTCTGAAATGGATTGATGGAGGGATTATATATGACATTAAATAAGTAATTATCCTTTCTTGAAGAAATATATTAAAGTAGTTGCAATAATCTTTTGTTAATGGTGATACTTCCATTTCCTTATAAGGAAACATTCAATATCCATTTACTGTGCTGGTGTTTGTTGAAATTTATAAAATATTTCTATTAAAACAACTTTTCAGGAAAATAGATTTTTCAAGTCCACTAACTGTTATTGCTCTTTCCCATACAGATTGGAAGCTTTCTCCCTCACCTTTTGTTCAAAGTCTTGTGGAATGACAACATCTTGATTTTGTCATTATTATTTTGAGAGTTAAAATTAATATATCCATTCTCATTTCCTGGCCTTTAATGTGAATCTTCCTTTCTGTGTTTATATTTTTAAGAAACATTTGGGATTAGGCAAGGCTTTTGATTTGAGAAAATTACCTAAACTTTTACCAAGAATATTTTATTTGAATGTTGAATGTAAAGAGAGTGTCATGCATTAACTGAAATATGTCTCCATATTTCTGAAGGGTATAAAATCAGAGATCAAATCTCTGGAGTTTTTTTTGTTTCTTTTTATAGAAAGGCAGGATACTTCTAAGTTGATCTGTTCAAATTTCAAATAGAGGTATTTTATTATTACAGTATTTAATGAGAAATTGCCAACAGTGTTGTTTATAGTTGGGTATATCTGGGGAAAAGGTTTAAAATCAAAATAAATGATTAAAATTAATTGCAGTTCATGTCAATGAAAGAAATATGGCTTTTGTGAATAATACACTGCCTTTAAAAAAAACTGAAATCAGGCATCATTAACTATCTTTGCTAACATAGAAAATATCTAGATAAAAAAATAGGCAGATACTAGAGTGCATTCAGTGTATGGCTGTTATACTTAGACATCTACTAAGCTTGAAACCATTAACTATTATGCCTGGATGACTTGGAGAAACAATCATTCCCCAAATATTTTTGTATACCATGCATTCTATAACGCCAGTAAATATGATATCTGTAGTGATAATATCAATAATATGAAGTAATGACTTGATTCCACACAAACATAGAGAGAAACAGAGGTCATCAGAGGAAAGTGGAAAAGCGACATTTCTGATTAAAACCAGCAGCATCACCAACAGATGGGATGCATATTAAACAAGCAAGCAAAATTTATTGAATTGAGTAACAATGAGTTCCTATTGTAAGAATTTTCTCAGTGTTTTTGTGGAATAATAATTATGATGTTTTCAAGGTGTTTATAGCAGTTGTTTCTCTCTTTTTATGAAAGTCATATGGTTTATAAGAAGTCATGATAAGAGTAGGTATTTGCTTCTTCATTACGCCAATAATTTATAAAACGTCCAAGTCAGGCCTTCTCTCGTAACTTTTAGAAAATTAAATGAAGATAAGCTATCATTTAGGTGAAGGTATAGTACCCTTCCATCTTGTTTTCATATCTGGGTTCACAGGATCATGGTGTCATATGCTAATGTCCAATCCCAGCAAAATTATGCAATTATATAAGAGAGTCTGATTTTTGGAATTCTGGGATTGGGTTCAGCTGATTAATCCTATTCTAGTTCCTTTTTTATACATGAGGCGGGGGGTGGGGATTTAATTTTCTCTTTATTAATTTCTTATTTTTTATAACTCCCACACATTTTAAACCTCCAGTAGATCCGTAGCAGGAAATAGTTTCACTGAATGCACTCTGTTATCTGCCTATTTTTTATCTAGATATTCTCTATGTTATCAAAGATAGTTAATGATGCCTGATTCCAGTTTTCTTAAAGACATTGGAACCAACTTTCAAAAGGGACTCTGGTTTAGCAGACACTGCAATGCACCAATCTGGACTGCACCGAGCACAAAAGCTTAATGCTGTCCGAATAAACACTCACCTCTTTTATTCATTTTGCCAAGCCAGAAAATTAGCATCTTGCATACGCTGCCAGGCTTCAGTCTGGCTCAGTGATGCATGCGCCATGTCATTTCAGCACCAATGCTCATATGGTTCGCCTCTTGCACAATTTGCTTGTCTTATGTGCAAGTTTAGGCTATGCCATTCTTGGCCCTCTTGCACCTCTGTTAATTCTCCAGCACAGGATAATATCCTGTTCTATATTTTACCAGTTACCTCCTGCCAAGTTTAGCTTGTAATGTCAGCCTTACTATTAATAAAAACAAAACGTGAATATGACAAAACAATAGATGGAGATAAGACACAGTTGAGATGAGAAAAGAGTTTTTTTTATTTCCTGTGATTTACAATTTGCTTGTTCCAATGTATTGTATATCATTAATGGGAGACTCAGTGTTTGTTTCTCATACAAAATAAGGTAGTAGTCAAGATAGACATGTGGAGAAAATCCACATGTTTATGTAGTCAAATGAGATAGACTCACGGTAGAAATATTTCATTATTGCATTGTTATAATAAATAGTTAGTTTCTGCTGCTACCACTAGTTTTTCACTGGTTGAAGACATTGCTGTTGATGAAAGCACCTTGGTGTAGGTGCTGATGGCTTAGTCAGGCTTGCCTGTTGTGTGGGTCCATCACTAATGCTAGCCAGGTTGGATCTATCTTTGTGGTATAATCAGTATTGGCTTTATAGTGAGTCAGTAGCTCAGAAAGGGTTTTTATGAAAACTGATTGGCCAGAAAAAATGTTTTATGAGCCTGGTATATTTGGACAGTATTGTAGAAGTGGGTATATAGAAATTCATGTTTGTTTTTTATGAGTTGTGCATATGAGCACTTCAGTTCAAGTTTTTTAGCTTGTCGTACTGTCTAGCTAATTCAACAGTAAAACAATGAGACCTTTTTTCAATCAAGTAGAATTTTTAATTTCATGCATTTGAGATATCAAGTAGGAGAGCTCATTAGAACAACTGTTATGAAAATATCTGTAGAAAAGACAGATTCCAGGTCAGGAGCAATAACATTACAGACGTTTCTTTGGATTTTAGATGAGAGAAGATCTGTTTCCGATCTTATCAAAGATCAGTTTTCAAGTAAAGGAAGAAAATAATTACAACATTTAATTCTGGAATGTGTTAACCAATACAATTCAACGATGACATAATTCAAAGAAGGGATAAAACTGCCAATGAAAAAATCTCCAAATAAACACAAATTTATAACAAACTAGTTTATCTTTATTCCTGGAGGTGGGGTAGCTATCAAAACAGCTGAATGTGTCTAACTAGCAACAGGCCTGTGGCCAGAGTGTTTGGATGGGGTTGGGGATCAGCCTTTAAGTCAAGTAGGCCCTGAGCAAGAATTTGTACACTCAAATTAGTTCACACTATTTTCACTGGGTTGGGAGCCAATGTATCTGCACAGAGATTGAAATTAGCAGAAAAATAAATCATACTCGTTAACACAAAACTGTCGCCACTATCTTTTATGGCCAAGGGCAGAGTAATATCCAAAATTCAACCTTTCACTACTTTTATAAATTCTCTGGAAATATTGAAAGCAAAATCCTACATATTTCACTTTAGTAGAATGAAGGTTGATTTTATCCAAACTCAATTCATTACATTTGACTAAGCATATTATGTCTGATATTAAATATTCATTAAGATATATATTAGAGATATAAAGTTGTCATAAAATTTTCCTGTCAGGTAAACCTGGCATGAAATGAGGCCATAAAAGAACCCTTGAGATGAATGTTCACAATAATCTCAAGGTGAAATAAACAATTTCTATTCATAGATCCTACAATATTATTTCTGCAGACAATTAAGGCACTGTGAAAGATACAGTTGTCTAGTTCTGAGTACTGTTCTGTTATTGCTTTTTTTCATTTCCTACAGACAATAACCTATTAGATTAAAACACTGGTTTGTGAATTGAATTGCAAATTCAACCCTTGGGCTGGACAGTGTGTACTTGGACTCAGTGGGAATGTGGTAAGAAATAACTGAGCAATACTAAATAAGAACTAGACAAGATATCTCTGGACATTGACTGTGAACCAAGAACAATCTACCACTATAGATTAAATAAAGGGTGCAGTTGAAAATTCCCTGAAGGTTACTGGGATCAACAATCACCTGATGAAAGCCAGAGAGCACAACGGTTGAAACATTGTGATAACGACAACAACAAAGATGAGGACAATAGCCTGCATGTAAATAATGTAAATAATGATAACCTCTTATCCCAGAAATTCAGAAAGACATCTGGTTAGTATCAGTAATTTCAAATGAGGGTAGTGTTAGTGGTTAACATCACAGAATATGGAATCGTTGAACTATGTTCAAATTCTGGCCTAACCTGCTGAGTTCACTTCAGAAAGGCATGAATCTAGTTTTTCTATGGGTTAAATAGCAGGGGAGACTGGGTTCTCTAGCCTTATGTGACAGCCATTTTAGAACAACAACAACTCTGAATTCAAAAGTGTAGAGAAGGCAACAGGAAACCACTTTAATATCTTTGTCAAGAAATCATGATAATTCCTCACAGATAATAGAGAAAAGGAATGATGAGTTAGTAGCCATGGACAAATGTAAAAAGAACAGAACTGTCCAACAAAAAGAATTGAGAAAGTTTGCAATAAAAAGAAAAAAAAGGGCAAAAATGAAATAATATTGAGCAAGCAAACAATATATGCAAAAGCAAATTCGCAGATAAGAAGGCATAAAGTTTACAAACTACAAATAGGCATCTACTCACAAAAGCAATGTTGGACAAGCAGATGCAGTGGTCTGTTTTCAAGGTAAGGCAGACCTGGACTGAGTCAAGTCAAATTGCAAACCAACCTATTTTATTGGCTTAGAAAAATATCCCATCATGCATTTGTGAACTTCTGCATATAAAAGGGGAGGGAGGAAAAATTTAGCAGTCATTCCCATATGGAGTAAAATCAACAAGGAATCTGTGGAGAGCCATGATCACCAACATTCTGAAGAGACATAGGATTTAATAAAAAAAAAGTGTATAAATATTCCTCATGATTATTATGCAATGAGACTTGTATCCTCATCTTGATTGTTTTGATAACAAGATCTCAAGAATGAATAATCCAGAAATCCTGATAATTATTTCTTTGTCCTCTTGACGGCAATCTTGTTGTTGGTATCATTTTTTCATTGCCAATATCAATGGAGTCTGCTTGGAAAAAAGCCAACCATTTAATATTAACCAAAAAAAGTAACCTCTGTATGACAACAGTGTTTTAATCTCCTTGGGATTTCACAAGTTTCACACAGTGCCATCTTTCAGAATCAGTATCTTGTTATGTTCCCTTTAATCTCAGCCAGTGTTTCAAATGTGATTGTTAGCTTTGGGGTTGCAGGAAACTAAATCTGAACTTGGGGGTGGTAGGTGTTGATGAAAGACATGGAAGATGTGATGTTTTACAAAAAGAAACTTGTATAAAATATGAAGAATTTTTTGTTTTTTTACTCACTTTTACTCCATCACTCTAACCTCCAGCATGTTCTGTAAATATCAAAACTTCCAGGCCTTTGTGTGTTCTAAAAGTTTCATCTCTAATTATAAGTTTCTCTTATTTCCATTTCCCTGAGAATTTCCTTGTTACTCACATGCTTCATCCAGTATCCAGAAGGACTGATATTATATAACAGTTCAGCACTCCTTTCAGTGTTTCTTATGACATTTTCTTTACTTAGCTTTTGGATGGCATCTTTTGATATTCCAATACCTCTTTGGATTTTGGTGTCCTAATTTTTGTACTTGCTTAATGCTTTTCAATTTGGAGCTTGCATCCTGGGTGGTTCCTCTTGCTGACAACCATTCATTTTGTCTTCTTACAATTGATTGTAAATTCTTTCTTCATGCTTTCCTTTTTCTTTGGGTTCCTACTATTTCAATATCAAGTTGCAAAAACATTGCCTAATAAGTGAACATCAGTAGGTAGCACAAGGCTATTGGCAGGCTGAGGACCAATGTACATTAAGCAGATATGTATTTCTGTTGAATTGTACAATCATCACGCATCCAGTCTAGGAGCTTTCTGATATCACATTGTTAGTTTCCTTCCTCACTGCAGTTAAGCAGTGTTGAGCCTGGTCAGTACCTAGATGAGTGACTACTTGGAAATATCAGGCGCCATAAGTTTGGAAGTGTGGGTGGTGTAATGGATAAGAACTCAAAATTGTTAATCAGAGAGCTGAGTTCCAAATTCAATTTGGGATTGTTATATTTATGTATGTACAAATACCCTTGGGAAAGGAATGAATTCATCTCTTCTCCTCCCAGCTATGGGTTAAACTTATGAATGAATGAATCAATCACTGCAGGAGAAAGAACTTTCTTTCTTTGTGACCCATATCAGTTTTAGTGTGTTGTTAAAATCATTTGCATTCACTCGATGTGGTGATTAGGAAGTGCATAATATCTTATTAGCCATCTTATTTCTGCTGAATAATGCATTCAGTACAAGAAATGGCATCTGTGAAAACTGAATGTAACCATGGATACTGGCATCTTTTGCCAAGACTGCTGTATGTTACTTGAGAAATTGGTTGATTGTAAAGAGAGGCAAAAAGGAAGAGTGCATAAGAATGGTTTATCAAGAAATTCAAGGTCACAGTTCAGCAGAGATAACATAAATATTTGCAGTCCTGACATCTTTGATTAAATGTCCCTATATTGAAAACAAAAAAGACCTTTTACAGAGTGAAGATGTGTTTTAAAAATGTATCTTACTGAATAATCATCGTTTGCAAACAACAGTTGTTCTAACATTTGCCCATATGAAATGGTAATATGTTTATATTATAGTTTATTTGTTTTGGGGACAGTCTTTTTCCTGGCTAAAAATCTGGAAAGTTGATTCCCTGTGTCATGCTAGGATCTGTCTTAGATATTTATAAGTCTCCCATTGATTCTTGCTTAGAATATTGCTGCTATATCTGGTCTGGTGCTCCTATTATATATTTAGAGATTCTTGATAAAATCTAAAGAATTTGCAATGTTATCAGTTCGGATTTAACATCTCACATTCAGTCACCTTCCTACTGCTGTAATATAGCTTCCCTGTGCCTTTTCTATAAATACTTTCATGGTAATTATTCTGATGAACTTTCGCCTCTGGTACCTAGACTTCATTTATTTAAGCACATTATTAGATTGGCAGCATGGTCTCATCATTTTACAGCTGAAATGGCTCAATGTAACTGTAAATTCTATGCTGTTTCTTCTATCACACTTCCCACTTGTAGAACCCTCTTCTGGCTTCTTGCTTCTCACTCAACTTCAAATGTTAAAATACTGACAGTCTTTTACTATGCAAAACAAAGTTTAGTAAATAAACTTTCCTCTTTCAATTAAGATCATCCCATAAAGACTTATTTTTAAAAGAAAGCAGCAGCCACTTGGCTAAGTATTTTAATTCCACTCTTTATTACAATAGTCCCTCAGCCCATTCAATCATGGAGAAGATGCTCCAAGAAAACCAGCAGATGCCTGAAACTGCAGAACAGGACCCAAGCAATATATCAGGTGCTTTTTCCTATACATTCATACCTACGATAAAGTTTAATTTATAAATTTGATATAAGTGATCAGTAATTATAATAGAATAGAAAAGTTACAATATACTGTAATAAAAGTGAGGTATTAAATAGATGTGTTCTTACTGTAGGTCTTATTAGTCATAATAACAGCAGTAACTACTAATAAAATAGGACAACTATAACAAATTTACTATAATAAAAATCATATAACAAGAAATCTGTTCTTATCATAGAACTTAACAACCTTAGCATATGACAATCATGTCATTAATTTCTCTTTGAATTACACATGCTCTCCATGTAAGTTGCTGTTACTACCAACAGCAGCAACAACTAAAATGGATAGTACCTGTAACTCAAAGAGAAAATAATGATGTAATGAAAATGGTGACATTCCACACAACTTCAAATAAAAGGTTAGGAAGGAAACCTCCATCAATATTAGAAAAAGCAATAACAGCTACTGGACTTGTTAAACTTATTTTTCTGAAAAATTGTTTTAGGAGACAGATTTTATAAATTTTAACCTAAAACAATATTGGCTGTGATCAGTCAATGAATGCCAAAATGTTTCCTTGTAGGGAAACAGCTAATATTACCATTACTATTGAATCAACAGATTTGACATTTTCAGTTAAATGGAACAATTTACACTGTTTTATTGACATATCTTAATTTCCAGCATCACTGCTTTGGGATGACTATCAAATAAAACATATGAATTGTTTATTTCTGTGGTAAGTGAAACAGCAGCTTACTACATAGCCTTATAAATACAATGCATTGTCAAGGTTGACAATGGAGGTGAGAGCATTTTGTTACTATTATCTGTGCAGGTAAGGCTGTTATGAGAGAAAGGTTTTCTCATGTGATTATTCACTGCTTCTCTTCTTTCTAAACCATTATAGTGTGTCACTGATTGTCAGTGTATGTCGTGATAGGCAAGAGTACAAGAAGTAGGTTCATACTTTTTCCCAGGGCAGTAGTACAAAGTGAATGTAAATATCTTCAGGAGAAATTCTAAAATGGTTTGCTCTTTCTATTTACTGTGTTTGTCAATCATAACACATCTACAGTGATTTTAAACTTTCACTGCCTTACAGCCATATCCAAATACAGCCTTTTGGCTGTTAACACCGACAAACTCCTGCAGCCAAGCTGGCACCATAGGTAATACCCGTCTCCCAACAGTGGAGACCATGTGGTCTGGGCAGTGCATGATCTCCATATACCATTGGCCAAGCCTTTGGCCTGGAGAGGTCATTCCAGTCTCATAGCCAAAGAACTGAATTTTGACTAAACAGAGTGTTACTTTTATCTCATGATACCTGCTATAAGGAGTATCTTGATAATATAATTTTTATCACCTCCATAATTGTCCAAAATGCAAATAAAAACATTTCTTTCTGCAATTTTTCTTTAATTTCTTTAAATATCAATCATATTTATGAAATGAGGGTAAGCGTCACTAAAATTACAAGGGTTGATCAAAAAGTATCAGGACTGTTACTATGGTAACAGAGCTAAAGTATGCAGAGTGAAGCCACTTGTCATAGATTGACCTTGAAATCTGTCACACATGCACACTAAGTTATAATATTCTTGCTCACTTCCGTTGTTTATAGATGTGTTTGGAAGGAGAGTGTGTAGATTTTTGGTCATTTCACCACACCGCAGAGGTTCCATCAGTTATTGTGGTTTGTGCAGCAGTTTTTGGCTAAGGACAGCATTCCTCAGATTTTGTCCCTTGCAATTTTTGCCAATTTCCAATTAAATCTCACTTAAAAAAAAAAAGATTTCAAGATGTTGAGAAAATCCAAGAGAATCTGATGATACTGCTGCTAACTAACCCCAAAAAGGACTTTTAGGAATGCTTCCAGCAGTGGAAACAATTCTGGATAAAGTGTGTGGCTTCAGGAGGAGGTTAAATTCCAAATGGATATGTGTTTTAGTTTTTTTTTATAGCACTAGTCCAGATACTTTTTGACCAGACCTCATATATTGAAAATGTTAGTATACTTATTATTTACATTTGCTTTGCAATCCTACACAAACAAAAAACATTGCATAATTTTATTCCTTTTTAATCACATTTCTTTGGGAACAAGATAAAATGTAATGCATTTTGTGCCATTCTTTATGAATTAATATTCAGACAAGAAACCATTTCATTTTATAAAGAAACTAGTCTTTTTGGTCATATTTTGTACTAAAATAACAACTATTATTTTTTGTAGGAACCATTTTTAAATTTTCTGAGATTGTTGGTGCTTTTTGCACACATTGACAGAAATGTATTGACTAAAGCTTTTGAGGATTTCAGAAATGAGTTTTTTTGTTTTGTTTTTTAGCTGTTATACTTGATTAATTCAAACAAAAAGGATATTCGTTTTATTTAATATTATGAACCTAAATAATCATTTACACAACTTTATACTTTATTTATTGTTAATCTTTCTCTGACTAAAGTGACCACATAAGAGAACGACTTTAAGTAAGGATTGAAATAGTAGTTTCCAAATGAACTTTGAATCATGAACTTTCAGAAAATGGATCAAGTGTTTAAGATGTCTCTGAAATTCCCAAATGAATCATTACTACTTATATCTTCATCTTTCTTGTTTTTTTTTTCATAATGCCACAGTCAATATATTCTTGAGGCCTTCTCGGTTGTATAATACATCTCTTATTGATAATTCCAGATATGAGTTTCAGAAATTCATACAGGCAGCATCAATATCTTTTTCTTTCTTTTTTGCAAAATACTGATAAACTTCAATTGCATTAAATGGTACCGGAAAGTACCCAGACAAGATTACATTCATCTGAAAGATTTGATGGATTGTTCAGTAACTGTCTTTGTGAACTCATTCACAAATTTTCCACATTATCTGGCATTCTTTACAAGTGATTCATCTTGAATATGCATCCTCTTGGACCAACACTTCATTTGTCTTGAAATGCATGTGTCACTCAAAAGCCTATTTGACCTAAGGAATGTTTATCATCTGCCTCATGAAGTATTTCAAGGGTTTTGGTAGCTGATTTACAGAGATTCATATAAAAGTTGATGCAGGTACATACCTTGAATTTATCAGCCATTGTAAAAATTGCAGAGCTGTCATAACACAATGTTACAAAACTTCAAGTAATCAGTGGGAACGGGGAGATGATACAAAGTCAATTGACAGACTGAATTAGTAGGTTGTAGGCACAGTACCACAAAATAAAAAGTGTGCTGGGGAACGATGTCAGATGATGACTTTTAAAGATTCTTGATTCTATTTTTTTTTTATCTGATTCTCTTATAAAATGATTATCCTGATGTAAACATTTTATTGGTTTGACTTTAAACACAATTTTTTTGCCTTTCTCTTGCACTTATTTTCTAGAATGAGACCTATTCTACATATAAGGCTTTTAAAAACCTTTTTAAGCTAATATATCACAGAGAAAATAGAAAATGAAGTTTACTGATTTATTTTAACAATTAATGACATAAATGATTTTAGACAAATTATACTCAGTAGTATTAATGTAGATTACATCCAAGAAGATAATGTTAGTCTTCTGTTTTCAGTTCCAACAAAAAGTGATGGGTTGAAGCCCTCCTCCAGCCCTTCCTATAGTACCATGGATAGCATTAGTTGTATATGGATGTCTGGTTGGATAGTAAAATAATATCAGATATTCCAGGAATTATATGGTACCATTTTGTATCACAATTAGATCAACACATATATCAATCTTTTTAGCACAACAAAGAAGTGATCATTTTCTTTTTTTAGTTACAGTGCTTTTGATGGTGGTGTTGTATTTTTACTGTGTACTAACATTACTTTGAACTCTATACTAGCTTGACTTATATAGCTTTTGTTCAGATAAACAACTTCCTTCACTCTGCAGTGAAGTTTCTTTAAGCTATAAAATATAAGAACATTATTATTTCTATATTTTGCATTTAGACTAATGTCTTAATTTTTGTTATTATCGCACATTTCAGATGTTGTACTCTTGCCTTCTTCAGAGATATGGGTAACCTTCAGGGCGTTTAGCTTGTTATCAAAGCATTGGTTTGTGAATTTCATGGCATTGTAATTGTGAGTTCAATCCTTGGGCAGAGTAGTAAAGATTTAGACTTAGTGAGGACAAGCAATAACTGAACAGTACTAAAGAGAACAGGATGGGAGAGACTGAAACATGGACAGTAGAACAAGAACAAATAAAGGGTTGCATTGATTGACAGACACACCTGAAGAATGCAGGAGGGCACAATGGTTGAAATGTTAACAAAAAAGATGATGAGGACATTAGTCTGAATGTAAATAATAATAATTCAAGCAGAAGATATCAAATAGTTGGTTCATACAATTTGTGGATTAAATTTGAAGTCTTATTTGTTTTGTTGAGGTATCACTAAAGAGAACCTATGAATACAAATCTGGAGGTTAGGTTTTCAAAATTCCGCAACTGATGCAGAAACTTAGTTTAATTATGTGCATCAGAGGGGAAAATATATTTTCTCTTCGTGTATTATTTTTCTTTTCTTTCTTTGACTTGATTATTGTATATTTTGATAAGCACTCAAGATCAATGTTCTTATCTTGCCAAATTCTACATCTTTGTTTTCTGATATTCTTAGACAATTTGGCTTTACCTAAAAAACAAATGCCAAGTAATCGCAGAAAGCACATTTTTTACTCTTGCTTTATTGTGAAAAACTTTTATCTAAATAGTTGGGAGAGAAGAAAAATGTCATTTTATTTTCTCTCATTTACTTTTTCTTTTCTTTTTTGTTTGGTTTTTGCTGATTTGAAGAATAAAAAAAAGAGGTGTTTTAGTAAATGTCAATTCTTCTCATCTGCAAGGATGAAGAGAAAGTTGAACGGTTAGCACCCCATTCGAATGGGAAGCACTTCTTCAGGAACTGACACTGTGAAGTCCCAAGAAAATTAAAGTTATAAACTTCATCTGAGAGAACCCCAGCAGGATTTGAAATATAGGCAGCCATTATCAAAAAGTAATTGAGACTTGTGGCAATGATCTATGCCATTATAAATTGGATAAATATGGTCCACTGAAATATATCTATAAAATTAGGACCAACTACAATTAAATCTGTCACCCTGTGGCAAAGTCTCTGGCATATGACCATTGGCCAAAGACCAAAGTATTATTGACCAGTCTGCCATAAGACCAATATAATTATCTTCTCCTGACTATTTTAGAGGAACTGAGCTCTAGGCATCATGGCATATCAGTCCAATATTGGTCTTGTTCTCTAACAACTGAGAAAATGTCTGATAAAAATCCTGGAAGATTTCATAGGTAAATGCTGCTAAAAGCCAATATCCTGTTTTCCAATAGGAGCTGCTTTCAAATAAACCTCTTGTTCATTCTTTGAGAAAAGATTTTTCCTGTTAATCTGCAGAAATTGAAGTGAGAATAGCAGTAAATAATGATGAAGATTTTGTTGAAATGAAGGCTGTTGCCAATTCTTAGCAGAATGGTTTCAGAAAATGTCAAAGACATGACATAACAAGAGGCCCCTAAGCATCTGAAGATTAGTCTTTTGTAAGTTTAATAAAGATCCATTGAGAGCGGTGCAAGAAAATAATTTCCCATGTTATTTTCAAACCTATTTAGGCAATTTTATTGTTAATTACTGCTGTAAACAAACTTTGTTCATTCTAAATAGTAAGAATTCTACTTTTGTGAAGTCTTTTTACTTATTTGCAAACCAAACAATTTCTGTGAAGAAAAGTACATAGAAAAATATATTTAAAAGATTAAACAGTTGTCTGCAAAAAAGATTGAAATATGAAAAAAATTCAAATTAAAGTCTTTTCTTCCTTTATTTGCCACATCGCTTTAGAATATGGACGATTATGGCTTTCCACAACCTTCTATCCTTTGTAGACTGAAGTGTATTATGTCATTATGTCAGCAGCACATTCATTAAATGTTTTTTTTACTATTGTTCTAACTCACTGTTCAGCCATAAGTTTGTTAAGTAGTTTTCTCAGTTTCCTTCTTTCCTTTCATATGTTTTGTGAGTGTCACATTCTCTCAGTCCTCTTTCCTCGTTATATATCCAAAAAATTCTCACTTTATGATTCTAAATATAAATGTCCTTTTGTTTATGGTTCCCTTAAAACTTCCTACACTCCTATCATTTGTAGCTCTGAGGTTTGTCTTTCTATCTCTCCTAATCCCTGTTCTGCCAACTATTTACACAAACCATTATCAATGACACCACCTGCACATCCAAGCTTATATCACCTGGTATTCCCAAGCAGTTACCCATCTAGGTACTGACCAGAATTTACTTAACTCTGATGATTGTATTGGAATCAATGTTTTAAATGGAGTATTACTGACATGGTCTTATGGAGGAAGACTTTTTAAGAACTCTTTTCCACAAAGTGGGAGTTCTTGAAAAAAGCCATTTGAATGGAACTTTCTTCTAACCTTTGGAAGACTGAGGAAATAAAGGTGATTTGACTCTGTGGAAGTGGCATTCCATGTTCTGGCTGTGAATGCCTGGAATGGTGGAAGTGAAGAAGGGAGCTCATCTCAACATTTGCCAGGGAAAGAATGATAGAACAATGGGAGGCTTATGTTGTGTCTGAAGAAAAAAAAACTGCAGATTGGAGAATAAGTCTTCTGTTGTAAGGCTGTAAATTAGTTTGAACTTTATCCAGCCCAGGTATGACAGTAATACTCCATTTTTGGTGAAATCAGACTATTGTAAGGATTAAGCATGGCATAAGTAATTGGGTACTTCCTGAAACAAAAGAATGATTCCAAAATTTATCAAATATTCCGTTTAGCTTTTTCCCAAGAACTGTCATTTTGTGAAACAGACTCGCAAGTAATTATTTCCTTGATACATCGTCTTAATCTCTTTAAGTCAAGGGTCAATCATTATATATCCTCTTTATCCTCATAATCTTAACTTCTTATTTTTCATTCACATCACACATCTTATTAATCATTACTATTTTAAAAATAACCCACCACTTTGAGTGACTCTCGAGCCTTGTATGTATTCTAGTTTAATATGTATTTATTCATATACTTTGCATGTTATTTTCTGCAGTTCTTCACAGACTAAGTATGTGTGTGTGTGTGTGTGTGTGTATATATATATATATATATATATATATATATATATATATATATATATATATATATATCAAGGTTTTTCTAAATTCAAACATTTAAAGTTTGTAACAAACAATAGGTTACAAAATATGACATTTTGCAAGGAAGGTATTTTTGGCACTCTCATGTTTTTACCTTATCAGCAGCATTGTTTGCAGAATGTTTAATGGACAATTTCAGATTACTTAAACAGGGGCTAAAAAAGGATTCAGGACTCACCAACACCACTTTTTCTCCCCCAAAGAGAATCATGGATTTAAGGGATGTGCTGCTAACAAAATGAAGAGCCAGGCTCAAATTCCAGTCAACTTCTCCCCAACTCCAGCCATGGGTTAATTCGTAAAACTTGTATCACTAAATCACTATCTCAAAAAAAAAAAAATTCTTACTATGTAAAAATATTTTCTGTCTTTAAATAACCTGAGTTAATAAGCCGTAGAAAATAAATCAATGAAATCAAATCTGGTAAACATTTTCCCAGCATTTTTAGCAATGCATACAAATTGCATTTGAGGTCTGGGGTGAACTTGAGATCCAATAACTATTCAAAGAATGTAACATCATTGAGAGTACAACCATTCCTTATGACTTGATTTTATTGATTGATTTTTTTATGGCTTATCAACCTTTTGCAAGTTATTTAAAGCCAGCAGATATTTTTGGATTGTATGAATTTTTTGGAGAGAATAATGATTTACATATATATCTCGTAATGTTTAACTCATGGTTGGGAAGAGAAGAGATTGATTCCTAACTTTCCCAATGGTATTTACATGTAAATGAATATAACAAACCCAACTGGAATTGGAACTTTGTTGTTAAATTTCCAGTTCCAAGCCAATATCTATTACACCACCTGCACATCCAAGCTTACAGCACCTGGTATTTTCAAGCAGTCACCCATTTAGGTGTTGCTTAACTTTGGTGATCACACAAGAACCAATATCTCAAGTTGATATGGGTATAAGCCCCATTATAACTGGAGAAAACTCAGTGTCTGAATACTAATAATGAAATGATATCTATGTTATTTTTAGTAGATACCCATATTTAAAATAGACACCTCATTTTTATTGTTAAACAGTGTGTATTATAATGTGATAATTATAATTATAATGTTATATAATAAAAATGGTACATCTATTTCAAATATGGCTATCCACTAAAAAGTAATGTTTAAAGTAACAAGAATGTTGAATTAAAAATAAATCCATTATTTCTTTATAAAGAAATAATGCATATATAATTATTATTTTTTATAGTAATGGAGATATATATAGTGTATGTGTGTGCATATTATATATATATATATATATATATATATATATATATATATATATATATAGTGTATGTGTGTGCATAATATATATATATAAATAGTGTATGTGTGTGCATAATATATATATATATATATATATATATATAGTGTATGTGTGTGCATAATATATATATATATATATATATATATATATAGTGTATGTGTGTGCATAATATATATATATATATAGTGTATGTGTGTGCATAATATATATATATATATAGTGTATGTGTGTGCATAATATATATATATATATATATATATATATATATATATATATAGTGTATGTGTGTGCATAATATATATATATATATATAGTGTATGTGTGTGCATAATATATATATATATATATATAGTGTATGTGTGTGCATAATATATATATATATATATATATAGTGTATGTGTGTGCATAATATATATATATATATATATATATAGTGTATGTGTGTGCATAATATATATATATATATATATATAGTGTATGTGTGTGCATAATATATATATATATATATATATATATAGTGTATGTGTGTGCATAATATATATATATATATATAGTGTATGTGTGTGCATAATATATATATATATATATATAGTGTATGTGTGTGCATAATATATATATATATATATATAGTGTATGTGTGTGCATAATATATATATATATATATATAGTGTATGTGTGTGCATAATATATATATATATATAGTGTATGTGTGTGCATAATATATATATATATATAGTGTATGTGTGTGCATAATATATATATATATATAGTGTATGTGTGTGCATAATATATATATATATATAGTGTATGTGTGTGCATAATATATATATATATATAGTGTATGTGTGTGCATAATATATATATATATATATAGTGTATGTGTGTGCATAATATATATATATATATAGTGTATGTGTGTGCATAATATATATATATATATATAGTGTATGTGTGTGCATAATATATATATATATATAGTGTATGTGTGTGCATAATATATATATATATATATAGTGTATGTGTGTGCATAATATATATATATATATATATATAGTGTATTTGTGTGCATAATATATATATATATATAGTGTATGTGTGTGCATAATATATATATATATATATATATATATATAGTGTATGTGTGTGCATAATATATATATATATATATATATAGTGTATGTGTGTGCATAATATATATATATATATATATATATATATATAGTGTATGTGTGTGCATAATATATATATATATATAGTGTATGTGTGTGCATTATATATATATATATATATATAGTGTATGTTTGTGCATAATATATATATATATATATAGTGTATGTGTGTGCATAATATATATATATATATATATAGTGTATGTGTGTGCATAATATATATATATATATATATATAGTGTATGTGTGTGCATAATATATATATATATATATATATAGTGTATGTGTGTGCATAATATATATATATAGTGTATGTGTGTGCATAATATATATATATATATAGTGTATGTGTGTGCATAATATATATATATATATAGTGTA
Source organism: Acanthosepion esculentum (assembly GCA_964036315.1). Taxonomy (NCBI): domain Eukaryota; kingdom Metazoa; phylum Mollusca; class Cephalopoda; order Sepiida; family Sepiidae; genus Acanthosepion; species Acanthosepion esculentum. The sequence continues at coordinate 53,656,801 of OZ038490.1, forward strand.
TGTGTGTGCATAATATATATATATATATAGTGTATGTGTGTGCATAATATATATATATATATATAGTGTATGTGTGTGCATAATATATATATATATATAGTGTATGTGTGTGCATAATATATATATATATATATAGTGTATGTGTGTGCATAATATATATATATATATATATATAGTGTATGTGTGTGCATAATATATATATATATATATATAGTGTATGTGTGTGCATAATATATATATATATAGTGTATGTGTGTGCATAATATATATATATATAGTGTATGTGTGTGCATAATATATATATATATATATATATATATATATATAGTGTATGTGTGTGCATAATATATATATATATATATAGTGTATGTGTGTGCATAATATATATATATATATATAGTGTATGTGTGTGCATAATATATATATATATATATATATATATATATATATATATATATATATATATATAGTGTATGTGTGTGTGCATAATATATATATATATATATATAGTGTATGTGTGTGTGCATAATATATATATATAGTGTGTGTGCGTGCATAACATTTTTACATGTTGCATAGATATTACACTCATTCTCATTGGAAAACTAGTGAATGGCAGTTTCTTCCTAAATAGAATGCACAGATACTATACTGATCCTAATCAGAGGACTAGGGAGCACCACTGATCCTCAACAGACTGCACAGATAACCTGAATTGAAACTGAAGTGCCAAATCATACAGATATAATTTTGTAAATTTTTGACAGGTACTATTTTTGTATCTTTTCGAATAGCACAAAACTCTCTTAAAAGAGAATTTTGGTTTTATAAATAAATATGAAAGAATTTATTCAGAGGGAATATATTTGATAGATAAAAAGTTGACCAACTCTGTTCTTTTTCTGTCTTTCATGTCTTTTACAAGCTGCTTGTCTTTTCTTAAGAAAATAGAACTTTTGTACATGAAAGAAGTAATAATCTGTCGACTATATCCATGATGGCTCCAATAGAAAACTGTGTTATGCCTTGATTTCTACTTTATATATCAGTTTTAGAGAACTTGATTTGAAATGAAGCTTATTGTATCTTCTTTCCAATTGCAAATTGTTGCTGTTTAAGTTTAGGTAAAAGCTGAATTTTGATTTCCAAAGTGGACATTTCCTTTGGTGCAACATGATCTTCCTTCACTGTCTGGTGTTCCTAAGAAAAATATTTATATCTCTCTTGGATTTGCTTTGAAAATAATTTGTATATTTCATACCGGCACTACTGATTGTTATTTGAGTTCTGGTAAAGCCAGGATTTTGAAGACTGATTTTCAAGACAATTAGGCCCTACTCACTTAGATGACTGGTATGATATAATCTTCACAATCCCATTTCCTCTAAGTCTTGTGCTTAACTAAACTTTTTTTCTCGGTCGAGAGAGTCACTCTGAATGTGCAGACATGAGAAAAACAGACAAGATGAACTCAATTTTTTTTCCATATAAGTTGAGCTTCCCTAGCAGTTGAAATAGGATTTTTGTGTCATACCAGATGCTTTTGTATAATCTATAAAAGACACACACACACACACACACACATATATATTGCATATGTATTGCACTCTCTGTTACCATTCTGATCATGAAGATAGAATTTCTTGTTCCAATGTCTAGAAAAAGGTCCCATTGTTTTGAATCTATTTCTGATTTAATTCTTCTATAAGCTTTATTCATTAGAATTTTAATTATAAATTTAGTCATGTGTCTTATTACTAGAACCTTATCACATAAGTACTGTCCTTCTTTGAAAAACCTATTTTGCATATTCAAAGAGATAGGATTTCCATTAATAAAATGAATCCACTAGACCATTAAATTTTAGATTAATAATATAATGAGAACTAATGAGAAAACTGGGCAAATTACACATCATCATAAATTGTTTAAAGCAAAGAAAACACATAATTCCACATGCAGTAATTTATTTCTCTCTTTTAGATATGAAGTGGTACTGGAAAGTTCCTCAAATGCTCAATACTGTGATTGTATCATTCAACAGAAATGCATGCATAAGTAATGGTCATTAGAACTGATTTACTGAGTCAGTCTACCAGGATTTGTTTTTAGTTATGTGAAGTTTTGTTATATAGTGGAATGACTCTGTAAACTTTACAATGACTGAAAAATTTAAGCAACATGATTGCATATGATTGCATGTCAAGCATGAAAAAATGCTTATGTCAGGCTTTTGATGAACATTTCTGATGTTGAAAACTGGTTTTGAGTTTTATGTGCATTTCAAAACCAATTGTATTGTTTCAAGATGATGAGCATTCAAAGTGAACCACTCATCAAAATGGTAGAAAATGTAGAAAAAAATATGAACTAATATATAAAGACCATTTCCGAACAATTCGTCAGCACTACCACATGACTGAAAGCAGTTATGGAATGTGTTCGGAGATCCTCATGGAAAACCTGAGCATGTGAAGTTTGTCACTTACCTCTATTCTGGCTCTTAACATTAGATGATGTTCTGGGATCACTGTAAACATTCCTAAGGGGAAAATTTAATAGTTCCTGGTGGCCACATTTAAATAATATGAAATATAATATTTACTATTCCTGTATTATTTGGAAATTTTCCTCATCTTTGTTGATATAGATATTATTATATACACAACATTTCAACCAAGTACACTCTGGTCATCATCAGATATCCATTGATTGGTTGATATGGAATATCTGTTGATTAGTGTGATATTTTATCCCTGTGATATCAGTTGTTGTTCGTTCCTGCTGAATTTGTGCTTCACTACCAGATCCAAGGATTGAACTCATGACCACTAGATGATAATAACACAGACATAACCAATTACTATATCCACTATGCCATATAAGAGTTGATAAGACACAAAATAATACAAGAATATTGACAATTACTCATCTCAGAAATGAAATATTAAATTATATTTACTGTGTAATTTTTTTAGTTTTTGTTGTAGAACTAAGACAGAGTCTTACTTTAAATTAGATCCAAACTCACTATCAGTCACTTGTTAGAGATCAACTTGCCAACCCTTGAAGTAAAATTACTACCTGAGATATATAAAGGAGAGGAAGGCAGTTATTTATTAAACTAATTTTCACACAAGGCCAAATGATGGATAGGAAAATTTTGCTAATCTTCCAAATCTGGTGGTCCTGTTTATCCTGAGTTCAAGCACTGACAGCTGTTATCTGCAAGATGTGAGAGGAATATGTTTTGGAATTAATCTTGTAAGTGGAATATGTTGACATGCCTTGAAAATCAGCAAAGTCCTCACTGGTAGAAAATATATAACTATGTGTATTATTAAATATTCCCAAAATAAGAAGTAACTGATACTATCTATGACCTGCATACAGTCGGAGGAAGATTATGCCCAATCTTTTAAACAGGGAGGACATGTTTACCTTGTAAATCAGCATTCAAAATCATCATTTTTTTCTCTGAGCTCAAACAATAATGCCAAGCATTGCTTGGAAATAGACAAGGTAAATCAGTATAAAGGTATATCTGGTACAAGGGTAATTGGAAATAAGGGAGATTGTGGTGTTCTACTTAACTTTCCAGTAAGTAGGGAAATGCCTGTTTACTTTCAAAATTCTTGCTTTTAACCTGTGTTCAAACAGTAAATCCAGCTAATGGTAATATTAGCTGTTACCTTATAAGGAAACATTTGGCATTCATTGACTGAACAGTTAGAACTGCTGTCAATTGAAATTTATAAAATCATTATCTTAAAAACAGTTTTTCAGGAAAACAGTTTTCTCGAGTCCACTAGCTGCTCTCACTCTTTCCAGTATTGATGGGGGTTTCCTTCCTGACCTTTTATTTGAAGTAGTGTGGAATGTCAGCATCTTGATTATGTCATTATTTTTTACCTTTCTTTGGAGCCATCACACAGACTCCACATTTGTAAAGATGTTTATAATTGATATTGATGAGGTATCGATAGTTAAATTGGTTGTTTTCAATTGAAATGTAAATAGGTGCCTTAATTATTATAGATTATAAACAACAAGAGCTGATATATTGATTTTCTTTGGAAAAACCAAGTTTGCTACACAATTATATTTTTGCAGAACCAATAATAAAGTGCAAGACAGTCACAGTTTCTACTGCACCAAGAATTGCATAAATCAAAGTATATAATATAGATACATAAGATAATCTGTTTAAATTCTGTTGAGTGCAGTTAACCTCTGACTGATATTTAAATCAATTGACATATCAGCTTAATTCTGGGTAGACTTAAAATTGAAGAAAAAAGATTTCCAGTCAAATTGTAACACACACACATACTTACATACATACATTCATATATATATATATATATATATATATATATATATATATATATATATATATACACACACACACACACGCATATACACAGAAGGTATAACAGTAAAATTGTTCAATTGTTAGATTAAACATTGAACTGTTGTATCTTAGAAATGATTAAAGATATCCTACTGGAATTCTTCAAGGGTTTTATAACACTATTGGGCTCTACTTTGAACAATAAGAATGTATTTGGTACTAATTAGAAATGATTCCTCTTGGTCTTGTGAACATCCTGATCCAGTTTTCTTCTCTACTGTTCCCTCTCATTTAAAATTATTCACCGTTCTCTTGATGGTTCTTGAATGGACTTTGAAGATGGAAGCCAGCGTATGAATGTTGGTACCATTACTGAAGGCCTGAATGATCTTTTCCGTCTCATCATTGCTCAGTTGGGAAGATATAGTGGGGCTGACACAAAATGATTTTCAGCTGTTCTCTTTTTAGCTGAATAGCTCATTTTTCAGTGATTCTTATGACAGATGGTGTCAAGATGGCTAAACATCTTATCCGAAAACCTTAGAAAAAGAAACTCAGTTTAGTGGCTTTTTAGATAGCAAATATTTTGTGGGATGGATAATTATTCTATAGCATGATTTGGACATTTTTGCTGTTACACCCGGTGTGTGTATATATATATATATATATATATATATATATATATATTATAAATTAATTGATTTAAAATATGGTTTTTCACTACACAGTGATAACCATGTTTAGGCTACTCTTGGGCAAGAATATTGGAAAGAATGAGCAGCTCTGAAAGAGTTTGCCCAAGAGTAGCCTGCCAGCATAAAAGTGCTTAATGCCATAAGAAATGGCAGAGCTTAAATATAAGTAGGTAGTGACTGGCCACTAGTATATGTTACATGTGTTTGCACACAATCTTCAGGCAGCCAGAAGTAACTGTAGTAGTAAGGTGAGTACCATATATATCACTGGGCAAGTTCAATTTGACAGGCAAACCAAACTTGCATGGGAGAATTAATAAAAGTAAAATGTTTGTTGCTTAACTGATTGATGTTACCTTCAGCATCCTGACTTCAGAGTTTTGTTGATGGACACTCTGGGAATCATTCTGTCCACTCATCAGTGGGTATCAGCAATTGACTGCATATACTTATTGATTTTTCTTTTTTATATGC
>OZ038490.1:53667323-53722323 GCA_964036315.1 Acanthosepion esculentum
TACTTTTATAATTAATTTGACTGTAATTAATCTACTACTGAACTGATTTGGGTTGGAAAAGCAAAAATGGCCAACAATATAGTTTTTCTTCTTTTTCTTAATCAATCTTTTCATAACATCTGATTTGAAACAAACGTGTACCCACTTCAGTTCTCAGTAGATTAGTCGGTTATCATGATTTGAACATTTCTTGCTTTTTAATAAGATTCTTCTTCCCAAATGATTTTTTTCTTTACATCTAACACCGTATTCAACCCATTATGGGTAAATTTGTTTATTTCATCAGAAGTTGTAATCTAAAATTTAATCTGAAAATTTTAGTCTTCATTTAAATTACTTGTAAAAAATAAATAAAAAAAAGAAATTTACTTATAAAAATATCAGTGTATAGCATTTAGTCATCTTACAATAAGCACCATGAGTGTAACATCTTTGTATGGAGACTGAAAATCAGCTTTGTCCGCTAAGCATGTTCATGCACTTCCAGTTTTACTTTTGGAGATACTGTAGGACCCATGTTGGTAACCATTGCTATATACCGATTTCCAAAAATTAATTACTGTTCACAAAATCATCATTTTTCTTTACACACACACACACACACACACATATATATATATTTAAAAACCTGAAACATTTGAAAGAAACTGATGAACCAAGAATAAAAATTAAATGCAGCATTTATTAATTTATACATTATTTTTTTTTTACAACTTTAATGGTGAAGTCTTCATTTTGGAAAATTGTGTCTATTTTCATCTTATCAACTTGCTCCTGCAACAGGATCATAGTGTATTTTAATTTGAATGTGAAATGATCTTTTCCAGTCAGTCAGGAAGCAAAATTTAATTAATTAACTTAAATTATAGTTTTCTGAATGATTTGAATCTGAATATATTTAAGAATTTAAATCAGATGATTTTGGATGACTGATTTTAAATTTTAATAAAAGTCAAAAGACGACAGATAAAATATGGAGTCATCATACAGTACCTAAAAATATAAAAGAAGGAAAATCACAACTTTGCTTCCTGGCTGGCTTACTTTGTCAGAAGAAAAGTCAAAAGAGGGGGTGGGGGGCAGGGAGGAGCTATAAATGCAGATGTTGGTTATAATTATGTACTGAGAGGAAATGCCGAAGATGTGGAAAGGCTAAATTTAATTTTTTTTTTTGTCAAACATGTCTGAACCTACAGTCTAGCTGTTACGATATTTTGTCTGTGTCATTTAGACTAAATAATGATTAGTAGGACTAGTTATTTAGTTTTGTTCAGAAACTTCCCAATGAAATTTAGTTATTAATAAAATATAATATTTTAATTCATTTAATTTATAGTAAAAATAATTTTAAAAAGTAAACAAATGATAATTTAGTGAAATGTTATTAAAATCATGATTTATTATTTTGTACTTGTTATATATAAAATGTAGTTTGATTTTTTTTAACATTGGAGGCAGAATAATAGTAAAGGTATCACAGAATCCTTATTCACATGAAAAAATGTCGCTTATTCATTGAATACAAGAATGAAAATGGAAAACAGTTGTCTCTATTTACAGCTGTTTCATAAATGGTTATTACTGTGCATTAATTGTGAAATAATAATAATAATAATAATAATAACTCCCTTCACCCACTCCTTTCAAATTAGTAGGACTGAGGAAAAAAAGAAAAGTAATTTGTGAGCCTATATGAAATTTTCTTTGGACCAATCAAAACCTTGCCTTCACAGAAATTGACTGGTGAGCTGAGAAGATGGAGGAAATGAATTTGTGAGTCTATGAGAAATTGTTTTTGGTCCAATAAAAACCTTGTTTTCACAGAAATTATCCAGTGAGACAAGAAGGAAATAAATTTGTGAGTTTGTGAATTTCCTTTTGAAATAAAATGAGAAAAATTAATCAGAGTAGAGTGTTGGAAGTTGTGTGAAGGGTTTTATTTCTGTTCATCACAACTAGTGTGGAAGTTCTTGCCAGTGGAAAATTATTTGCTAATTATTATCAGCCTCTAACCAGCATGCATCACTTCAAGGAATTTTCTCTCAACAATCCAAGAGATAAATATTTCAAACTATCTCTCTTCATCTACTTTTGAACATATGAAAACCATATATTCCTTCAATGAGCAACAAATTTTCTGACATTTGTCTTAAGGATTTTTTTAATATTATTTAGTGTTGGATCATTTAATCTGTTGTATGAACATTTCCTCATTATGGCAATACATTAAAACTATAGACTGTAAGTATTCTGATTTATTTTCCTGAAATGAACTCCTGACACCAAGTGAGAGCTAGTAAATTAGTCTTGTAAAAGGCATGAAACCTTCAATTTTTAGGCAATTCTTCAAAATGTAGAGGGGGACTTCAAAGTTTTGGCATTGAATGTACAAATTTTGAAGGTCTTTGGGAGTTTTATCATATCTTCAATAATAATGATAATAGCACATTACTGCATAAAACTTCCATAAAACTTTATCTCTTTTTGCCTAATCTATCCTGCCGGCTAACGGTAATCTTAGGGCTGATGGATTAAAAATTTTAGGTAAACCCCTCTCTAAAAAATCGGATGCCATGCACTAATAGGTTAAATGGTTTTAGCATCCTAGCTTAGTAGGAGTTAATTAAACTAAAGACAGTATCGAACTGATTAATTATTAAATACTGATGGTGGCTGTATATAGAATAGGTTAGCTAAAATCAATTTTAATATCAAATTCCCATCCATTTTTTTTTTCATATGCAACAAAGTGGGTTATATTCTTCAGCCAATATTTGAAATTTATGAGCTGTTTTGATGGTGTGTCCTATAATTACTTTGACCAGATTTCATTACTTATGATAAAGGGAGGACGAAAATATCAGTGATATATTTATTCTGTTAGTCATAATCCTAAATTTAGGCAGACAAAAAAAGAATGGCAAAAATAAATGAAATAAATAAAGATACTTGTGAGATATAATTTTTATTATAAACATTTGGTTTCACAAATCATAAGACTCAAGATTAATCCATAATCGGCTGGAGCCATGAAATTGACCCAGCCTTTGTTATTGCTACAGAACCTATAAATTTAACATCTTTAAATGCAATTATAAGAATGGACTCTCTGAGAATGGGCAAAATGATTTCTCTCTCTCTCTTTTGTTGCTATAAAACCAAAACATTAACCTAAAAACTAGAGTCATGTTCTTAAATAGCTTCATCAGATTGAGACTGATATAGATGTCATGTCATCAAACCTGTTCAAATGTATGTAAACTGCTAGCTGTATACAACTGCTTTCTTGAATTAATTGTTAAAGGTTGCTTCAAGCAGATGAAACTGCTAGGTCTTAGAGAAGACTATCCTGTTTTTGAATCTTGTGGAGCGGTGCTACAGGATCATAACAAAAGAACTTTACAAAATAACAGAAACCACATCACTTGAAGACTTTCAGCAGCAGCAACAGCTAAAATGGATAGGACATATAACTCAGAAAAAATTATGACTTAGTCAAGATGTTGACATACCATGCTACTTCAAACGAAAAGAGCAGTAACAGTTACTGAACTTGAGAAACCTATTTTCCTGAAACTTGTTTTAAGGTTAAAGATTCTATACACTTCAACCAAAATTAGTATTGGTTGTATTGTTATACTATTTTTATCAAGATATCTTTCTGATTCACAAATTCACCAGGCATGTCAGCCATATTGAATGTAAAAAAAAATATCCAAAATAAAAATAGATGTCTTCTGCGTAGGGGGTCCAAGCATTGGGATCGTCATCCTCTCTTCTTATTCCTTTTCTCCCCTCTGATGGCGGTGATGGAGATTGCTGTGAAGGCCCAGCTAACTCCTGGAATGTCATGAGTAGGAGTCAGAGAGGAGCGTGGGTTGTGGAAACGACTTGGTGAGTTGGGCCCTTCTGACAGCACTTTGCAGATCCTCTTTATGTTGACGGTTAAACTCAAAATTCTCGGCCTTTCCTCAGATGGTCATACATTAGGAAGGCTGATTTGCAGAAGTGGTTTCCCAGATCTTAGGGTCGATGTTGGTCTGTATCACAGATGTTTTCAACTGATCCTTGAATCATCATTTTGGACATCTGCATAGCCTCTTGTTGCTGGTGAATTTTCCAAACAGAATGAGCATTACATCTGGTCCAAAAAACAAATCCCTGAAAAAATATAAAATACAACATCCAATCACAAACATTGCCACTAAAAAAATAAAATATGAACATGGGAGCAAGTACCTGTTAAATCAGTCAGTTATGTGCCATGCATGATACACGCTTAGGCGATCATGTATTTTTCAATACATGACTGACAAAGCAGAGTTTTTTTCCCACAGTAGTTTGCCATTTCTTTCTGCGGTAGACCAGTTGCCAACCAAGGATATAGAACCCGATCTGTCCTGCTATTTACCCATATCTGGGAGAAGAAGAAGAGGATTCATACCTTAGCATATAAGTGAATGTAAAGGATTCGACTGGAATTCAAATGGTGGAGTAATGGATAGCGGCTTGCATTTGAGGAATCAGAGAGCCAAGTTTGAATTCCAGTTGAATCCATTCTATTCACATACATGCAAATACCCTTGGGAAAGTTGTTAATCCTCTTCTTTTCCCCCATCTATGAGTAAATAGCAGGACAGACTGGGTTCTATAACCTTGGATGGCAACTGGTCTACCACAAAAAGAAGTGGCAGCCTACTGCGGGAAAAAAATCTGCCTCGTCAGTCATGTATCAAAAGATACATGATCACTTAAGTGTGTATCAGGCATGGCACATAACTGACCTGTTAAATCACAGATATTAAAATGGCACACCTTGCTGACCATAGGCAATTCAGTTCAACATCTCAACCTCAATCTTTTAAAAGCCATGCTAAAAAACCCAAGATTACTAATATTCTCTTGCAATAGATTATAACAACAATTGCCTGAATATTTTATTGGACAGTACAAACTTTTATCATAGCTATTAAAACAGACTATTTGTTTTTAAATTGGAGAACAAGGAGGGGAAAAAAGTCATAATTACCCACAGACAGTAAATGGACAAGAGAAAAAAATAACCCACCGCACATTTATGTTATGGTGAACTGAAATCACTTTTGGTGGTTAACTTGTGTAAGGACATTTTTGCACTCATTCATAATTGGTGAGTTTGGAAACAAAATGTATATATCATCAAAATATGCTAAAGAAATCCTCCCAAAATTTGAATCCTTACTTAACTTGCCAATAACATTAGATGATCTCAAAACTTCATTAATGATAACAGACTCAATGGTAGAACCATGATTTACCTTTGCCCTGGTGATCCAAAAACTGATATGAGAGATAGATTTCATTCTCCAAAGTTTTAAAAAAAAATCTTTGTTGGAGTAAGCAGGATGGTCATTCCTCTAAGTTAACAAGATAATTCAATTTCCAAATTACATCATTGTCCTCCGATAAGCTAACCACCAAAAGAGATTATGTTTCCTCATGTATACAAAAAAAAAAGCCAAAAAAAAACTTAGTACTTCAATTTTTACCTTAAAAAATGCCTGTTTAAATGGCACTATGATTAACTGCCTCTTCTGGAATTTTGTCTTTAATCTCAACTGCAATGCTCTCATTGTACAGATTAATAAGGACACAATATTAAATCTCTTGTGCATAAAATTATTGTTTATTCCTCTCCAGCAATTAATATTGGTGTGTGGTTTCAGAGATATTCTTCAAATATGGATTCTTCTTCTCACTAGGATATGATGAATTCTCTGACTTGTGTGGGGGCATTTACATACCTTCCTGCCAACTTCACATTATAAGTGTAGCTGGGTCAATCTCCTCTTTATATATCAGAGAGAACCACTAAATGTGTACTAGGTAGTTATGAGTCCATTTTCAAGTCAACTCACTGATTCACCTGGCTTCTCTGATTTTCTTGGATGAGCACAGCACATACTGAGGTCATAACAGGTTAGCTTTTCTTTGAACAAAGATTCCTCGTTGACATTAAATTCAGATTCAAATTTCAATAAGAGTGGACTTGAGAATGCTATTTCCTTGGAAAGTTTTTTTAAGAGAAAGATTTTATAAATGTTAACTGAAAGTAAGACTGTTTGGTCAATGAATACCAAATGTTTCTTGTATAAAAATGACTAATCTCACCATTACCATTATATGAAATCAACAAATAGTCAAATTCAGACTGGCATGAATCACATACTACACAGTATTTGTGAGTTATCTTGGTAGTCTGACTATAAGAAATAAAATTTTTTGCTTAGGTTTAAAATGGGTTTTCAGAAAATATGTCTCAATTAACAAGAACTTTGAGCTAACTTATAGTTTGTTCAGGGTAAAGTATCAAAGACAAGCCATCAGATGTTTATTATCGGGATAAGAATGATCTTGAACTAAAAGATCAACATTGTTTATCAATTGTTCCAAGAAGCAGGACTCAAGTGATTAAGCATCTTGTCTCTGATGACCTATTCTCTGACAAAAAATATGGCTTTCGTTTTGCCAGGTCTACTGCTAATGTGGTAACGGCCTTCACTGAATATGTATATCAAGCTTTCGATAATAATGGAGAAGGGTTTGGTATGCTGGTCTTCTATGTCAGCTCCAAGGCTACGGTATTTCTGGACAATTGTTTGACTTAATTCAATCATTCCTATCAAATTGTGATATTAAAGTCGTTTTGAATGGGCTTGGTCCAGATACTCTCACATCAATGCATGTGTCCCCCAAGGTTCTATCCTGGGTCCTACGCTGTTTCTGATCTTCATCAATGATCTTCCTGATGTCATCAGTTCCCAAGTAAGCAGTTATGCAGATCACACAACTTTTTACTCCTGTATCAATAGCAAATCCATCAGAGCTGACAAAGTTAACCTAGCCGCTGCTCTTGAAAAGGACCTCCAATTTGTGGTTAAGTGGAGCAGGAAAGGGCTTGTAAATTTTAATGCTTCCAAAATGAAACTGCTCTCATTTACCCACCATAGAGAAACTTTCCTGTCCACCTTCAGCATGGATGCTGCTTGACTCATAGAGAGCAACACACTGCACCTTCTTGGCTTCATGTTTTAAACTGACTTGAAGTAGAACGACTACATCTCTGGGTAAATAGCAGGATTCATGATTGTGATTGATATCTTTTGAAGACTTCCAACAGTTGCAACAACTGAAATGGATAACACATATAGCTAGATGGGAAAATAATGATAGAATCATGAAGTTGGCCCTGCAAATAAATGGTTAAGAAGGAACCTCCCATTCATGCTAACATAACTGGACTTAAGAAGATTATTTTCCTGAAAAGCTGTTTTAAGAGAAAATATCGACTGAATGTAAGCCTAACTGTTCAATCAATGAATTGAAATGGCTCATCTCAATGTCATCAACAAATAGTAAAATTTAAATGAAAGTAGATTTTATCTGAACTGTCAAGAAATAAAGTCAAAATTCAGTTCTCTTCTTTATTGCTGTTTTTTTATTGTTCCTTCTCCTTAATAATCTTTTCTTTTTCTGATATTCTCTTACATTTGGTAACCCCTTGTGTCTTTGTGACTTTATTACCTTGCTTGGGGTGAAATTATTAAAAAAAACAAACTAAGAAAACACTTTTCCGGTAGAATAATAAACAGATGTAAATACCTTATCTTGACTTTGCACAAAATAGTTTATATTTTTTTTCCTGCAATGAAGGCAGTAAATTAGCAAATAATTCCATCTTCTTGATTAAAATAGTTTTGCTTGTTGATCTCTGTTGATAATTCTCTTGAGATATTTTATATTTCATTAAAAGATCTCGACACATTTAAAAGACAAATGATAATCTTTCTTCTAATTAAATGAATTGATCAGTGTTTGGTATAATTGAATGAAAATTAATAATTCCAAGCATTCCGCTAGTCCTAACCTTCACAGCTAGAACCCACCAAGCCGCTTACATTCTAGCAAACCACCCACATTTCCTCCATATTTCATCAGTGTGAAGCAAGTTCCACTTGAACAACTTATGCTTGGTGTAATGGATTGGAATTATTAATCGGAGAGAAGATTTCCAATTGTAGTTGGCTTTGTTATATTCGCTTACACACAAATACCCTTGAGAAGGTATGAATTCACCTCCTCCCCCCCAGCTATGGGTTAATTAGTAAAACTTGTATCAGTAAATCATTATTATCCCCCCTCTCCAAATTCTTACAATTACAAAATATTTTCTGGCTTTAAATAACCTGCAAAGGGTTGATAAGCCATAGAAAATGAATCAATCAATTTCTTCTAGCTTTAGATGTCTTCTATCATTATCAACATGTATTGTCTGTATTTTACTGTTTATAAGTGCAAACATTATTGAAAGGACAAGTAACAACATTCAAGATACTAAGTAGGGAAAACATCATTTTTGTCATCTCATTTGAAAATATCAACGACATGTTTAAGAAGTGATTGATGCTTCTCATTCCTGCAAATTTTAGAGTCGAATGAGATTTATATGAATTGGAAGAAAAAGGAGTGAAGAAGAAGAAAAACAAATTCCAGCTTTGGTTATTCAACTTTGGCTGGATTAAAATCAAAGAGAACATAAATTGACTTTTCTTAGCTACTTTCAACTTGTGTGTGAATAACACTGGACTTAGTATTTGATGGAGAATTAGTATAAAGACAATTGAGAGATAATGATAATTGATTTGCATCTGTTCTTAAAATATTTCAATATGAATTGCATTTTTTTTTACCTCTTTTATTTGGCATTGTTTGTTCTTTGGATGAATATATCTATGGGTCTTTGGGTGAATATATCTATGGCTCTTTGGGTGAATATATCTATGGCTCTTTGGATGAATATATCTATGGCTCTTTGGGTGAATATATCTATGGCTCTTTGGGTGAATATATCTATGCGTCTTTGGATGAATATATCTATGGCTCTTTGGATGAATATATCTATGGCTCTTTGGGTGAATATATCTATGGCTCTTTGGGTGAATATATCTATGGCTCTTTGGGTGAATATATCTATGGCTCTTTGGGTGAATATATCTATGCGTCTTTGGATGAATATATCTATGGCTCTTTGGATGAATATATCTATGGCTCTTCTATCCAATGTGAAAGAATCTTTCTATGTCAATTTCTGTCTGAATGTGTGAGATATGGACAGTATTATTTACACTATTTACATTTGGATTATTGTCCCCATTTTTGTTGTTGTTATCACATTTTAATCCACTAGATTATTGACCTGTTGAACAATTATGTATCCATGGGCTTGGCAGTGGATAAATGGACACTATAGAAACATGTCGATTGATAACTGAGCAGTACTTAAAAAATAAGATCTAGATGAGATATGGGCAGTTTACGGGAACAGTTTATCTCTGTAGATAAAAAATGGGTTCTGTTTGGAAATCCCTGCAGGTTATCCAAATTGATATACATCTGATGAAGGCCAGAGAGCACAATAGCTGAAACATGATAACAGCAACAAAGATGAGGACAATAGTCATTTCTATCTCGGTTTTAAAGAGGGGTAAGAAACTCTTTCTCAGCAAACTTAGAAAAATTATAAATCAAAAATTTTGAATTTCCTCAAAAGTAATTATTTCAGTGAACTTACCAATAAAATAAAATAAACATAAAATACAGTAAGTATAAAATATAACTCAAGGCAATAATGAATTTTATGTTTAAATGATGACCGAAGCAATAATTTTCAATCTGCCATTATTCATTTGTTAATGACATTACAAACATTTAGAGTTAATTAAATCAAAAAATGGAAATTTAACAATACTCATCAAAGGAGTTATCTCCCTTAGATTTGTTGATCACAGAAGACATAGCTTTTATCATTGAAGAAGAAACAAAATTTTTTTTTTTTTATTTCATTTTAAAATAAAATTGAAACCTCTTTTATTTAAAAGAGTAATTGAAGAATATTTGACACCAGTCTGAGATTCTATCTTGGATATTTTTGTTTTACACTTAAAAACTGGTATTTTTATATTTGAAGAAAAATAGATATTTTTGCAAATTCACACGTTATTGCCCTGAAGATATCCTCTTTATTTTCTCTAATTTTTTTTACAGATTTTCTCAGATTGTTTTGCATATTTGAGGTATTTTTTTACTGTTTTGTCTAACAAATTCTCTATTCATTTTTATTATTTTTTGGCACTGTTTTGTTTCGTTCATTCAGAATTGTATTCAAATCAAGTGTTCTGGCTAAATGAAAGACATGTCCTCTTGTTTGTTCATTTTTAATTTTTAATTTTATCTTAAATCAAAAGAAGCTGAAGACAACCAAACTATCAGCAAAATAGTCTAAAAAAATAGAATAATCTTGTTTTTTCCAATAGAGGAAATATTCCTTATTTTAGATTAAATTTATTCATTAATACATAACTTATTTTTCTGTGAGGAAATTGTTCAGCATTCACAGCCATATAGGAGGATTGATATTACATAGCAGTTCATCACTCTTTCCTTAGTTTCTAACAGGATTTCTCTTTCTTAATACTTAGCTTTTTCACTATTTCAATGTGCCTTCAAATTTTTGTATCACATTATCATCATCTGTTAAGACACTTAGATTTCTTAAAAATCCAGTCTTTTATAATATCTATTAAATTATCATTTTTGTGTTCAAGTTAGATTGGCTTATGTCTGTGTTTTTGAGAGATAAGTGAGAACCAGTAGGTTAAACCTTTTTCTTCTATATTACAAGGGTGTTGAACACAATAAAGCAATACTAATTCAGTAATTTTAATCTAAAAGTGGTGATATTTGTCCACCTAATAAGTTTTGATTTTACCAAAGCACACATAAGAGACAGATGAATCATTGATTGTATCTAAAATATATTCTCTTCATGGTTTATTTTATTTAGAATGACCAGAAGAAATGAAAATCTGTGGATTGTAAAGATATAGATCAGTTAAATTCTTCTGTACAATTCCTGGTAATACTTGAGCAATAAGTAGCACTAACATTCTTGTTAGAATTTGGAAACCTTTGATCTTCAGGAGATTCGTTTGCTATTTGGAAAATCTACTTAAAGTCATGTTTGGCATGACAGGACTATTGATGACTGTGCCCCATAAAGTTGGATTCATTCTTCCAAAATTCAATTATGCTGAAGTTCGGTTACTGGACTAAAATTTGTTGGAAGGGAAGAGAGGAAGAATTGTTAGATATTTTATTTCTTTCGCAGACTGTCCTTTTAATGAGTTGATAGTTGAATCTACTTGACAGTATATCAGTTGTGATATCCTTGTGAGGTAAAATCCAAAGTGATTTCTAACGTTAGTGCCAAGTTATTTGAACTAATCCATAATTATGCGTGAACAAAACTTGCCTCAAGGAATCGGAAGATTGTCCAGACACTGCGCATTTCACACACAGACACAATACTACAAGATGGGAAATATTTAGTTGCAGGTCTAGTGTGCACATATAAACAATTGAACTGAGAGATTAAATACTAATAGGATTTGAAGAGATCACACACAAACACACACATTTATGCATATAAACATGTATAATTATATTGAATTTTCTCTTTGTGCGTATGAATTTGTGTAGGCAGATATATCTGAGTGGAATAATAGGTTTATAGCCTAACACATTTTCTTATGCATATTTGAACAATAACTGTGATAGTCAAAAGTACTTGAATATAAAAGAAAAAAAAACAAACTTTGGATAATTTTCTTATAATTTACATCCTGATGTTTAACACATCAGTTGAAAAGATATAGAGACCTTGTCTGTGGAATTGAATAAAACTTGTTTGTTTGTGTGTGTGTGTGTGTGTGTCTCTCTCTCTCTCTCTCTCCATATATATATATATATATATATATATATATATATATATATATATATATATATATATATATACATATACATATATATATATATATATATATATATATATATATATATATACATATATATATATATATATATACATATATATATATATATATATATACATATATATATATAGATATTAAAGAGAAAAGAAACTGCAAACATTTTTGGTTATAATGTGGATTTTTTTAAATATATATTATACTTTATTTTCCCTATTTTCTAATATGGAAAATAAAGTATAATATATATATAATTGTATGGTAAAAAGGTAAACTATATTTACAATTTATCTATATTTCTGAGATGAGGTATTATGTACATTATTTACATTATTTGGACTATTGTCCTCATCTTTGTCGCCATATTTATTACAAGTTTTGGCTGTTGTACACTCCAGCCTTCTTCAGGTAGTTGGAATGTCAAACTGAACCCTTTATTTCACTCACTAGAGTGACTGTTCTAGTTCCACGTGCCATTCCTGGATGTTTTAATATCTCAAACAGAGCATTGGTTCAAGACATCCATATACCGCAAACCGACATTCACCGGACAGTACCTAAATTTCAATCCCACGATCCATACAGCGTAAAGAAAGGGATCGTGCGCTGCTTACAACACCGAGCAAATGTCATAAGTGGCGACCCAGAAACATTAGATAAATAATTGCTCAGTATAAGTAGTACCCTACAACATAACAACTACCCTGGATACATGGCAGCAACCCCAAAAAACTGGGATAGGCAGGTACAAGAGGAGGAGGACAACAACACTCATAAAACAGTCTGCCTGCCTTATGTGAAGGGGTTATCAGAAAAAATACAAAGGATCTGCGGTCCGTATAACATCAGGACAACCTTCAAAAGCTTGACGACACTTTGCAGATATCTCTTCCGAGTAAGACCCCCCCCCATAGAGGAGAACATGACTAACAATTGTGTGTACGCTATCCAGTGCAGCTGCAGAAAGAAATATAAAGGGGAGACAGGCCGCCCCCATAAGGTAAGGCTTCAAGAACACCAGAAAAATTGTAAGGAGGGGAAGTGGAAAAATCAGGCGTGGCTGACCACATATGGAGAGAGAAGGGAGATCACCGCCCTCTGTGGGATCAGGTTGAGCTCATAGACAAAGTACACCATTGAAAAATTCGTAAACTTAAGGAATCAGCACATATGCTAGGCCACAAAAATCTCCTGAGCCAACCAAGCATAGAAATGAATACAATATGGGAACCAGTAATAAGGAGTGCCAGGTGCCAGAGAAAAGCGATAATAACAAAAATATGAGCTCTGGTAAAATCATGGAATGATAAAACAAAAAATTGCAATATGAGCACTTGTAAAAATGGTTGCTGAAGACATTAGGTTTATAATACCCAGAAATTCATACACAGATGTCCTCAAGGACACATGGCACAGTGGATAAAGGCATTGGTTAGATCCAGTGACGGGACCTAAAGAGTGCGAGTTCAATACCCGGTTAAGGCAAAGGGAAATTTAACAGGCGATAACTGATAACTGACATCCATTAACTGACAGTTACCCCAGTGAGCGAAATAAAGTGTTCGGTTCAACATTCCAACTACCTGAAGAAGGCCGGAGCATATAACGGCCGAAACTTTGTAATAAATATGGTGACAAAGATGAGGACAATAGTCTGAATAATGTAAATAATTTACAATTTACTGTTAATTTGTTCCTTTATTTTTATTGAATCTGATAATTTCCAGTTTTTCATGTAAGCACAGAAAACAGGGTTCATATAAAGATCTACATGTCCTTGCAGTTTTAAAAATTTTCCATTTCACCTTGGGAGTTTTATTATCATCTTTTAAACTCTAAAAATATTTAGAAAGTGATGTATTATTTCTGTAAGTTCTATTGGTGAAGGACAAGGTATATTGATACCACCTAGTCTTGAAAGAATTCTTTATACTACCAATATAGAACTTTTCAACTGTTGGATACTCTATTGTAGAGACAGTACAAAGATAAACAAAAGATTTCTTTAAACATTTGTTTGACAATGGGCATTGGTTAGAATTCCTACAATTATACTGGCCAGTATCATTAATTTTCCTTGGAATGTATATTATGATCCAGATTATTAAATTGGTTTAAAATTTTATTGTTGTGTCACTTTATAATCTTCTCAAAAATTATTGGTGCAGCTATAACTTAGTTTTAATGTGTTTTTGTTAAATATTTTACTAAGAGGTTTACTTTTAAGAAAATGTTTATCAATTAATTGGAGGAACTTCTGGCCTAACTTAGTACTGACTAATTGATTAAATGGGGATGTGTATCAAATGATCTTCTTTCTATTTCTTTTCTTTGGACTACTATCATCATATTTTCTAAACTTTATTTCATCGTACTTATAAACACTATTCTTTAAAACTTTATTATACACACCGCTATATTTATCAAACACATCTTTGTCCGATGAGTGGTTGCTAATTTAAATTGTTTTTAAATTAAGTGGCAGCAGAAGAATTATCATTGAACTTTTAAAAGGTAACCTTAAATATTAATGCAATATTTAAATGCAGCAATCAATTTTGTGTTCTTTTGTAGTTTATTGTTGCCTATCGCATATGACAGCAGTGTGCCTCACAAAAAGAAATCTACACCAACAGAGGACCAGATTGCAATCAAAAGAGCCAAGGCTGCCATGAGGGAAAGAAAGTCCTGTGCAAATAAAAACCCAGATCAAGTGGCAGCCAGGAGAGCTTCCAATGCTGAGAATATGCAAAGACTTAGTTGACTCTCAAATTCCTAAACAAGCCAAAGCCCAATGAAGAACCCTCCACAGGAGCTAGCTTAAAAGTCACCCAATATATATATTCAAGAACATAGTAGGCAAAGCAGCAGTAATGTAAGGCAGAAAGTTAACAATGTAAGAATGGTGTTAATACCCAAAAGAGGTACAGACAAGTAATTGCAGTATTCTGACTTTAAGATAAGAAAGCAAAAATATAGTGGATGAGACCAAGAAGTGGTATATTTTATTTGTTAGCAAGAACTCTCAGCATGAAAGTGAATGCAACAGCCTTATCTAGAATTTGAACTTGTCATGCCAGTTCTGCTTTTGCTGACATGCATGTCTATAAAAATAGAAATGAAATAATGAAAATACTTAAAACCAAAGTATATATTGGATGAAAATGACACATGGTCCAGTGGATAAAGATGTTGGTCAGATCCAGTGACTAAACCCAAAGAGTTGTGAGTTCAGTACCAGGCTACAGCAGTGGTGAACCAAAAAACTTGGAGAGGAGAATTAAAGGGAAATATATGAGACATCCGTAAGAGCCATGGCATATGGAACTAGAACAATCTACCCCGGTGGATGAAATAAATGGTTTGGTTTGAAATTCCAATCACCTAAAGAAGGCTGGAGTGTATAACAGCTGAAACATTGGGAATATGGCGATGAAGATGAGGACAACAGTCCAAATAATGTAAATGAATATGACACATTTGATAAAAATATTATTCAGAGATAAGATAATACTTCAAAAGATATTCCTAAAATAATGAAAATCCTTTATCTTGGGTCAAATTGGTCAGAGGATAACACGGAGGACAGCATGGCACATGGCAGCAAAAGCAGAACTGGCATGCCAACTGAAATGCAGGATTAACAAAGGTAAAGATAGCAAATCTCAAAAATTCATGGAGCAATGAAAATACTTAATCTGAGAACTTCTAAAAGAATGTTTCTATAACAATATGAATTTTTTGAGAATAACTGGAAGACAATGAATTATTGATGGACATATTTTAATCACCTCAACCCAAAATAACAGAGAAATTTAAAAATATTGTATTTCAGTGTAAATTTTCTAGAAACAAAGATAATCAGTCATGTATATGAATGTCAGAAAAATGAACGATTGTAAAATGTTTCTTGTTTTCCGGATATGACTGTCGGTAGTTTTCTTATAAAAGTCAATTTTCCAAAATACTTTTTATAACATACAAATGTCATCCGAAGATAAATTGCCAAAATGTAGTTTAAAATTATTTCATTCATTTTTTGACTTTATTTAAAGATGAGAAAACAGTTTCATGCTTTTCTGAAAAATAGTTTACCTTATTTATATTTGTTTGTTTTTTTTCTGTACAGATTTGTTTCTTGATGTTTGTGAGATGTTTACTCTGAAACTAACTGTGTATTTGAATATTCATGAAAAAGCCTGGAAAAATCACTGCTTTAGAGATTTTGAATGTTTCTCTTTGATGAAACTGTTTATTATTATTATAGTCTATCAATATTTGAAACCAATTCACTGACTTTTCCATTACAGCTTTTTCATCTTGGCTTGATTTCACAAAATTAATAATACCAAGTAATTATTATTATCAAACAGAATCTGTTTATGATGAAGAGACAAGCTTATGCTGTTGAAAGATAAACCCTTTAAACATTTACATGTGGCCATTATAAATCTTAATTAGAATTAAAAATCAACTGAAATTTTCTGTCATGCAAAAATTTTTCTTTTTTTTTTCCTTATGAATACTCTGAAGGACTCTAATTATGCATTTTCTATGCCCAAAAGTAATTACTAATGAGATAACTGGGAACCTACTCCATATGCTAGACAGTTTCATTGCAATATACAAAAAGAGGATGTTTTTTTTTGCATTTCCTGGTATATGCAGGTATTCCTGTATATTTGTTATTTATATTTTGAATCAAATGGGAAAACTTTCTGCAAAATAGCAATACTCATGGAAAACTGTACATAAACAAGTCTTAATATTTTTAGGCATTTATCTGTCTTTTAAAAAAAAAATAATTTAAAAAATTATTTTAAAATCACAAGTTAATGTATTTTTCTTTCTTACATATATCAAAGTTATTACACATCAAAAATCTGAAGAGTGTCCACCTCCATATATCTGGTCTTTTGAACAGGAGTAGATGTTTATCCCTCATTCCTGTTTGTGATTGGGTTTCTGGTTCTTTAGCCTTCTCAACTTCTGTCACTCCCAGTAGCCCCCTTACATCTTAGTGGCATTATTATTATCATATTATAGAAATTTGATACAGTCTTTAGATATTAAATTTAATTACAAGAATACAGACCATCAAAGTAGTTTTGCTTGCTTAACTCGGCAGATTATCTTTAATAGACCACATTATAAAGTTACTTGATCATAAAAGCTTTGGTAGCCTGATTGGTTCAAGCATTGCCCCTGAATGATGAGCTTTTGAATAATGGCGTCAAGGTTGAGTCATGATCTAAGCTACTTTTTGCTTCAGAATTTCAAGTTAAATGTTTGAAGAACTTATTGGCTGAAAATGTTGTTATTAAAAATATACAATAAAAAAAATGGTGAAATTTGTCAAAAAATCAAGATGAAAAAGATTCTATTTTTAAATTATCAGAAGCTTGAGTGAACATTCCGAAAAAAACATTTTCAGAATAAAACTCAAAATTGTCTAATTTCATCTGAAATTAACCTTTCTTTTCAGATACAATGCATGCTATGATAAAGTTGTTTATCCTCACAAAAATAATTAAATATTTCATAATTTTATTTCAAATTTATCAGTTAAAATATCTTTTAAAAAACTTAACCTTAGGCTTTTGAATAGCTGATGAAGCAAACTTTATAAAGCAGAATTGTGTTTCATTGTTGCACATTTTCAGATGCAAACAATTTTTGTGTTTAGAACAGAAAAAAAACAGAAATGTTTTCAAATCTCTGTTTTTATTGTTATTGGCTTAAATACTTCCTGAGGTAATCTACTTAATGTCATGTCACCTCTTATTTATAGAATTTATATTGTAATTTGTAAAGGTTAATTATTATGGTACTTAAGACTTACGGTGAAGGAAGGGAAGATAAGTAAAAGATTTTTTCTTTTTATTACCTTTATTTTCTTCGTAAAAAGCAACTTGATACTTGATAGACATAGTATTATTTGCCTTGGGTAGACATTTATTTTTGTCAATTTATACGTAATTAAAAATTACTCAGAAAATTGTGACCTGATTGGACAGCAAATTCATTATTCCCTGTTTTTTTTTTGTTTTTTTTTTTTTGTAATCATTTCACCCCAAGCAAGAGAATAATGCCACTAAGGTACAAGGGATTACTGTGATTGAAAGAGAATGACAAGACTTTAGTGAGGGGAGAGGACAATAAAAGAACAGGTTTCAGAAGATGATGTTGCATTTAAATTTTTTGAAGATTGTTGATGACAGAGAGACAAGAAACTAGAAAAGAAGTGCAAAAAAAAGAAACTATTAGAATAAAGCTTCTGGTCATATTTGATGATGAGATCTAGTTGGCAATCTAATATTACGTTTAAATTCATTCTGTTGAGGTATCAAGGAGGAAAGCACATTCAGACAATTGTCATGAAAACATTTATAGAAAAGACAGTAGCAAGCGATGTCACCATGATGGGAAAGTGACTGTAGTCAAGATGCCAGGTCGGGACCAATAATATTACAGACCCTTCTTTGGATTTTGTCAACAATCTCAAGATATAACAGTAGCTCCAGACCAGATATTGCAGTAATATTCAATTCTTATGATCCAAAAAATATTTTGCCGGTTTATTTAAAGCTTTCAAAATATTTTTGAATTGTAAGAAATTTTTGGAGATAATGATTTACACATACAAATCCTACTAATTAACCTGTAGCTCGGGGGAGAAGAGGTGGATTCATACAAGGGAATATATTGAACCCAACTGGAACTTGGATCTCCGATATCTTATTATAATCTGTTATCCATTACACCACCTGCATATCCAATCTTACAGCACTTGGTATTCCCAAGTGGTCACTCATTTAAGTATTGACCAGGCTCAACATTGCATAACTTTGGTGATCAGACGAGAACTAATGTTTCAACATGATATGGCCATAAGCCAGTAAACTAAAAGAATCGTAGATTAGAAAAAGTGAGTTCTAAGTCTTTGAGTTTTTGATGAATTTCTGTATTGGATTCATGATTCCAATATCTTTAACTATGACTGTATGGTTTTTAAAAACTTTGTTCAGGTGTCAAAGTTGTGTTTTTGAACACCTTTGTTTCATAATTGCAGAAAAGTTGTTTTTTTTTTCAGAGGTGAACCTTATTCTTAAAGTGACTGGATTTCATTATCATAAAATACAAAAATAATTTTTGGAGAAATAATTTTTAAGAATAAGTTTTTAATAGAAATTTTATTTCACTTTTATTGATAGCTTCTTTTTCTTCTGTTTGCCATGTATTTCAGGGCATAGGCAATCATGCCTCTCTACAATTTTCTATATTGTGTAGTTCTTAGCAGTTTTTCTCCCTTTGCTAAGCCCCCCCCCATTTCACCATTCACCCACACAAGCTTGTGAGGTGAGTGGTTCGCTGCCTTTCCCTATCTCTCTTACCTTCAATAGGCCCTGTATGTGTTTAGTTTTCCAAGCCCTCCTTCCCCAAAATGCGACCAGTCACTTTCAGCTGTCTTGATTCTATGTGTTCTCTCTGTTGCCATTTACTTTGAGTCTTTCTTGAGGCTGACTCACTCCATCCGTTTTCAGTTCATTTAGTTTTAATAATATACATTTGGGAAAGATTTTAATATTTTAAGTCTGATATATCTGAAAAGTAATTTTCATTTAGAATATTCTTATAGTTTTGGCTTTTGTTAATATGACTAAAAATTCTAAGAGCACTTTTATCATTCTATAAACATGATGCATTTTCTAGCTGGCTGAATTTGTTGATTTTAAGTGATCTTATTTCATTGATATTTATGGTCTGGTTGTCTTCTATTGCAACTGAAGCATTGATACATAAAGATAGATAAAAAAAAAACATCTTTATTTTTAATAATTATGCAAAATGTTGGCGTTTTTATACAGATTATTTGATAATTACAATTTGCTGCAAATACTGGTTAACAGAAACTTCTTACCATACTCCAAGGATTATCTGATACCTTACTTTTCTCATGGAAAATACAACAAGAGTTTCCAGTGTTTTCTTCCAGAGTCAGCATTGTTGGAACTTCCTTTGTTTTGTGAAATATCAAAGTTCTTTATTCCCACTGAGATTCAAATTATTAATTGTTTTTTGTTTCTTGCAAAATTCATTACATAATTATTTTCTATTATTGTTGACTTCATTGTTTTGTCTTTCTTGATGAAGGCATAGAAATTTGTTTAACAGTTTTATTTCATACAAGGCTAAAATAGCAGGAACCTGGTGTGCTTTATTAAATGCAAAGTTGTGTAAGTTATGGCCAGAATTGGAAGCCTATCTCAAATCTTGTCATTCCACTGGATGCAAACATTTTTAGTTTTGGTTTGGGTTTGTGGTAGTTTGCTGCTGTAGATGGCTTAAGAAATTCAAAGAAAAATGTAGAGATTAATGTTAAGAGCATAGTTAATTTTCAAAAAGTTAATCCTCTTGGTATATTTTTCATTTAATAGCGTCTTAGTACAACTAATATATAAATTGGTAAAGCTTCGGCTCCCTCATTTCGTATTCTGTTAACAAGGGTGTATGGAATGTTTTATGCATTTTAATCTTTGAATTAATTATCCACATTAAAAATGGAAAAAAAAATGTTTAAAAATATATTGGAATTCTGAAATAAACATGAAAGTAACTTTTTTATTTTATTGTTCAGATATAAAGAAACTACTTTTATACTTAGTTGTCTTAAATATACATTTTTTTATCATTATAGACGTACCTAGAAAAAATTGATCTTAAAAATTTGTGATTTAGCAACAGGCTCAGGGTTATCGTTTTGTACACATTGTTAACAATATCTAAAATATTACATTAAATTTATTGAATTTATTTAATTATGACATTAAATAACATTCTTAAATGATTTTTCATTAATTTTGTAGCATAAAATATCACATTTCTATTATGTTTTTGAGAGTAAACTAAACTAAAATTCAACATACATTTTTGCAAAATACTTTTCAGAAAGAGAAACACAAATTGTCCTAAAAAATAAATTTTATCACCAATGTTTTTGTGAATAGCAATATCATGAAAAAAATGTTAAATTAAAATTATGTTAATAATAGAATTTTTAACTAAACTTTGCTGTGTAAAAACAGAACTGAAGAAAAGTCTGTTAAAAAATTAACAAATGAAACATTATTAAAATTAACTTTTTTGGGAGAGACTGTAACATCTGTAATAGTAAATAGTAAAAAAATTGGAATAATAAATTATTTCTTCAAATCAAGCGAAATTAAAATGTTGCATTTCAGTATAAGAAGCATGTTAAAAATTCAAAATACATTTTTTCATTTGTTAGAAACTAAAATAAAGTTAATCCTTGTATTTGTTTTTATGGGCAAAAATTTTATAGGGAAGATTATTTAATTAACTTTAAGTGGAAAAAAAAAGAAGTTAAATTAACTTCCAAGAGCAACATTTCCTAAATTAGACTTTTTTTATGCACAAGAACATTTGTTTTTACAATAAACATAATGTAATATATCAAGATGAAATAAATAAATCTTATACTTACTTCAATTATATTAGCTAAAATTATTCCAAATGTAAAAAGCAAACATTTCTTTAACCAATGACAGCAGTGAACTGCTGCAAACCAAAACTTAAAAGAACTTTGCTCACAGTGAAATGGCAAAATTAGAGATAGACCTCCAGTTCTGTGCAAGGAATGCACCATGACACAACCTTAATAAAACATGCAATGTACATAAATGAAATATATAATAATTGTTTTCTTTTTTTTTTAATCATTTCACCCCAAACAAGGTGATAATGCCACTAAGATGCAAGGGGTTATTACTGAGTGTGAATGAGAATAAGAAAACTTTAGAAGAAGGAACTGGAAACTCAATCCTTAACAGAAAGCAAGGGATGAACTTCTAATACTGTTCAAAAAATGAGGAAAGGAGTGTGAATTGGGTGATTGGCAAACCTATCGACTCCTATTAAATCAGTCTTACATCAATCTTCTAAATGGAGCTGGTTGATTTGCAAATGAACACTTGATATCCAGTCATTTACCTGCAATTTTATACCAGTCAGTAGTGCCAGTAGCAAATAGAAAACTATAATAGCATCTCTTTGATGAAAACATTTTTTTAAGAGTGTATATTTGAGGTGAGCATTTTAATTTTTGGCCTTAGCTGGCATGATTTACAAATGTCCTCAACTGTATGTTTGATCTGGTAATAACTCTTTCTCTCAGAATTTCAAACAAAAGCTGATAGAATATTTTTATTAATCAAAAATATAAGTAGTAAATTATACTTAGTTGTAGCCATTCTTATACTTATATATTCTCTGTTGATTCTGAAGATGGCTTTTATTATCTTCTTTGCATTCATGGCATTCCTCTTTCAGTAATGACATTAGTCATATTCTTGCTACGCTCGATTTGCCTTTAAAAGTGATGTCACAGAATTGATTTATCATTACTGTTTCTTTGATGTTCTGATAAAAAGCAAAAGTTTACGATTACCTTGTATCATGAAAGATGTTCAGTCATTTTTTATTTAAAAAATTCATTCTTTGTTGGGTTTAGCACGTATCTTGAAAGCACTTTTTTTTCTGGGGGTTGGATGAGTTTGTATGCTTTTTTGATTCTCTTTATTTAATCCTTTAAAGCAAGTCAGTGTAATTAACAGGTCCAAAGACTGTTGGTCTATGATAGAATGTTGGTTTTGACATTTAGATCTCCGCCAGTGAAATAAGAGAATAAGATAAGCAGTTCAAGACAAAGAACAATGTTCTGTGAGAATCCAATAAATGGCAGTCATTATAATAAAATCAAAATAGTATTCTATGCTAAAACCTCATGAGAAGTTTTTAACATAATTTCTAGTGAATGTAAACAAAGTACACCATAATTAGATGATGATAACTTATTTTTATACTGATGCCTATCAATCTGAATATATCATAAATGATATATATAATTATTTATTTGAAAATTATAACATAAATATGTTATAAAATCACCGATTTTATAGCATATTTATGTTATAATTTTCAAATAAATAATTATATTTGCTCTACTCAGTATTGAGCACTCTTTTAAGAATAGTATTTGTTAGTTATTGGAATTTGTTCCGTATACACCAATCCTATACTTGGAGATATATATATATATATATATATATATATATATATATATATATATATATATATATGAGCAGCTCTTAAAAAGAGTCTGCCATGTATACACACCAGAAAGAAAAGTGCTCAACATCATACAATATGGTAGAGTTTTTCTAAACAAAGAATCACCTCTCAGGTTTATACAGTTTGACCACTACTATGTTTCATGCCTTTAAACAATTGTCAGGGGGTTGGCAGCTGTAATGTGAAGATGGTAGCTCTTATATTCACTGGAAAGATTAAAATGGAAAAAAAATGTGGATGGTGTTTGCTCTCTATGCACAAGCAAACCAGTCTCACCTGGTGGGGGAAAACACCCATTTAACCAAGATCAAATATAAGGCCGTAAACATACAATTACTTACCCAACCCAAATATTTCATTGGTGCATCAGAAAGTGCTCAATGCCATAGCGACACATTCACACACACACACACACACACACACACACACACACACACACACACGGCATGTGTGTGTGTGTATATATATGTGTGTGTTTGTGTGTATGTATGATATGTGTATATATGTGTATGTGTATATGATACATGTATGTGTGTATATATATATGATATATGTGTGTGTGTATATGATATATAAGTGTTTTTGTGTCTATATATGAGATATATATATATATATATATATGTGTGTGTGTATATGATATATAAGTGTTTTTGTGTCTATATATGAGATATATATATATATGTGTGTGTGTATATGATATATAAGTGTTTTTGTGTCTATATATGAGATATATATATATATGTGTGTGTGTGTGTATGTGGGCTATATAATATGCGATATATAGTTGATTGTTGCATATTTTAACTATTGATATTTATATTGTACAAAAATAATATTAGAGCAGTTAATTTAATGTAAACCTCAGCAACCTTCCTTTTAAATATGTTTCATTGAATATGACAGATAAGGAAAATTTCAACAATTTTCCTTTTTTTGTATTCAAAACAAGACAAAAAAATCCATCTTAAACAGTCAAAACAAGAAGAGAAATTAACAATAGCTAAAGACAAACCCCCTTGAAAATGGCTAAAGACATGGCTGAAAATGCTTGGGACAAGGGACAATTTCTGTACTCCCTTACTCCCACCAAATAGAAAAATGTAAGAAAACTGGATAAACTAAATAAAAAATTAATCAAATTTTCCTTGTCTGTTAGGTGTGTGTCTGAAATATTTTTATATAGACCTCTGTCTTGTTTAGTGTGAGGAACCTGCCCCCAAAGTTTGTAAAAGTATTTTTGATACACCATATATATATATATATATATATATATATATATATATATATAATGGAAGAATTCTATATAGCACATTTCATCTTTTCATCATGGCTGATGTACTCCTTTTACAGGACCAAACCTATTACATTATTAATTTTTTATATTTTGTCTTCCAATTACCCATTATTTTATATCTATGTATATAATTCATCATTTTTAGCAGAGACAATATTGTTTATATTGTTGGAATGAGGGGCTGACACCAAAAAATTAAGACTGAGTGAGTTTATCTCTTCTGGACCACTTTGTGGTAAGAAGAGACAACTTCAATCTTATTTATTTTGTTTTATTTACCAAATAAAATATATGTAGATAGCCTTAGTAATTCCTGCCATAACTGTAGAAATGTGTTACATGCCTTCTCTCCAACCCTGAAAAGGAAAACTAGTGGATATTAAAAATGTATCCTTATTCATGTCTGACATGTCATGTTACAAATAGTAATGTGTCATTCCTCTTAATCTGGGATGAAATTGTCAAGCATTCCCTGAAGATTGATGTGACGTAAGTTCAGATCCATTCTTAAGCAAAACAAATTTTGTGCCTTTTCTTGAGAGCAACACAGAAATACAAATGATTTTTAATTTTTATCATTTTTTGGTCATTATTATTTTATGTAGATTTGTAGAATGTTTCCCACTTTATTGAGATACATGCACACAAGAAATTTGTTCAAGATTTGTGATATTTATGTGGGAAGTGTACTCAGTATAGAAGATAGAAAATATGTAGATATAAACTGTTGACTGAGAAATGAACTTAGCATGGTGACAGACAGTTTCATGCCATAAGCAATCATCAGACCATATATGTATATCTAGTGCATTGGGGCATCAGATCATTATTTAAACATATATTGTTAAATAAAACAGACAATGAATGTCTATTATGTTTGATCATGAGCTGTGTTCTAAACTTCATATGGTTGCTTTAATTTCAGGTGAAAATAAAGACAAAAACTGTCCAACATTTGGATATTTTTTAAGGCTGGTCCTTGATCTAAGCTTTTGGCTCACATGAGCCATATTCTTCAGACATTTAAACAAGTATATTCACCATCAAAGATAATATTCTTTTATTATATAGAAGATTGCTATGCAGCAATAATACATTGCATCTAGACATGTTGTTAATATTTCGGTCTCTCACATAATGCAATGTCATAGCACCACATCATGAATTTACAACCTGCGTCTGCTATTCCACAACCATTATCATCGTATAGCACTCTTCTATGCCAACATAATAGAATATCATCTTTGATGGTGAATATGTTTGTTTCAGTGTTCGTATAACCATTCTGAAGATGGCACATGTGAGTTGAAAGCTTAGATCAAGGAATAGTTTAATAAAAAAATATTCAAATGTTTGACAATTTTTGTCTTTATTTTCACCAGAAATTAAAGCAGCCATATGAAGTTTAGAACACAGCTCATGATCAAACATAATGGACATTCATTGTCTGTTATATTTAACAAAATATGTTTATATATATATATATATATATATATATATATATATATATATAAAATCAGATATTTACACCATAGCAGATTTTTGTTATGCTAGTCACTGTTTTAATGTTTTCGCAATAAAATTGGTGTTAACCAACTAATGGTGGTGAAATTTTCAGAATGTATTCATATGAGCACTTTATTGCGTGCTTCAGTTAATAATGTTTGTCTTGTTTGAAAATATTGATATTTTTAGTTTGTTTTATAATGAAAAGTATCACATGGACTGTCTACAGAGACTTGAAAATGACACAGACAGACATGTGAGTTGTCATAATGTCAAAACTGCCTTAAAATGGGCTTTTTTGTTGATAAAAAAAATTATAAATTATCTTGAATTATAAACTGATGTATGAAAGCAATTTTGATGACACCTTTTATATACACGACAGTTAAAAAATTTTAGGCCACCTCCAGAATTAGCATGGGATGAACTTGGCAGAAGAGTGAAAAAAAAACAAAAAAAAAAATGAAAAAGAGCTTTTGGTCATTGAAAAAAAGAATGGAATCAGATATCAAACTTATACTTTGAGAAACTTTTGCAACAAATGCCAAAAATCTGTGCTGCAGTAATCATAGCTAAAGGAGGATATGTTGATGAGAGGAAAATTTAATCATAAAATGCTTCTTTCTTATTAAAATTTCTAATAAAATAAATCATGTCTTCTGTTTTTTTAAGCATGTATAATAATTTTCTCTTTTTTAAAGTACAGAACAACTACTTTTTGGTCCAATTTAAAAAGTTACCAGGGGTGGCATCAAACTTTTGAACTGTGTGTGTGTGTGTATCTATATATATATATATATATATATATATATATATATATATATATATATATATATATATATATATATATATACATATATATATATATATGTGTGTGTGTGTGCACAGGTATGGGATAAGAGCAAATGAAGTATAATTTCACTGTCTTTCGCATTTAATTTTTAAAAAAAGGGAGAGCTTATTATTTATTATATGAGGTTAAAACAAAAACATTAGAAATCACTGCTTGGTAGGTTTCAGCACTCAAATTGTGCCTCCTCAGATGTTAGTAAATAACTGGTGAGTAAAAAAATTATTTTTAAATTTCAAAAGCAGATAACAACAAATCAAAATTAAAATGTGGCTTGTGGTTTTAACTCATTAAACAATTAGGTGTCAAAATGGACAATGATGTACAGAATTCCTTGAATTCTCTTCCTGTAAACTGCATTCTGTTGTCACTGACTAAAGTTTTAGGGAGTCCAAAGTGACTAAAAATTTCATTAAGTGCGTTTATTGTATTTGTTGCAGTTGGATGTCTGCACTTAACAGTTTCTGGCCACTTAGTAAAACTGTCCACAATGATCAGGTAATAAGATCCATTTATAGGCCCTGCATAGTCGATATGCAATCGAGTCCATGAGGCATGTCTTTGGCCATGGTTGAATCTTTACCGGTGGATCCCTTGCTGCCAGTTGACATCCTCTGCACTGTTTCACCAAATTTTCTATGTCTTGGTCCATCCTCGGCCAATAAGTATAGCCTCTCATTAGAGATTTCATTCTTGACATCCCTGGATGGCCAGTGTGAAATTCTTTCAGAATTTTCTTTTGTAGAGTACATGGCATTACAACTCTATCTGCATATAGTAATACCTGTTCGCAGATTGAAAAAGGTGACACACTAATTCCTTTTTCAGTTTTCTTGTTCAACCAGACTTTCTTTTTCATTTTTTTTAATGAAATCATCGTTCTCCACTGCTTTTTTCACATCTTCTAGCATAACCGGTAGTTGTCTACTAGTGTTGCATAACAGAGCCAACAATTCACTTTCGTCTCTTAGTGCCACTATTACTCTTTCTTCCAGTGGTTCCGTATATTTAGGTATTAACCTCGACAACCCATCGGCATGACCTAGCTTCTTTGAAGGTACATATACCATTTTGAAATTATAATTCAATAGAATTATACCCCAATGCTGTAGTCGACTTGCCGTGTGAGTTGGTATACCTTTTTTTTTTAACCAAATATTGTGAACAGTGGTTTGTGGTCTGTTTGCAGAGTAAATTCTCTTCCGTATAGAAACCTGTGAAATTTTTTTACAGCGTAAATTATTGCTAAACTCTCTTTTTTGATTTGACTGTAACTTCGTTCCATGGGCAGTAACGTTCTTGAGGCATGTACTACTGGATTCGTAGATCCGTCCTTGAATTTATGAAGCAATACCACACCTAGTCCCTCATTACTGGCATCTGCTGCTACAATGATTTTCCTCTTCAGGTCAAAATGCGCTAACAATAGGTCTGCTAATAGACAGCTTTTTATTTTTTTAAAAGCGTGTTTGCATTCTTTCGACCATATCCACTTTGCACCCTTTTTCACCAAATTATTTAAAGGAGCTCTCATATCATACATTTTTGAGATATAAATACTATAGTAACTTACTAATCCCAAGATCGCCTGGAGTTTAGCCACATTATCAGGTGCTGGCATATTTTTTATAGCCTCAGCGCTTTCTGAATCTGGTTTTCTTCCTTTACTGTCAATAATCTGCCCTAAATATTTTATCTTCTTTAAGAAGAACTCGCATTTTTCAACACTCGGCTTGAACCCGTATTCCTCAATTCTCTGAAATACTGCTCTAATATGTGTTTTGTGTTGGGCCTTGTTTTCACTTTTAATCAAAATATCATCTAAGTATGCAATTGCATACTCCATACCAGTCAACATAGTGTCCATTATTTGCTGGAATAGGCTTGGAGCTGCCTTCAATCCAAAAGGGAGACAATTTAGTTTAAAATTCTCTTCATGTGTGTTTATTGTCAGGTATTTCGAACATTCTTCACTGACTTTAACCTGAAGGTAAGCCTCTGACAAGTCCAACTTTGAAAACACTCTACCTCTGTTTAATTTAGTGAATATATCCTCCGGAGATGGTAGAGGGTACGCATGGTCTTTCAAACAGTCATTTAAGCCTGTTGAGAAATCAGCACATACTCTGATTTTTCGGTTTTTCTTTTTTATATATACACTTGGAGATGCCCAATCCGAGTAAATTTGAAATTACACCAATCTTTTCCAACCTTTCTAATTCCCCATTTATTGAGTCTAGTGCCGAAAATGGTACTTTTTCTCTTCAGTTTAAAGATTGATTTAACATTTTCTTTCAATTCGAAGTTAATTTCTGTTTTTGTGAACAGACCTAGTCCTTCTGAAAAAACGAGGGAATTCGTTTTTCAAATCCGTAATAAATCTTTCTGTTTGCTTCGTCTTATAGTTCTCTATGACGTTAACGTTGTTACAGAAAGAATTTATTGGTAATTCCCATAGGTTAAACAATACGATCCAGTCTAAACCAAAGAGGTTTACTGAACTAGGGAGCACATACACTTTTGATTTGTGAATTTTTGCCATGAACGAAATGTTACATATTAATTCACCTTTAAACTTAAGTCTTTTTCCTGACACTCCCCTGGCAATGTTGTCTGTGTTAGTCAATAGTGGGTAACCGATTTTTTCCATGTTTGTTCATTTATCACTGAGATACCACTTCCTGAATCGAGTAATAATTTTACAGTCTGCCTATTTATTTTTACATTGAGGTATTTTCTTCTTTGACCCTCCTCAATTTCATTTTTAGACAAAACTACGTTTGCCTTTGTTTGAGACTTTGATTTTACTTTTCTCTGTTTTGTCTGACAATGGGAACTTTTATGGCCTACACACCCACAATTAAAACATATTTTATCTCTAAAGAAACAATCCTTCTTTATATGCTGTCCACCACACGAACTGCATATAATTTTTCTTTATTTTGTAGCCACTTCTGTTGTATTAGAGTTTGTACTCGCGAAATGCTCTTCTCAATCCGAGTATTATCTTTTTTTATGTTTATAATCCACTGACATTCTTCCGTTACTTTTTGTAGCGTAATCTTCAGATCCTGTTCCATGATAGTGAGGATTCTTGACCTAATTTATTTGTCCTTTTTTTTCTGCACAAAAATTAGACACTTGAACATGTCGCTTGACACTTCCTTTAATTTAAATGCCTCACACTGTGCGTTAACCATACCTGCATACGTGACAAAATTATCATCCTCTTGTTTTACGATATTTAGACACTTGTATCATGTATGAAACAGACTCTCTACTGTTTCACTGAATGTAATTTCTTCTGGCTTCTTTGGGAGGATTAAATTCACGTATTTTGTATTTTCTTCTGTTCCCAACTTCTGCAACAATAGAGTGATTTTTTCGTCATTGGACCATTGTTCACATCTTTTCATAAATATTGTTTCAAACCTACGAAAATAAGCCGGAAATGTTGAACCACTGTCAGGGTCATATTTAAATTCAGAGAGTGAATTTGAAATTCCTTCAGCAGAAAAAAATCTAGACCCCGGTTCTTTTGCTGTCCTAGATAATACATCTTCCTAAAGTAATTTATCGTCTTTTGCCTGTTGTTTGAATAACTTTTCAAACCTTTCTTGTTGCTGAATAAATTGTTGTTATTGTTGTTGGAATTGTTGCTGTAAAGTGACTTGTAGCACCTTAGCTAATTCCGCAATTTGTTCCATTCTGCCAACGTATCCACAAGAAAAAAATTTTGCTCAAATTTATGTAGACAATATATTTTCTAAGTCCAAACAAGAGGGGGGGGCAATTTCTTACTTTCTGTAAGTGTTGTACAAGTTTTCCCTTTTCTAACGTTCCTCGTCAAATAAGTGTTAAAACAAAAACAAGGGAAAAATTACTTACTTTCTGTAAGCGTCAAACAAGTCTCTCTAACGTTCTTCATTAGAAGTATTGTCAACTGTATTTTTTTTTCCTTTTGTTTTAACTTGTGAGGTCATTTCGAATCTCGTCGCCAACTGATATGTCCCGGAAAGGGATATATTTGTTCTAAGTAGCTAAGTGGTTTTGGCTACTGTAACTGAGTAGTACAATCTAGCAGGTAGCCATAATCGACTGGTACTCATCGTAGTCATAGGCAATAGGCTTAGGCAATAGATGTAGTCCAATAGCCTTTTTTAATGGCATCGTCCAATGGGCGTCTGCCATGTACATCACATCAGCCTGTATTTATGGCTGACACCAGCCAATCATATTCCTGTGAGAGGGAACCCAGGTGTATGCATATTCATTACATCACAAACCTATGCTAAATTTTTAAAAAAATTAAAAGAAAAACATGTTTTCAATAAGTATAGTAGTGTTTATAATAATGCCTTAAAAATAGTGATTACAAGTACACAGAAATCAAGTATAGACAACATGATAATTGTTGTGGCCTGTTTAGGGGCCCGGAAAGAAAAAGGTAGGTTGAACAAGTGTATTGAAATAACAGATATATACAAAGTAAGAGTGTGATTAGTCAGCAGATAGAAGTCTCCATCCAAATTGTCAGGTTACACTGCGTCTTGACTGCCCTCCGTAGGAAGTCTCGCAGGTTGGTATTTATGAAAGGAGGAAGAGTTCATTCCCATACTTACCATAACAATAATAATGATTGAAGAAAAAAAGATGATGAACAGAAAAATCATTTGGTACACACCCCCATTTAACCAAATGGTTAGTACTAAGTTAGGACAGAAGTTCTTCCATTTAAATGAGAAGCATTTCCTCAGAAATAATCCACTCAGTAAAATATTTAACAGAAACACACTAAAATTAAGCTATAGCTGCACCAATAATCTAGAAAAAAATTATAAAAAAATAATAAAATTTTAAACAGATATAAAAACCCAAGTAATAATGTTTATTCCAAGGTAACTAATATTGATAATACTGACAAATATAATTGCAGAAAATCTAACAATTACCCCTGGTAAAACTAATGTCTACAATAGAAAATCTGACTGTTGAAAAATTTTATATACTGAGTACTAAGAATTCTTTTGAAACTAGGTGGTACCAACATATCCTGTCTTTCATCAATAGCACTTATACAAATAGAACATCTCTTTCCAAATATTTTTGGTATTTAAAAGAGGTTACTAAAACTCCTACAATTAAATGGAAAGTTTTGAAAAAGAGCTAGAACTTGTAAACCCTGAAATGAATCTTGCTTCCTATGCTTACATGCAAAATTAGAAATTATTAGATTTGCTAACAAAAATTCCTCTAACTGTAAATTGTAAGCATAGCTTACCTTTCACCGAACAATATGGTTAAACTTTAAATTTGGTAGTATGGTCATAATTAGTAAGTAAATTGTGTTGTACCATCTATAAATGATTAATTTATTTTGTTTATTTGAATTTAATATAGTTAAATATTGCTGTTTAGTCAACATTATAAACATCTTGTATGAATATTACCCATTTTTTATTTTTAAACATTTAAGTTGCATTTACTGGTTTCTTAGAAAAGCCTTTTTATTATCAACTATAAAATATATGTTATAATTAGATATATATTTGATTATCTTCTTACTTCTCTCCTTAGCTTCTTATAGAAATAAACAAGTTACATTTGTTTCATAATTATGATAATGGTTGCCACTCACTTTTTGTAGTAATTTCTTGTCTGACACTCATGACCTCATCTACAATTATATTTCAAACCACATTTTACCATGATCTAAATTCCTCCATTTTTTTTAATTTAGTGTAAGTCTGACAAATAATTGGTTAATCAGGATAAAACCCACAAGCCTCATTTTAATTTTGATTTGTTGTTCTCTGCTTTTGAAATTTAAAAATAATTTTTTACTCGCCAGTTATTTATAATCACCTGAAGAGGCACAATTTGAGTGCTGAAACATGAAAACTGTTGTGTAACGTTTTTTAACGTTTTTGTTTTGATCTCATATATGTCTATATGTTTGGCTGTGTAGATGATTTATTGATTTGTATTTTTACAGCTTATCAAACTTTTGCAGGTTTATCTAATATCTGTTTTATATTACTCCTTAGTTTTTTTTTAACAGGAGTAGATGTTCATCCCTTGTTCCATGTTTAGGATTGGGTTTCTGGTCCCTTCTAAAATTTTTCCATTCTCCTTCACTGCCAAAGGCACCGTGTGTCTTAGTGGCATTTTTGCCTTGCTTGGAGTGAATGGTTTGAAAAAAAAAAAAGAAATGATTTACTGATATAAATCTTACTAATTAACCCGTAAGTGGAAGAGAGAGAAGAGCTAGATTCATACCTTTCCCTTTACACATAAATAAATACAACAAACCTGACTGGAATTAGAACTTGGCTCTCAGATTTACAGTTCCAAACTGTTATCTATTACGCCACCTGCACACCTAAGCTTATAGCATATGGTATTCTCAGGGGGTCATCCATAACAGGTTCAGTGTTGTTGTAGCATTCATACTGTGTGTAGATGTAAACCATATGTACTTATAGAGAATAATTGAAAGAGGAAATATCTTAAGCTTTTTATACTTTGGATTTTGTTTGAGTGTGTATATATATATATATATATATATATATATATATATATATATTTCCTAAAATTGTTTTTTTATATAAAGATTTATATATCATTTTCCCATATATATAATTAAAAATTAATAAGCTTGCATATACATGATTTAATCAAAAATCAAACTGACAAGTTCTTCATTCAACTGATATTCTTGATATCGTTTTGCTGCACCACCACCCCTACTCAATTCATTGTAATCTTTTTGTGGAGTAGCCAACACAAAGCCACACTTGCCTTGTGAAGGATTCTGACAATGTCAGTCAAACAGTGATGTCTTACTATCAATTGCTTTAGAAGTTTACTTTGTCAGGAAGCCACTAACCATGAATACTTCTCACCTGTGAAGTTGCTACGATTTACAACCATTTCTTTTCTTTCTTTCTCTGTCTTTCTTTTTTCTTTATTCTTTTTTTTTCTTTTTGATGACAAGATTTTGAGCAGCTTTTGTAACTTTCAGATGAGCTAATTTTATAGGCAGAGAATGTTTGTTTTTAAAAAATTATATAATCAATTAAAGCCAAAATATAATTTCAGTCTCCCTTGCCTGAAATGAGAAAGAAAAAAAAAAAAAATATTGACTTCTATTCTCATTCAAACAAACGCTATTTCTAAAATTACTGGCCATTGATATTTACTAAACATTCATGAAGTAGAGAACATAATGAAAGAGAGGAAAATATGGAAGACAGCAAAGATTTCACTGCATCAATTTTCCAAGTAAGGATAGATTACCTTTAAAATCAGCATACATGATCTGGGTTTTGAACACATCCAGTTCATACTCAGCACCTGAAGATTTTGTTGTGCATGAAACTCAGTCATGCTAGTGGTGAAGGATAATATGTATATTTATTATATATATATATATATATATATATATATATATATATATATCTTATATTTAGCAAATAAAAATATTTCATAAGTCATTATAAAAGAAGCAATTACTAGAGGGCCTGTCTCCAAAACCCTAGAGTCAAGATGCTGAAAATAACATCAGTCATATGTCACAAATTTGTATTAATCCTATATATATATATATATATATACACACATATACATATATATATATATATATATATATATACACACATATACATATATATATATATATATATATATATACACACACATATATACATACATACATATATATATATGCACACATATACACATACACACATATATATATATATATACATATACATATATATATATATATATATATACATATATATATATATATATATATATATATATATATACACACACACACACACATACATACATATATATACATATCTACCTACCTAACTGCCTGTCTATTTATCTCTAAATATACAGACACACACACACACATATATATATATATATATATATATATATATATATATATATATATGACATGTATGATTGTTGCTTTTATTTGAAAGTAAGGAATAAACAAGTTTGTTTCTGAATGTTAAGTTTGAAACAGAAATTGTTTGTATTATTCAGAGAATGGTTTAAAATTGTCAATTTCAATTTTACAAAAATCATTATTTTAATTGGAAATGAAGAACCTAAAAACATACTTTGAGGTAAATTCAAAATATTGCTTGTTTTCATTTTTATTTTTTAACATGCTGAATTTTGGGAAAACTATTTTTGCCAATATTCAGACATAACCACCTTCATGTGGCAGACAATCAGGCAGGTACTTAATTTTGATCTATCATGGCTTATCATCTAAATCAAAGCCGTCATCTTAATCTCATCATGTTGAGTAATTCTACTTTATGAGTTTAATGGCATGGAAAGTGTGGCACTGAAATGCAAAGAGGTATTGGGATAACCAAAGCCGCATTTTGAAAGTTAAGCAGAGCACTAAGTCAAATTAGACCAACAATAAAGTATTGTTGCCATATCTGGGCTGGAGCTGCCCAATCCTCACTTTCCAGTCTCATCAGTTCAAAAGCATTTATATGGCCTTGTGGGGGCTTCATTCCTTAGTTCCACCAGTTCAGTCCTTTGCTGATGGAACACACCATGCCATATACATAGGGTCAAATCATCTTCATTTTATTTGTATTCACTTGGTAAGAAGGAGGTTCCATTTTGACAACTTCTTCCTGAGAATGGCTTGTTTGTTGAACAGTCTCCTAAGAGGATGCTGCCCTGATCACTACAGTCTTAACTTTCAAATCTATGGTCAACTGTTATCTCTCCTACATAGCCTTGTAAGCTGCACTTACTTTGGTTCTTAGGTCCGTACAACAGCTCAGTAACTCTCTACCTTGACTGGCTCTTAGGCCTTGTATTGAGTGAACCTTTAGTTAACAAAAAAGACTGTGTGTGTGGTTGGTCAAACATCACGAAGAAGAAAACTTTGACAAAAAAAAGAAGTAGCAATCACTGAAACATTTTACAGAGTGATGTCAGCACTGAAACGTTCTTGTGTAGCACATGGTTTGAGAAGAGTGATGCATTAAACAAATCCTTCAACCACTGGAATATGGTTTTATGGTTTTCAAACAATAACTAGTGTCTGTAAGTACCAAGGCCTCACTGATGATAGCTAAAATAAAATTAGTATAATGATCTATCAGGTTTCTTTTCTCAGCAACAACCAACACAATCCCTTTTTTTTTTGTTTCGGCTGCAATGTTCACACTTACCATGGTTATTTCTACTTTGTAAGTAAGCTTAGTAAAAATATATGAACTTTTGCAAAGTGTTTTTTTTAAATAAATGGTAATGGTAGGTTGGAACCTAATTGAAGATCTGTGGTGAAACAATTGACTAAAGTTTTGATGTTATGCTGTGAAACTCTAGTAGGGAACTATTACAAGTTGCTATAGGCTGTTATCACCAACAATGCCTTTGTAAATTAATATTGTTATAGAAACTGATTTGTATTAATATTTTGCTTTCTATTTGATTTTTCAACCTGTTTATTTCATAATTGTTAATTTAATGTCAATAACTATATTTTTGTAAGTTTGAAGTAATTATATAAATGGAAATTTATTGATTTATTTTTCATGTATAAGACTTTTTCCCCCCTACTGCATACCATAAAATTAAAAAAATCTCTCAGCTTTCGTATCAAAACAACAATAAAGCTACAGA
This sequence comes from Acanthosepion esculentum, assembly GCA_964036315.1. Classification (NCBI taxonomy): domain Eukaryota; kingdom Metazoa; phylum Mollusca; class Cephalopoda; order Sepiida; family Sepiidae; genus Acanthosepion; species Acanthosepion esculentum. The sequence continues at coordinate 53,703,670 of OZ038490.1, forward strand.
GGGGTAAAATTTTGAGTTTTATAAAATTTGAGAAACAACAATTGAAAGGAGAAAAGAAAATGAGTTTCATCACTTTTTTACAAATTTACGAATGGTTTGTTGGGGTGGGGCAGTAAATAATGAGTTTTATCAGTCAAATAAAAATATTTTGGTCAGCTCAGTTGGTCTCAGGAAATGTGTCTCTACTTACTGTTTAGATAGACAGATTTTTGGAGTTTTGTCAAAAGTAACGGACGAAGCAGATGTTGACTAAATTTGGAATTGTCTATTTGATGTAATCGAGTATCTTTCTGTAGATCTAAATGTATTTTCTACTTAAATGAGTGTTATGTTTTAGATGTCAGTCAAAAATCTGTAACATAATCTTTATGTGCATATGTAAGGAAAAATATCATTTTATAGAGATAGGTATAGATCTATATAGAGTCAGGCATATATATTGACTTGTATGATGCAATTTCATTTGCTTCTTTATTATTTATTCACTTTCTGATCAACCTTGGTCTTCAAAAATTAAAATGCAATGTCAATCGTTATCTTCTGTCTTCTTAAATCCTTTTCTTTTATTCTTTTCTTGCCTTAATAATGTTTTTTTCTCGTTTTCTCTCTCACTCAGTAATCACTTGCATCTTAGTGATTTTATTGCCTTGCTTGGGGTGAAAAAAATGATGCTATAACAGGAAAGCTCTATGGAAGAAAGATTTATTCTCCCATTTATGTTTTCACAATTATAGACATTATCATATCCATGATATAACATCATAGTTCACGGGTGAAACAGAATGGCTAAAAGGAAAAGGAATGACAAACATGGTTTGTTCTCAGAGAGCTTTTTATACACAAAACTATATATACATATATATGATATCCCACACAGAGAACAATATATCATATATCTTCACAGTGAACAGAGTGTAAGGAGAAACAAAAAGGAAGGATCTGACATATAATAAAAGAGATTCTTCTGTGTTTCTGGAGAAGCCATGTTTAAGACTCCAGATTCAAGCTGGTCGGATTCATCTACTATTTCCCAGCCGAGGACATATTCCATGAAGGGGCCAGGGTGAGTGTTGGGTTTTTCCAAATTGAGAACTGCAAGCCAGATTTTCTTTCTATATCTGGGGAAGATATATTCCCAAAGGACACTGCACCATAGACTTGTAAATTGTAGCATTTGCTGGAGAAGGTATATTTAGTCTTGGCCCGGGCCTTTTGGCCCAGAAAAAAAAAGCAACCACTTGCTTAGTTAGCTGTAAACAAACTGAATGATTAGCACCTTTCATTGCTGCATAACTATCAGCTGTTATGTGACCCATGTGCCTTATCTCTGCCAAAGGGAGATAACTGCTTTTGTATCTCTACAAAGTATTAAATTTATTTATATTTTTCTATGAAAATAGAATTTTCAAGTTAGAATTGTTATCATGTAGGTTTCTGGAGGCACATGTGTGCATTGAATATTTTAAGTTCATTTTATGTTTGTATATTCTTTTCTTCAATTCTCTTAATGTGTTTCTGGTGACATTCTTTTTGGTAAACTCTACTTTACATTGATTACATTTTTAACTTTGGAAGCAAACTGAAGTTTTTTTTTTGATACTATAAGATAATTCTGTGACAACTGCCTGTTCCTGATTTTAGAAATCATCACTAACAAGACAAAGCATTTTGTTAGTTTAATCTTTGCCAAACTTGCACAGTCAGCCTGCAGTAAATAAATATAAGATTTTTAATTGCAATTAGATGAAAATCTGAAAACTCTTATTGTGTTTTGTATATTTGATACATTGATATAACTTTTTGTGGTTCAAACATTTACATATATAACACCTTATAATATAATATAATAATACATTATTTATATTTTTTGTCCTTGATTAAACTCTGAAGAGTGAGAAGTGATAACAAGTTACTCTTTTTTTGTTGTTTTTTTTATTGTCATATTTGTTTGAACCGCCACTTTACAGTGAGTAATTTTTTTTATTTTCCTTTTCCATATACTCTCCCACCCCCACTTCTTTATCTATGTATACTTTGAAATTTGTCTATTTTTAAAGCACTGAGTAAATTTTGTAACCACTCCCATGATTATTTAAATATTTTCTATGTTTTGTTTTGTCTGGCACAAGGTTGTACTGTTGGGAACCCAATGAGCATCAAAATCATATTATCAAGCTGGTCTGTCTGATAAGCTTGTTAACCATCACACTACAAAACATCATCAAATAAGCAAAGGAAGGATGTAATGACATTCTCTAAGTTAAGCAATGTTTCTCAATTACTCATCATCCAAAAATGACCAAAAACTTTAAAATGGAAAAGAATAAATAATTTATTTAAATTTTATAAAGTTTTATCACAGCCATTTTGTTATTTACTGATAATACTATTTCTAAAAATGAGAAAATAGTCTCATGACACATGTAATTTTCTTCTTTCTGTGCCATGTCCTTTTAGAATCTAGGCGAGAATGGCTCTCCACAGCTTCTTCTTTTATTATCTGTAAATTAGGACTTGACATGACCATTCTTGGGTAAGATAGTGGAGTAGATTCCTATGTCTTTTTTCAATTTTGAATTCACAATTGTCCTACTCATATACTTGTTGGTCTACACAGTCTTCTCTGGAAGACAAAAGAGATGGAGTCATGGCTTGCCCAAGACTGTTAGTGCAAAGTATAAAACCATCTCCCCTTTTATTTGAACATGAATCTACAATTCCATTTTTCACTGTTTTTTAACTGTTCATCAACTACCAAAATAAAATAAGTACAACAAATAAATATCTGGCAAGTGTTTTAACAGAGTATGGAAAATGCAACACCTGAATCTGAAGGCACATTGGCATAGCGAAAGATGGCTTTCAAAAGCTAAGCAAAGTATTAAGAAAGAAGAAAATTTTATTAGAAACAAAGAAAAAGTATACTGAACTGTCATGTAATAGTCCTTCTATATGGCAGTGAATGCAGGACAGTCTCCTCACAGATGAAGAAGAGACTTGAAGTAAGAAAAATTAGGTTCTCCAGAAGGATGCTGAGAATACCATGAACCAAACATGTGAGCAACAAGGAAGTTTTTGAGAAAATGGAAACAAAAAGGACACAAGTATAACATGAGAAAGAGGTAGTTGAAATTTCTAGGGCACATAAAGAGGAAAGAGGGCTTGGAAAAAATACTCACAGGGGATAGGTTGAACAGGGAGAGAGGAAAACAACGCATAACCTACCTAGCAAGCTTTAGTAAGGTTTAGGAGAGATAACAAAAGACAAATTATTAAGAGTTACAAGGGACAGGAAATTGTGGAGAGCCATGATTGCCAACATCCTGAAGGAACACAGCACATAGCAGTTCACTTGCACTTATGCCATAACAAAATATTTAAAGATGCAGAAAAAATTCTTGGCTCAACCCATCCCTCACATACTGTCACCACTTAAATCACTTGTCCGATTTTGTTTGTATGGCAATGACATACTAGTTGGTGGTTAGTAAATATACTATACATCTTTCATTGTCTTAGAGTGGTTTTAAATCGTTTTCATAAACTCGCCATGAGTGATAATTTCCAGGACAAAAAAATTTGTGATATGTGTGACAGCCTGGTTGTAACTGATATTTTCACAAGTGTGAGCAAACCTAAACCATCAAGATCAAGAGAAGAAAGGCTCCCACTGCTGCTAGTAAACAAAGCATGTTTAAGCTTGTGGCTCAGCTCCAGGAAGGTTTATAGTCTTGGAAATACTTGTAACAGCTAAGTACTGAGGTTACATATATAAACGGCTTAATTAGATAGCTAACATTATAGTGTAATGACTCAACGTACAAATCCACGTCCCTATCAGTCAAGCCAATTAGGTAACTGTCCAAGCTTACTTGAGTCTGAGCGTTGCCTTACATTCATCTTGGAAGACGCACACATATTTTTCAGGGTATTTTTTAGGAAAAAAAAGTGCGTCTTGTAAGCTGGAAAATATGTTAATTAGTGTCCAAAAAACAATATGGAGGGTAGGGGGGCAGTAATGTAATTATAAAATTTTTTTTTTTTTTACACAAGAGAAGTTTTTAATGTAAAACATGTGTTGGAGTTATTTACGGTTAAAAATATTTAAGCACATAAACAATAGAAACTTGATTAAATGTCAATCGCTTTGAAAGAATTATATTTAATCTGAGTTAATTGCATTCACATGTCTCAGACAATATTCTTTGATGAGAGAAATTAAAACCAAATCTATTATCGTTTACTTATAATGAAAATCACACTCAGATTTTTGTAAAAAGAGAATGTGATATACTTAAGTTTGTTCACTGTGTAAGACAGATGTAAAAAACAGGTGTTAAAACCAACATATATAGATGCAGTAAAGATCTTTTATTTCATATAGATTTAAATATCATGAAGCAGTGCTTTGATTGATTACAAGTCAAAAATATTGATTTTAATATCAAATATATAACATCAGAATTGTATAAATATATAAAAAATAAAAAAAATTGGTTTAATATGATGAATGGTAATTTCAGAACATGATGTTGAAAATTCCTTGGCCCAACCAAGAATTCCTTGTCTGCAAAATTCTAATGTTTGTTCAAATATTTTCAAGTAGATCAGGCCAAGAATTTTTCAGCATGTTCCTCATAAGAACAATTTTAAGAGTAAACAGATCTAGTGACATAGCCGTGTTGTTTTAATTGTAAATTTAACAATGCATATGTGTGGGTTGGATGTTTTTATGGCATGTCAACTTGTTGGGTTATTTAATGTCAAATTTTGTATGGGGCACCCAGTTAGGTGCAATTTCACTATTCATGAGTAATGGACAATCAGACCAGTGGTTCCCAAATGGTAGGGCATGTTTCATAGGTGCAGCAGAACAGGATAGCAGATGAGATGAAATGATTGAAACCCAATCAAAGATTTGGAAACAGTTTCAAATAATTTATATGCCAAAAATAAATATAATTTCAAAATTTCAAATATTATTATGAATTACTTGTAATTGCATGCATGGGTTCCAGTATAAAGAGTTATAAATAATTATTGACTAATTTTATTTTTGTGAGATTTTTATCTTTATATCCTGTTTTTATTGTCTATTCCTTTTCATTCACACAGTAGCCTCTTGTATATTAGTGGATTGTATCACCTTGCTTGGGGTGAAATGATTATATATATATATATATATATATATATATATATATATATATATATATATATATATATATATAAATCTTGAATGCATTTTTAAAATCTTTGTATGATGTGTTCTTAACAAACAAATGTATACTTTTTTTAATCTCAGTTATATTTTAGACAAAAGGATTTTTTCTACAACATCTCAAGGATCTGATGCAACCAATGATACTGTTTTTATTTGTCTGTAAACATAGCACTAAATCCACAAATTTTTTACAAAAAGAGAAAAAAAAACATTTTTATCCTCATATACTGAAAATTCAATTTTAATCAATTTTGAATTTCTTTCTAAGTTCCCATACATAGTATTTGTCTTGTGGGGGAGAGATCTCAGTCTTCCCTCCTACTACCATGACTACAACAAACCTAATTTCCTCGAAGAAACACTCCAATGAAATATCGTTCTGCAAATTGTGCTGCCAAACACTTATTGAAACATTGTCACCACTCAATCACCGGTATTGATCATTAAAAAAAATCATCTGATTGCACACGGGCATTCTCCACCTGCACTGAGATTTATTAATTACATCTACCAATGGGTCCTTCCAAGTTGGTGACTCTGCATGATGGGATATATTAACAACCTGATCATGTGACATGAGTGAGTAGAGATTGTGAAGATGAGGGTGAAGTAGATCCTCAAGAAATTGAGTAACAGAAGAAAAATTGTAATTGAAATTAATGAAAGAATTCCCTGTGTCACCTTGTACTGTTGACAATAACAAATGACATTTTGAAGTCTTCTGATAGGGTTGTGTGCAAGAAAAAGAGTTATCTCAGATGCTAGTTTGTATGTAGCAAATCTCAATAAATTTATAAACATTCTTGTAGTCTGGACTTCTGACATAAATATTGTCATTATTACATAAATTACTATTCTTTTATTGATAGTTTCTCCAATAAAAGGCCCAAGGGCCACTCTAGAGAGATCTACTGAGTAAGATTGTATGGGGGGGGGAGTAAGAAAGTATTACGAGAACAAGTAGGATAGATATTGGTTGACATTGGACTTAAAGAAATCACAATAGTAGTTGTCAAGGAAGCATTCCCTTAAGAGTATCAAAAGTACCTGTATGGAATGGGTATAGTTTGCCACTGGGAACATAGTATGGTGGGTCCTAGTTGTAAAGGTGTGGCACTAAGGAATGTAATTCATCTGAACATCTATAGTAATTACGATATGCTGAAAGGCTGATGATATTTCATCTGTGGAATAAGGATTGCAGGGTGAAGAATAATTCCTCACCCACAAGGTTTTTGAGCTCTGTCAAGGCTGAACAGTGAGTATTGAACAGCACCAGCCCAGATATGGCATCAGTACTCCATTCTTGGTCCGATTTTGGGCCAGTTGGATAGTCTGACAAATGAAGAAACTACAGGCAACAGAAATTTGGTTCTACAGAAGGATGCTGAGAATACCATGGACAAGACATATGAGTAACCACAAAGTTTTAGCGAGAATGGAAGCAAAAAGGACACTTATACTTAGCATAAGAAAGAGCTTGTTGAAATTTCTAGGACACATAATGAGGAAAGAGGGCTTGGATAGTTTGACACTGACATGGCATATTGAAGACAAAAGGAGGAGAGTGAAACAATGTATAACCTACCTATTGAGCTTCAGTAAATGGATGGTGGAACAATGTTTAGGAAAGATGACAAAAAGACAAAATTTATTAAGAGATACAAAGGACAGGAAATTGTGGAGAGCCAAGATCACCAATGTTCTGGAGGGACATGACATACAGACGAAGATCTTTTGTTATCATTATTTATCCTCATAACCTTCACGTCCCACCATCTCCTCTTTCACGCATATCACGCGTTATTCTTTGCAACCATTTTAACAGTAACCCTTTACCCTGAGTGGCATTCAAGTTAGATAGACTTTAACATAAAAAACGATATCCCATTTTTATTCATTTTGTGGACATGTATCTTTGATTAGCAGAACCAAATAGATGCTCTTTCTGTCTGACATGGGTGATTATAATAACTGATGTAATTTTCCTGACATTTTCATTCTTTGGAATTTTAGATGTCCTGAAATGAAAGTTAATGCAAAAATATGGCATTCAATATCTATCTATCTATCTATCTATCTATCTATCTATCTATCTATCTACATACATACATACATACATACATACATATATATATATATATATATATATATATATATATATATATATATATATATATATATATAAATAAAAATACACATATACCTGCATTTCAGGTGCAACTCAAGTTTCGTTGGTTAACCAACTCATTGGGAAGAAGATATAGCTTAAGCTATATTTTGTGCCTGATGTGTTGGGTAACCAACAAAACTAGAGTTGTACACCAAACATAGGTATATATTTATTAATATATATTTCTTAGCTCTGTCTGATTACATTGAGCACTATTATGTGTACACCTCTTGGCTAAATTTGGTAATTATTTATTTGCTTACCAGTGAATACACACCAGTACACACATATATGGTTGCTAATATCTAGTTATCTCATTTACCTAACCCTATGCATATATATATATATATATATATATATATATATATATATATATATATATATATATATATATATATATTCAAACAGGTTCGGTTAAATAATTTAGACATATCATGTCAATTAGTTTTTGTTTTAACATAAATAAAAATACATCTTATAAAATACAATAACTCTAAACATATCAAATTACTATATCATAATCAAATGTGTTCCAACTATGAACAGGAAGAAAAAATTCTAATAAAACTCATAAACACTAATATATCTCCCACTGATCCAAGTAAAAAAATAAAATTAATTATATACTATACTAAATTTAATACAACCAACCTAGTTGTCCAAAACAATTCTTCTCCACCAACTAGCATCTGACAAAAGGCCAACATTGTATATCAATTTAAATGTCGTTTAGGAAATTGTATCTCTGATAAAAATGTCAATACGCATGTTGGCTTTACTATGACAATGTTTAAAAAGGGACTTACATTTCATTTGGCTGAACATAGCTCAATATATCTGCATTTAAAGGAATTGTCATGCCCACACTCACGGATTAGATGGATATTAGTTGAAAATATATTTATATTTTTATTGTAAAACACCCTGCCTGTTGCAGCTATGTCCTGTCTCCCCGATGGTTCTGGCCGAAAAAGAAATCCACCCGATCTTCCCCCAGTGAACTGAAGTAACCACCACTATTTGCCATGTTGTGAATTCTTGATCCAAACAGCAATGTATCGGTCTCCCCAGAACAGTCTGGTTGGAAGGGGAGGGAATGGCTGGGTATTATACTGAAAAGAAATCACTATTCATGCAGAAAAAGTTCTTGTCGTAGCTGCAAAGATATAAAAAAGAAAAAATAAGCAACTCTTTCGGTTCCTGTACAACTCTTTCGGTTCCTTATAAGGCCACTGTTTTTATGTCACTACCGAAGAATTTACACGAGTACAAAATGTCGTAACGAGGTTCACTCACTTGGGGTCGGAGGTGACAGAGAGAGATTAGGAAAAATTCTGCCTAAATAATTTCAGCTGATCTAAGGGAAGTAATTCGGGGATCTTCGTCGGAGTGTGTAATTATAGCAGTTTGCTTTCTCAGCTTTGTTGGCAAAATTAACTGGTTTCCTTCAGGGTCTATTTCTACTTCTGATTTCGGATCGGACCTTTTTGGCACGTGACAACCAACTAACCAGACCAGCAAATTCCAACAAGCTGTCTCTTCCGCGTTCTAAGACCCACTCTGTTCTCTCCCTGGATCTTCGATCCGATCCGATCTGATCTGGTCTCTGATCCCCACTGTCTAACTCAAGCATGCAGGCCACTTATATAGAGAGTGGCGGACCTAAACAACTTCTAGGCACCGCCCACAAATTTTAATATGCAAATCGCCTTGACCACTATGCAAGTTTTTCTGGTCTCCAAAACTCTGCGGGAAACCACTTCTCAAATGGTACTAAAAATGAATTCAGGCTCCCTGTCCAATTCACATAATTTATCATAAACTTTACTTTAACGAACCCGTCTCTCAATCACTCTGGAATTATTACATTTAATTAACTAATAACTCAACCCCAGAAACAATTATTTAAGAAAATAAAACAAGAAAAAAAACAACTTATTTCTGGAATTACTCCGGAATCCCTTCTACCCAAATAATTAGCACCTTTCATCCTAATTCTTTAGCACTGTTGATTACTAAATCCACCGGGGTGGGGGTGGGGGTGATTTATCTCTATATCACAATTCCTCCCCTTACCCACCTGTCATTTACTAGTAAATGACACATGAGATGTCATACAAAGAAAAATAAGACGATAATAGACACATTGTTGTTCAGTTGTCCTCGCTGGAAGTTCATGGTCTTCTGGCAACCCAGTCTGAACACTCATTTTTTTTCCTTTTAACATTATCACTCATTTTTTCAAAATTAAACACTCCTTTTTTTTTTCAACATTAACACTTATTTTTTTTCTGAAAATTAAACACTCATTTTTTTTTTTAATTAATGCTCATCATTTTTTTTCCAAAATTAAACACTCATGTTTTTTTTCAAAATTAAACACTCATTTTTTTTTGTTTTTTTTAAAATTAAACACTCATTTTTTTTCTTTCAAAATTAACCACTCATTGTTTTCCTTTTTCAACTACATATTTTACTTAGTCCCTTTTATATTTTTTTTTTCACAACCTTGTCTTACGACTGGTCCGCATCTTCACAACAGGCCTCGTTACACTTTTTACGGGTTCCAATTCCCTCACAGAAACTGCGGACTGTTCTTCCACATTGGCTGCAGGTTCTAATGCATCTTGGTTTTGGTAAGGCGCACCAATTGCGTTCACAGTATGCTCCGCACTTCCACTTTCTGCCAGTTCAACTTCCACACTCGACATTCTCACTTGTCTCTTTTTCCACCACCACCAACCCAAAGAAACCGTACCTATAATTAATATAATCCCCACAACCGTTGGCCAGGCTACTATGGTAACCATTCTCTCTCTCCAGCCCAAGTCTTGCCCACTTAGTCTAGTTAATTCTAACTTCAGTCGCCCGAAATCAATCTTATCAACAGGTTGCAGTAACCCCTGCATTTTCCTTAACGAAAACTGGGGAAACTCTTTCGTAATTGGATCCCATAATTCAGCCCATCCAGTTTCATTTGATCCTACCAATTTCAACAATGCCTCATTCCCTCCAAATCTCTCTTCTGCTTGATAGTAGGGGGGTAAGGATATGGTCAGCCCATGTGCACCACAGCTGAGGGGTAAAGCTAGAATGGTCAAGGAGGGAATAACTCTCATGGTTGTTGTCACCTCATTCTCGCAGACCTTAGAGAGCTCCATTTCACCTTGAGTGGCCACTGCCCAGATCCCGTCTGCAATGCTAACAGCTGCAGGCAACATTACGCCAGTCAGTATCTCTACCTGGCAATGGTCTCTAATTCCCTTCTTATTTTTTCTAAACAAGTCTATCACACACAATTCATGGCTACCTGTGACATAAATGGGACTTGCAGACGCCCAAGTGCCCAGAGCATTATTCTCGCACCTCTGTGCTTCTTCCCTTGTCAGTAACATAAATTTTGTCCTAGCTATGTTTAGAGCAAGGAATTCTGTCTCTACTTTGTACCTAGCTACTGCCTCTAACCTTGGGGTTGGTTTTGGGTAAGAAAGAGGCAGATTTAATATCTGGTAAACTTTGAAAGTACTGTCTCGGTTTAATAGGGGAACTGACACCATTACTAGCAATTTACTTCTTTCTAACAGAGTAACACATCCCAAGGTACTATAATACTTCCATAATTGTTGGGTGGGGTCCGCTGGCAAACCAAGATGATGGGGGAATTTGGACTGTATCTCCAACAGTACCGCCCTTAGTCATTCTGGGGTTATTATACTCGGGGATAGGTGCTCCATAGACAACATATCCAACTGTGCTCTCACATGTTCTAACAGTACCATTAACGTATGACAGGTTTGGTGCACCCTATTCACTATAGCTAACAACTGGAGATGCTTTAGCAAGAAACCCTCCAGCTCCTGGTATTCAGTTGTTATAGTTGTGGTTATATTCGCCAGCTCTTGCTTAAGATCATGTAGGTAAGCAATTAACTAATTAATACTCTCTCTGTTCATAGCCACTTCCAACCTAATACTTAATGTTACTACATTAAGTATCGATATGCTTTCCTTAACTACCTGGGCCATCGATTGCTGCCTCTGCTCTACCTGCGTCAGTTTCCTCTTGATCAACCTTATCTCATCTTCGGACACCGTGCCAAATAACACACCTAATGCCTTACCTATTATAGGTAACACTGCCCTCTTTTGTTTAGTTCTCAACAACTTAATTCCCTTTAAATAATCGCTCATCTCCTTCCATTGCCTCTCAAGTATTAGGGAGTACAAGTACTCTCAAGAGTTAAGGAGTACAACACATGGTGGTAGTTTAGACCTTGTGAATATTCTCTGGTGACTTGTGTCCTGGCTGCCCCTAACTTATCTATCTCAACCCTTAATTGGGCTAGTAGCAATTCATACAGCTGTAAATCTATCACTAACGTGATTAACCACTTTGATCTAGTTATGATCACCTCACTCGTCTTCTTAAACACGGTATTTTCACTGTGTTCCCAGGCATTAGCAGCCAAAATCAGCATCACCAGCGCCCAGGGCCTTCTCTCGTCCATGTCTGAAAGAAACGGAGAGAACAGTCTATCTTACATAATTATCTATTTATTTATTTTTTTCGTCAGACGGCTGCATTGCAGAGTGACACATCCAGGACCAACCCACACCGCCGCCAGCGCTGAGTTTGCGCAGGGGCCCTTCCATGCGGCCTGCATAACGCCGACGACAACTGCACAATCAACCCAGACTGTCACTCATTCAACACAATCTCTGCACAGATTTTCTATTTAATCGGCCGACTCGAAAGGCGTTGCTTCTCGCAATCGCAGCTTCATTGGCAACTCCTCCTCATTATCAGGCTCTTGTTTAGTCTGCCATTGATTACATAATTGAGCTAACGGAATCTTGTCATCAGAATCCCAATTTCTCGATCCGTCTTCTTCTCCGCTATCACTAGGGTGTCCAACCGGGGATCAAGTTATCTCCCTCAGCCTTTGAAGGGTAGTGGGACTTCTTTCGACCTCCTCGCTATCTTCACTATCACTTTCCAGTAGTTCTGGTCCCACTAGTGTGGTCCTCCTCAGTTTTTTCTGTTTTGTCTTTATGCCGCCCCCTTCCCAGTCTTCTATCTCAGCTAACTTTATGTCATTTGCGTGTACTCTTTTCACTTTTCCCTGTCAGTTGATCCCATATCACAAAGGACACTTGGCCTGTCTGTTCTACTATTCTATAGTAGAGGCTCCACCTCTGATCCAGTTTACTATCTCTCAGGTGTATTTTATAATACACCGGGTCACCTATCTGGAAGGGAACCTCTTCTCTATTCTTATTTATCTTATCGTTTCACTTTTACTGGGTTCTTCAAATTCTTCTCCTCACCTGTGCAAAGATTTTGTGCTGCTGCTCTGAAATTATCCTATGATGGTCCTCCCCTAGGTATTTCCTCCTAGGCCTTAAAAGATTGTCTATGGGTAAGAGCACGTCCCGGCCATATACCATATAGTAGGGGGAAAACTTGGTCATTTCGTTCACTGAGAATCTCACAGCTGCTAAGGCTTGGGTTAAAAACAGATCCCAATTCTCTCTATTATGCTCCACTAGCAAGAGTCTTATGGAATCTCTCCACCATAGCATTACTCTGGGGATGGTCTGGGGAGGTGGTTATGTGTTGAATATTTAGTTCTCCCAACGTCTCCCTCATAACCTGATTCACATTTTCCGAACTGTTATCCATAACCAACTGTTCGGGAGCCCCATACCTAGGAAATATCTCGCCAAGTATTATCTCTGACATGGTTCGCGCCTTCTTATCAGGTATGGTGAATGCTTCAGGCCAACCTGTCAGCCAATCCACAAAACTTAATATGTAACAATTCCCTCTATCAGTTGGCCCATAAGGGCCTGAAATGTCTAAACTCATTTTCTGAAATGGGTAGTGGGGAATATCTGTCTCTAAAACCGGAGCAGCCCGACTTCCTCTACCCTGCACTTGGCACGTTACACATTTCTTTACATAATCCACAACATCATTAAACAACTTGGGCCAATAGTAATTTCTCATTATCAACCCATGTGTCCTAACTTTCTATGGCACTGATCTAAGATCTCAAACCTCAACTTTTCGGGTATCACCATCTTCAAGCTTACCTCCTCATCTTTCCCGGAAAGGTAATACAACACATCACCCTGCAATACGTATTTGGAGGTATTTCCTGCCTTTACCCTGGACCTAATGGCTGCTATGTCACTATCCCCTTGACTTTGTCTAACCATGTCTATCCAGTGGGGGTCTGTAATGGTTTCTGTTTCTCCTGCCTCATGATCTTCCCAATTAGGTCTCCCTTCTAACCCATGTGAGTTAATTACATTAATCTGGAAGGCCTTATTGTCCACACCTGGCTCTAACTTGATGGACTCCATTTCCAATTGTTTCGGTATCCTCGATAGCAAATCAGCACAGATGTTATCCTTCCCGGCTAGGTACTCTATTTTACAGTTGTACCCACTTAGCTTCAGTGCCCACTGTTGGATCTTTTTGTTTGTCCACTCTGCCTCTAACAGGTATTTGAGGGGCTGGTGGTCTGTCTTAATGGTGAATACTGCCCCACTCAGATAATAATCCAATAGAAATATGATTTTTTTTTGTTGAGTATATCATTCCCTGTATAACATCTACATTCAAAATGTTGGTCTTGTATAATTTTAATTTTGTCAGTGAAATGTTACTTCTGATAATAAGGTTAGATGTTTTTTAAATTTTATAGTACATAAATTTGAAACTGATATATCCCCCAATGTCTGTGTGTGTGTGTGTGTATATATATATATATATATATATATATATATATATATATATATATAGTTGAATCCAATATGTGATACCTGAAAAATAGACCATGGATTGACTGAAGCCTTGTGAGTGAAATTGGATTGCTATAATGGTTTGAAAGCCAGCAATGGTTGTCCTAGAATGAAGTCACAAGTCATCATGACTGAGGGTGTGAGTATATTGGTCTTGTATCAACAGCTGACCATGTCAGATTATGCACTCTCCCAGAAAATGTAACAAAGGTCTGCTAAACACAGCAGTTTTAGTATAGATGGGCTCTCTGCACACTGAACAAACCCAAATGTGCCTCAGCATATATATATATATATATATATATAATGACCAGCTGAGCTAAATACTATATATGCCTTTCCTTGTCCATAAGATTATATTTTCAATCAAACAGCATGTAGAAGACTTATGTATGCATAAATGTCAAAGCTAAAAGCCAAGTTTTGCATTCATCATGCTTGATGGCTGCAAGTAATTCAGGTAACAACCAGATCAGAAATGTCATCAGATTTTAATTACAAATACAAAACTACCTGCCAATCATGTGTAAATGTAGAGCAGCAAACAAATGCATTTATAACATTTATTTTAAATATCAATTCAGACATCAAGCTTATTTTTGTAGCTTATTTTCCAATCTTCTTCATTTGAGTCAAAACAGTGCGGCACTTTCCAAGTCAGATTTTTAAGCCCACCTGTTTTTCCTTGTCAGTCTTGTTCCAGTTATCAAGAATCATCTTATCGGCCACCAATAGAACAATTTATTATGACTGATAATAAATATAAAAGAATCTCTTTTTCTTCGCTTGGTTAAGATTAACTGGTGATTCTATTTTTTTTTCTCTCTTAAAAGAAAGAGCTCTTTGTTATTAAAAAAGAAAGTAAATATTCAGTTTCTATTTGGAAAGCTTCTAAACTTTTATCAGCTTGCAAGGAAGAGATGTGTCAATGTCCTTTCTCTATTATAAAGCAATTCTCACCTATACAAATGCAAAATATAATGAAATAATAGAAAAGTGTTAAATTTAAATAGAAACTGTTCATCTTCATTGTCATCAAAGATATAAATTTAAAGTTTTGAATTTATCTCTTATCTGCCAATACCCTGAATTTTCTAAAACTAAATTTTTCCAGGTCTTTTTTGTTTAACACTTTATTCTCTGCAACATAATAATTTCATTATTTACACTATTTATATTCAGACTGTTGCCCTCATCTTTGTTGTAAATATCACAATGTTTCGGCTGTTGTGTCTTCCAGCCTTCCTCAGGTGTATATTGATTTGGATAACCTACAGGGAATTCTGAACTGAACCCTTTATTTAATCTACAGGGGTAGAGTGTTCTTATTCCACTGCTAGAAATATTGTCTAGTTCTTATTCTTATTTACTACTGTTCAGTTATTGCTTGCCCATTTCCACTGAGTTCAAGTGCACACTACCCAACTTAGGGATTGAACTCACAACCACTATGTCATCAAATTCATGAGCCAATGCTTTAATCCACTAGGACATTGTCCCATAGTGAACTTGGAGCCTTAAACCTAACCTGCCTGCTGATTAATGCTGCAACTGCTGTTGAATACTTGCTGTGATATGTCTTTTTTTTCTTTATTAGTGGTTCCTATATTGTATTTATTTTTATCCTAGGCCTACTAATAAGGTCCTCATTGTCTAGCATATGTGCTGATTCTTTTAGATGTCTAACTCTCCAGTGTTTTTCCTTGTCAAGTATTTTCATTTCATTCCACAGGGGCTGATAACTACCCCTTTTCCTAGGATAACATCATGAATGAAAGGGCATGGTGGAGTAATGGGTAGCAGCTTGTATTGAGTAATCAGAGAACTGAAATCCAATCTGATCCATTACATTCTTTGACATGCTAATACCCTTGGGAAAAGTATGGATGATCTCTTATTCCCCCAACTATGGGTAAATAACAGGACAGACTGGGTTCTATAGCCTTGGGTAGCAACCAGTCTAGGAGAAGGAAAAACTCTGAATTCAGAAACTGTATGTAGCCCTGGCATAGCATATACTATACAGCTAAAGAAAGGATCATTCAATCCTGACTACAGTTGACCTGGATGGATGAGGACAATAGTCTGAATATAAATAGTGTGAATAATGATAACTCCTCATCATAGAAATTCAGACAAAGTTAATAATTTTAGTTTAAATTCTTTAAATGAAGCATTATCATTATGCATCACATTGTTCAGACTCGTATCCTTATCTTGGTTGTTATTGTTAAATGGCGTTGTGGATAAAAATGTTGATTAAGTGAATCAAGCTAGCTGTTAGTTGTGAGTTCAATCTTGAATCAGGTAGTGCAAAAGAATTCATGTACTTTTGTTCAGTTGAAAAGACAAGCATCATCACAAGGGTGAGTTAACTGATATGAGTTATCTACCCTAGCATGGACAAAAGAATGTGAACAATTTACTACCATTGATTGAATAAAGTGTAAAATTTCCATGTTAGCAATTACAACAGGCATCTGGAGAAGGTTGGAGGGTAGAAGAACCAAAATGTTGTTGCAACAGCAGCAAACAAGATGAGGCTACTAGTCTGAATAATAAAAAATGATTTAGTCAATGGGACGTGTCAGATTCAAGGTCTCATCATTCAACTCATTTTTTCAGTTGTAGAAGTATACATAAAATTTAATATGCTCAGATGCAAATTAGTAAATTAGGTAAGTCATATTTTAGTAGCACAACATTCATATTTTAATTTTTTTGTTTTTCTTTCAATTTATATATATTTTTTCTCTATTCATCAAAGTATGTTTTGAATTCATCACCGAAGTCAATGAAATAAGAGACTAGATTGATTGATTGAATTTTTATGGTTTATCAACTTTTTGCAGGTTAATAAGAGCCAGAAAATATTTTTAGATTGAAATAATTTTTTTGGAGAGAATAATCATTTTACTGATACAAGTAATCTACTAATTAACCCATAGCAGGGGGAAAAGTGGTGAATTCATACCATTCCCAAGGGTATTGCGAGTAAGTGAATTTAATGAACCTGACTGGAATTGAAACTAAGTTCTTCAATTTACAATTCCAAGCAGTTATCCATTACACCACTTGCACATCCAAGTTTACAGCACCTGGTATTACCAAGTGGTCACCCATCTAAATACTGACCAAGCTTGACATTGCTTAACTTCAATGATCATATGAGAACCAATGTTTCGACATGATATGTCTGTAAGTCTTAAGAGGCTCTAGCAGTTCCATTTATTCAATAATGGTAAGGATTGAACATATCCTGTGTTGCACATTAGTGGCTGAGTTTAAAGCCTGAAAACTCTTATCAATTAAAATCATGAAGTCTTTTTCTTCTTGTGTGTGCCATGTCCATTCAGGACATTGGCGATCATAGAGTATGAAACTTCAAATTTCATCAACTACATTTTTTTTTTTCAAAATAGAAGCTTGTCAAATAGTTGGCAACTAAACTGATTTTGCCTTCCCACTACATTTCATCCAGTGCAAAGACGGCGGTTAGCAACTCCTTAGGATGAGAAATAGAACCCATTGAAGGGTAGAAGGAATCTCAGTGAGTCAACAGCCAGCTAAATAAAATTGGTGTCTCAATACAAGCACAGTGGAGAAGGCAATGAGAAACAACCCCACTACATATGCCAAGAACAATCATGGCAACAAAATGCGAGCCATGATGATTGTACATCTCCTGAATGGGTGTGGCACATAAAAAAAGAGGGTAATAGTCTGCGAATGATATATTTAAAAATTTTAGCATTTAATCTTTCCTCTTCATTTTACATTGCTTAATGCTTTTGATACTATTATTGACTTAATGCAAGACCCAAGAGCCATTGAAGGTAGAGAGTTATTAAATGAAGTTGTGTGTACAAGGAGAATATGTAGGATAGATAATGGTTGACACTAGACTTGAAGTTAAGATTGTAGAGATTGTGAAAATATCCACTTGGTAGTCAGTTCCACAAGAGTCCTTGGGAAGAAGCTTTTGGATTGAAACTTCCTCATTACCAATGGAATATAAAGGGAATGAGGATGAGTTGATCCTGTGTATGTATCCTGGCAGATCCTAACTGTGACGGTCTTTGACTGGTGGAACCAACAAATGAAATTTGTTTGAACATCTACAATGAAAGTAAGAATATCGTAGCAAGAGAGAACAACTCATCACTCACAAGGCTGCACAAATGTTTTTGAACTTTATCAAGGTTTGAAAGTGAAGATTGTGTAGCTCCAGCCCAGGTGTAGCAACAATACTTCAATTTTTTTTTTGATTTGGAATATAGTTACTGTGCTAAACAAAAGAAGAGGGTTTCATATTTCCATCTATTATTTCAGCTCTCTGTACAGCTTTAATACACTTTGTAAGCAATATAGATAGCTTGAATGTTGAAGCCTTTGAAGTTCAAGTCATCAAACTAAGTATAAACTGGACGTCTTTAGTCCAAAGTGCCAAT
>OZ038490.1:53729823-53732771 GCA_964036315.1 Acanthosepion esculentum
CTTCAAGAGATTATTGATATTCATCAGTAGTGCGCATCCATTACCGAGAATTGAAACCAGGGTTTCAATTCTCGGTAGTGGACGTGCACTGCTGATGAGTCCCAAATATAGGACAAAATGGCTGTCCACTGCTTTCTGTATTCTGTTGAGGTTTCTTGTAGACTTAATGAATTACTCAATTATGATTATCTTATATCCTCCTTAACTTCTATCACTTGTGTGTGTATATATATATATATATACACACACACACCCGTGTATATATGACAGAGAGATGGGTGTATGGAAATATATTAATATATGGTTACAGATAAAAATAAAATTGTTATTTTAAAGTACTACTTCAATATATATATATATACACACACACACACACACACACACACACACACACACACACACACACACAGCATTTTAAAATATTTTACTTGATTCACAGTAGATATATAAACATACTTGTGTTTGCCTGCGAGTAGAAACATAAGTCCATGTACTTTCTTTATGACTTTGAGTTCAATATCCATACTGAGATTTTATTTGAATCTGTAATAAGTTTATTTTTCAATTACCTTACATTAATTCTGGTCAAAAGAAATCATGAAATCTGAAATTGTACAGTAACTTAACAGATTCTCTTGTACAGCACCTCATAATAAATGACTTCACTAGTAATACCGAGAAAATATAACTTCATTAACTAGTGCTTTATTTATCATAATTCTAGTGATTGCATACACGCAAATATAATCAATAACTGTTGAAAAGCTTCAACTCTGAAGTACTGTATACAAATTTAGAATCTCTTTCCTCTTTATCTCTTCATGTAATTGCATGCATATCTATATAAAGAACCAGAGAAAGATTTGTGTATTTCAAGGGATCAGTGGGGTATCAGGACCTAATTGCAGTATTGGCTTCAGAATTCCTTGTTTTTATCCACTTTTATTCCATCATACATCTGTTCTCAGTTACTGAATTAAAAGAAAATACAAAACAAAAATGTATAGAAAATGTACATGTCAGAGTATTATGTTGTTTTGAGAGAGCATTTTTTTTTTTTCTCACTGAATTTCTAGGATGTGGAATTATTATTTTCATTTAGACTATTGTTCTCATCTTTGTTGTGTATTATCACCACATTTCAACCGTTGCTCTCTCCAACCTTCTTCAAGTATCCGTTGCTCTGGGTAACAATTAAGGAATTACAAACTGAACCCTTTATTCAATCTATGGGTGTTTGTTGGTGTACACTGTTCTCTTACTGCTATCTATATTGGTGGATATTTCATTGCCTGCCCTGTTTCCATAGTCTACGTCTGTATGAACCCAGCCCTGGGATTGAACTCAGGTTTCTGTCTTTCAGAAATTTACATATATTCCTAGCTCTATATCCAAGCGTGGCTGTGTCAATTTTCATGCAGTTGTCTGTGTTTGAACAATAAATACATATCTACATCAAAAAGTCCATAGCCTAATGATAAAAAGAAAAAAGCAATATTTTTTTTTTATAAATCTCCTTTTTTGTTAATGCACTTAATTCAACACCAAATACGAATCTTATATCAAATTCTTATGCAGTGAAAATTTCAGATCAAAATCAGCTGATAATAATGTTTAAGCTACAAGCCTTTTGATCCAACTCCGTATATGCCTAGGTGCTAAGAAGTTCTAGAACCAGTCCTCTTCTCAAAGTCTGACGAAATATTATAGTGTTTGGAGTAGAGTTTCTTGGTTGGGCTGAAAACTTATCAGCACATCATCATTATCATCTTGTTCTCTCTCTCCCTCTCTCTCCCTCTCTCTATCTATCAGTAAGTGCTATTTGTCACAAGAGAGGATGACGGTTCCTTTCAAAGAATACATAAATACATATCAATCTACATGTATATTTATCTAAATATATATATTTATTTATTTTGTGTGCATGTGTCGAATCTCTGTGAAACTCCTAGTTGGGAGTTAATCATTTAACATTTTATTTCTTCATTCTCTCTCTCTCTCTCTCTATATATATATATATATAAATCTTGCTTACAACTTGCTTTATTTATGGAAGTAGAATGTTCAATGTCAGAGATAGAGCAGTTATTGACAGTTGTGAATATAGGAAACAACACAGAAGTTTGGAATTGTATGTTCACAATTCTCTCTCTCTCTCCCTATATATATATATATATATATATATATATATATATATATATATATATAATATATATATATATATATATATATATATATATAATATATATATATATATATATATATATAATATATATACATACGCACACACACACATGCACACATGTATAAATGTATATATATATATACATACATACACACACACATGCACACATGTATATATATATATATATATATATATATATATACATACATACATGCACACATGTATAAATGTATATATCTAGACATTTTTGCAGGTATTTGTCCTCATAAAACATATATTGGGTTCTGAATCAAATAAATATTTATGTGTTATTTTAATTTTGAGATTTGATGATTTTAATCATGATTTGAATAAAATTAATCATTTGCACCCATTTATATTTAAGTCTATTTTTTATACTTAGCTATTAAGTCACTTATTTACTTTTTAAGTTGATGCATAAACACATACACACCTGGTTTTTCAATGAATGAGATCGATTGATACTTAGATATGAAAAACTGAGATAGATAGATAGATAGAAAAGCAGATATAAAAAGACTGCGATATATCGATAGATAGGAAGACTTAGATATGAAAAGACTTAGACAAATTCATTCATACATTTAAGGAGGTGCTGAAAAGTTCTCAAGAAAAAATTAAAAATGAATTTCTCATGTTTGTTTATTTAGTCAGATTTTGGAAATTGGGTTTCAGTAGAGACCTTTTCAGCACCCCTTTGTACTTAGAATATATTCAAATATTATTGATAAAGTGACTGATA
>OZ038490.1:53732971-53735471 GCA_964036315.1 Acanthosepion esculentum
GCTCCTTTTCTTAGTATTTTTTTGTATCATTTAATTTTTTTTTTCTTTTGTCAATATCCATATCTTTGTTTAATCACCCTGACTTTATCTTTTCGTACAAAGAAAACCTTTTGTTTATTTACATATTTTTACCAATTTTCTTTTCTTTTTCTTTTCTTCTTTTTCTTCTTCTCTGTAATCCATTTTCATCTTTCTTCTTCCATTCCTTTCTCTTTTTCTCTTTCTTTATTCTAGTCCCCTCCCCACATCACATTCTCTATATTTTTATTTTCAATTTCCTCCCTGTCTTCATCCAATTCTTTTTCCCTTTTTTATTATATCCATCTCTCTTTCCTCTCCATTTCTCATGATTTTTCTTTCTCTGTTTTTCCTTTTTCCTTATCTTCTTTGCAGGATTCTATACACTTTCTCTCTCTCTCTCTCGTTTTCCTGCTCATTTTGTTACTGTCTTCTTTCCAGATAATTTGTACTCACCTTCAATATTTTGCCTTTTCTTTTCCCAAATAGCTTCTCAGTTTGTTTCTGTCTTTTTCTCTTTTTTTTTTACACACCATCACTCTCCAATATTCTTTAAGTTTCTTTTCTTTCATTTTTGACTCTTGCCTCTATTCATAATTCTGTCTTTGTTATAATTATTTCCACATCTCTCTCTTTTTTCTTTCAATTAATTTTTGTCTATATCTTTCTTTCTATCCCATGCTCATTTCTTTGGTTTTTTTTCTCTTTCTTTGTCATCCTATCCAGTCAAGAAAGCTCTTCATCACCCAGCTCCATCTCAGTACCACTAATAAATCTCTGTAGATCGTCACCTACTCCCTCTCCTTAGATACCCCACTTTGTAAAAAATCTATTTATTCTATTATTTCTCAAAATTACCCCTCTTTTGCCACCTTTCTTTTTCTTTCTCTCTCTCATTCTATTTTTCTCTTACTCTCTCTATCTTTTCCATTTCTCACTCTCTGCAACCTTTGTTTTATTCTTTCTTTTTCTCTGTCCCTGCTCTCCTTTTTTTCATTGTCTTACTCCTTCTCCATCTTCCATTTTCAAAGCCTCTCTTTTTCTCTTTTAAAGCTTTCATATTCTCCTACTCTTTATTGTTTCTCCCTGTTTCACTTTCTTTTTGCTCTTTTCACTCTACATCTAAATCCCCTCCACCCCCACTTTGTCTTCTCTTGTTGTCTCAGAACTTCCCCCTCACTGCATCTAACATCATCCTTCTTTCCCCCCTCTCTAATTCTCTATCTGCCTACTGTATGCCTGCCTGACTATTCTCTCCCAGTGAACGCACCATCCAAGTCATTTAGACCAACCACCAATCCGGGGGAATACTCGCCCGCGTGCTGCTCAGAGGACGCTACCTGGCCCAGAGGAAAGGAGAAAAAAACAAAAACAAAAAAGGACAAAGTTGCTAGGGCTGTCCAGAAGAAAGCACCCTCAATACAATCAGCAATATTTTTTTAACTCATTAACACTCTACTTTGGTCTAGCTTGAAAATCTACTACATGTTGAAGTGGTGTTACACTTGATGCTGCTGCCGCCGCCGCTGCTGCTGCTGCTGCTGCTTTTGGTAGTCACACACACGCGTGACGTGTTGTGTGTCCGTGACATGCGATAGTGTACTAGCACATGCATTATTGCTGATTGTATTTACCTACCTGCCTGTCCGTGCTTTTACCGGCCTGATACTCTCACCTAACAGCAATATACGCACACGTTTTACTTGGTGATAGTTGCTGTTGCTCTTGTAGTTGGGAAAACTAACCAAAATATAAGAAGGAAAAAAAATCAAAAAGAAAAACAGGAAGGGAAGAAAAATTTTTTAAAATAAAAAAAAAAAAAAGAAAGAAAAGAAAAATTGAAAAAAAAAAAGAAACAATTTTTCTGTATTAATATATTTTGTAATTTCTCCCAAAAAAATCATTAAAAATTTAAAAAAAATACAAAAAGAGCAAAAAAAAAAAGTGGCATAAAAAATAAACAAAAAACTGAAAAAGTTAAAAAAAAAAAAAAGATAAAAATACAAGAAAAAAATCAAATAGGTCTTTTTGCAGTTCTTGATAAAAAAAAAAATTTAAAAAAACAAATAGTAAAAGGAATGGATTACCACCATAGATCTTCAATGATGTCTGTCCAACGTGAGAAGTTCCAATGTTTTTTCTGTTAGGATGTGTATATGTCTGTCTGATCAATCAAGTCATCTCTCTCTTCAGTTTGGTCACAAAGTCTACTACCTGGAATCATGCATCATTGGCAAAGAGCACTTTTACTCCTGGATATGCAAAAGGTATTGTGTACACGTGTGTGCTCAGAGGGTAGTGCATCTGCCTTGGCTAGCATGCTGGGCCAGACATGCTTCCAATAATGTGTATGCTTGCTCTAATACAAAGATATAGATTTTGTAGATAAATAAGCCAGTAATGAGATTCAATGAAATAGATGTATCTGTATACACAGAAATGCAAACATTATATGTAATTATGTAAAGTTATATGTGCATGT
>OZ038490.1:53737971-53842971 GCA_964036315.1 Acanthosepion esculentum
AAGCAAAGATCGGAAGATGTTACGATTGCAGAAAAGGTGTACCCAACAGATTGGAGTAGATAAAAAAAACTAGATTAAAAAATCCAGAGAAAATGTCTCATTTCCAGGTAGCAGATCTCCTGATCAGTCAAACAAACTAATTCCTGCAAGGAAAGCCAAGAAAAATCCATAATTCTTCAAGTGTTTTTAACTTGTTTTGCATTTGTGCAAATGCATCCATTTATTGTTGCATACTTGACAAGATGCTGAGTAAATCACACAAAAGGAAAATATTTCTGACATTGTAGAATTTTTGCTTTGATGTGAATGAAACAGAAACATTTCAATAAAGACTGCAGAAAATTATTTTGAAATTTAATAAATGTAACAAAGAAATCACATGGAAGTTAGTAAAAGTTAGATAGATAGAACTTATCGATATTATTCAACCGAACATGTTTGTAAAAATAAATATATATATATATATATATATATATATATATATATATATATATATATATATATATATATATATATATACGTACACACACAAACACACACACATGTGTGTTATTAAAATCCAGGATAGACATCAAATATGCATTGTGTTTTTAATGAGGGGAATTTTCATACGCTTGGATTTATCCTTGTCATTTTGATGATACCAGATTTACATAAATTAGTATTTGGATAATCTCATATTAATATGTGAATAACTTAAAAACATTTTGACAACTCTAATAGATGTGTTTTTTGAAAAGACTTGAATTTTATCAGACAGGCTAAATTGTCTCAAACATTTTAATGCACTTTAAAAAAACAGTTTAAAAAGATTTTATGTTATTATTGAAAATAATTTTCAAACTTTCTACTGAAAAGTCATGTCAAGAATGAATTATTCCTATTCTACATTGAAGTCAATTTCTAAAGATAATTTGTACTTTAATAAAAAGTCATCTTTGCCAAGTGCATTTTGTAAAACACTGAAAAGTATTTTAAAAAATCTTGATACTGTAAGCCAAAACAAAAAATGGCTTTATTGAAATTTGTCTTTTAACAAATCATGGAGATAAAAATATGTGATCGAAAGACTCAATGTTACTTTAAGGAAACTCATCACAGCTGGCACTCAAATGTATTTGATTCTTTTATTTGTAAATTAGAAAATATCTTGGTCCAGCTTTTGAAATTCCACATTTAACTTTCTATTTGGCTTGTAAATTAACAGAATCTGAGAGTCATTTTTATATTAAGAAACCAATCACTTTTTTCTTTTCTTCAGAAATATTCTTTCTAGTGATAACAAAAAGGGAAAATTTCAAGTGACTTGTCTTGATGCAAATTCATTGGATTTTTTAAATGTCATCAAGCATAACAAAAAAACTTTGCAGATAATTACTTAGATATAACCGTAAGTTCTATGCTAACTGTTTCTTCTCTGACACTTCTTACTTGTGGAACTCTCTTCTGGCTCTTGCTTTCCAGTCAATATTGATCTTTAAAAGTTTAAATGCAATGCCAAGTGTTATCTTCAGTCTTCTTAATTCCTTTTAGTTCATTGTTCTTTCATATTTACCATTTTATTAACTAATTTAATTCCAAGACCTTTGCTTGTGATGAAATGAGTAAAAAATGTATGAGAAAATCAGATCAGATAAGTTCCATGTAACGATGAACTCAACTCCTGACTCTCAGCACGGTTGTAAATCTCAAGAGAAAGGAGTTGTTTCGACATAACAACAAAATCCTTGTTTCCTCAACTCTGACAAGACTTATTGCCAATATATACAGTATGTAAAATCAAAACCATATATCCCATCACTTTTTGTCAAGGTGCCTGGTAATGGGACAGAGTACAGGGGTATGGATTCATGTCTTTCCCGAAGATATTAATATTAAGTAAGCACAGGCTGCCTTAGGTCTAATTTGATCTTGGTTCATCAATTCTGTTATCCATGTTATTAACTGTTAGCCCCACACTGCATCTCCATAATGTATTTAGTTTTCTTTATAAAAAAATAAAACTTGGATAAACCTATTTCCCCAAATCAGTCTTTTAATGACTAAATATCAGAATAGCAATTTTGGGAAGTCAGTCTGACTGAAAATTATTCAGCAACCCCTTTTATGTTGAAATATTCAAGCAAAGCAATGAGAATTACTAAACTGAAAAATATCTTAGACATGCATCACTTGATTATTGTGTTGTGTACTGGACAATTTACTCTTAGAGCCTGAAAGAATTTATTGGGTATAAGTAGGAATACATTCCAATCATCTCTCAAAATGTACTTACTTTTTCGGTTAACAATAACTTGATGTCACTGATGAGTTCTTTATTGATACTTACTAGCAAAGTAGGCATGAAAAAATTATGGACTTATTTATGCAGGGATCAGATCTTAAATCTAGTATCTGTGTAGTGCCTGTGCATTCTGTTTATGGTCAAGGTCTGAAGTTTCTGGTACACATAATGACAAAGGAGGGCCTGGAGAATCTGATACTCACGGGTTGAATAGAGGGAAAGAGAGACAAGGGAGATCAACGTCTGACATACCTGGCGGACTTAAGCAAGTGGATGACAATATGTGGTCTGGGGGAGGAAACAAAGAGAAGGAATGTGTTGAGAGCTGCAAGGGAGGTGGAGAGCCATGATTGCCCACATCCTGAAAAGAAAAGAAAAGAAATTTGATTTCTGGCACTTCTATCTCAGATCAGCATAATACCTCCTACGTAATGGTAAAAGACGTTAGTGACAATGGGTCTCTTCATCTAGCTAATGTCTTAACTATTACATGGGAGATATTTCTGCCACACACTGTATATGTGCGTTCTATGTAATGTGTTAGTTATACATAGCCCATTTCTTTTTCTCTCTCTCTCACACACACACACACACACACACACACACACACACACATATATATATATATATATATATATATATATATATATTTCTGAATTTCTGTTAATTTCTATACAACAGTAGAATAAGGAGCGTGGAAAAAAGGTGTTGAGACAGAAGAAAAGTCGAGGATAATTAAGGAAGCTCAAGAAAAATGAAAAGAAAAGCTGGGGAAATGAAAGTAGTAAAGGCTGGAAACAGAAGACAGGCATAGACTTGCTATCTTGTTTTATTTCTCCTTTACCCCTTTGATCTTTTGAAGTGGGTGAAGCTTTATTTAAGATATGTTTTTTGTGGGGGAGCATGGCATACTCATTTATAGGAAGTATGACTATATAGACTGACATTTATTAAAGGATAAAAAGAATGAAATAGAAAAGAACAAATCTCTTCAGATAACGGCAAATGTCAAAGTAATATTGTATTTTGTTCTTTCAAAACAAATGAAAATGAGGAACTAACTTTCTTTATATTTTCGTTCTTTCCATTTAAAAATCAGAAGAGTTGGAACATTTGTAGCTTTGGAAGAACTAATCTAGAGAAATTGCAATAAAAATGCTTAGAAAACATTTTAAAATTGAAATGAAAAAGTAACTCTTGTATTTGTCATGACAATCAAAACTAAAAATTGATCGGAAAATAGGCTTAGAGTTTTTAGAGATTTCATGTGAGTCAGCTGGAAATGATGAGGCAAAGAGTAGCATTTGTATTTAAAAATGGAAAAATCTACTTTGATGATTTTGGTGTGGCAAAGTTTAAAATGCCAACTCAACCAGCTGGAAGTAATCAACAAAGAAAGGACATTGCAGAAGGAGATTAAAGATAACTTCAGCTTTTACTTGAATTTTATTCCTGATATTCTGAAAGAACACCACACAGCTATAAGTGAAGAGAATGATATATTAATATCTTTTTCATGTACACAAACTCACACACACACACACACACGCATATAAGTAAAATATGTATATGTAAAAATAAATGTACACTTACATATATTTGTATGCATTAAAATATATAATTAAACATATATTTATATACATACAGGTGGGTGTATGCATGCAAGCTTTTCTTTCTCTTTCTAAATACACAATACTTACTCCAAAAGTAATGCCTCCTATTATACTGACCTATGACGTCAGAGGCACATTCTAGTAGTGCAGAAGTAGAAGTTGAACTCTTTCCCCAATAATCATATTTATTTGTAACTCAACAACAACAAAAAATCTGGTAAAATGTCATCTGACATGAAAGTGTAGATGAAGTAAAGATGAATGATTGAATTGATCTATAACAAAAAAAAATTGCACCCATGACATTCAGTGGTGCTTGCTGAATATTCAGAGACTAAACAGTGGATGTGTGCACAGTAAGGTGATAGGCAATGTAGCTCAGCAATGGTGATACAGATTTGTGAGAACCTATGTTCTGGGCTTTCCTGTGCAGTTATTAACCCACAAGATGTTCACCTTGAAAATAGATAACTGTTGTGGTTGTGCTGACAATGAGGACTACAAGGTTTTTGTGGCTGAAAATTTGCTCTATTCAGTTGTGTTATCATGCTCCTTGTACTTGTTAAAGTCTCTCTGAAAATAAACAAGGCATTATTATAAGAGCATCCCTTACATATCATTCCATGAGTATGAATTTGTTTGTTATTGACTATGCACATAGTATATGATGACATGGCAACCCTTATTCGGTTCCTTAAAGTCAAATTATTGTATGAGGCACCTAGTAAGAATCCAACCTATAATTCAGTAGTAATGGTCACGCAGATTAGTCTTGATAACTTACATCCCAAGCCAAGATGCCATGTGACAGCGCATGAGTGAATAAGTACATGTGTGTGTATTTGTACTGGAGCATATCTATACATAAATTTTATATATATATATGGCCACTTGTATTTGAGGGTACCTGTCTACTAGGGCGGCTAGTCAATCCCTATTGCAGACTCTCACTCAGGCACTTTTGTGTTTGTACGGCACCCACAGTGCCAACCTGTGGTTTATACTGCCACTATGCTGAGCTGACCTTAGTTACAGTTTCTGGGAGAGAGCTTGTTATCTAAAATGATTAACAATCTGAACAACACCAGCACACTCAAACCCTCGGTCACAATGACTTGTGACTTTGTGCAAGTACAGCTATCGACGGCCCCCAAGGGTTCTGTCTACCCAATTTCACTCGCAAGGCTTGGGTCAACCCGTGGCATAGTTTTTAGACACTTTCCAAAGGTGCTGCATGCTGGGATCGCTCCCCCCCCCCCAGGACAGATAACATCAATAAGTCTCCTTCCTGACAAATCGACCATTATTATGGTGAGATTGGAACTTGGGTCTCATAGTCAGAAAGCAAACGTTCTAATGACTCGGCCACGTTCCCATGCACACACACACACATACATACATACACACACATATATATATATATCGACATACACACACACACACATATATATAGTTTTTACTGGCAGAGCTAAAACTGTTCAATGTATAACAGCAAATCTAAAATTTATACTTCTAATAAATATACATTTTGTTTTTCACCATTTGCTACAAATATATATATATATATATATATATATATATACACACACACACACACAGGTGCACACTACACACATGAGAGTGCTGGAAAGTCCTCAGTTTGACCAAATTCTGAAAATCTGACCAAAGTATAGAATTCTTTTTTAAATTTCATTTTGGTTGGATCAAGAACTTTTCAGCACTCACCTTGATAAACTATTAGTCCTTATAAAAGACAAAGTGTAAGGACACTAGAAAAGCTGAATAAAAACTTGGAAAAATTTTCTTTCTCCATCACATTCAATGAAACATGTATAAAAGAAGGTTTGTTGGTCAAATATACAATGTCATTCACTAAATATATCTCCAGACTTATGAAAGAATACCCAGTAGAATGCACTTGATTTGTTAGAGTTTCTTTACATTCAGACCTTTCTTCCCTCTATCAAAAATAGCTAAAAATAGTAAAAATAGCTTTATCAAATTTGGTTCCATTTCAAAGCAGAATGAAAAATCTAGACAGAATTAAACTCATTTTTTTTCTTTAATGGGGCAATGGAATTTCTAATGAATTAATTTTAATATTATAAACAAAAAATAAAATTTGCATTTTTTTGCTCTAACGTGTAGGTTACTTAAATTTCTGATAATAATACCATTTTAATATTGCCTCAATTTGCTTTATCAGTGGAGGAGGCTTTGATAAATATCATATGGCCTTCATAGAGTGGGAGATGAGTTTAATGCTAAAACATTGCTCAGATCACAGTATCTTAGGACTACTGCTAAATTAGTGAAGTTCATTAACTTTCATTTGAAAATGCAATTATATAAAACTGAAATCTATTTCAGCTTTTCATTTATATATATACACAAATGAGAGAAAGAATAGATGAAGTAAAAATCTACTGTTCGTAGCATTTACTTAAAAAGTGCTCAATACAAAGTAGAGCAATATATTATTATTATATTTTTATTATGAGAGATTATAATAAAAACATGTTGAAATTGCTAAGCACAAGCTTTCATGTTTCAATACTATGATTGTACTTCTTCAGGAGAGGGTAAGTAACTGGTGATTAAAATGATTTTTAAGGTAATTTTAAAACAGTGTTACCTCTTTGCTGAAAGTTAAAGGTGGTGGGGGACATAATTTTCGGAAAAGAGGTAACACATTGTTTTTAAATTTCCTTAAAAATCATTTTTCACCAGTTACTTACCCTCTCCTGAAGAAGTACAATCATAGTATTAGTATTGAAACATGAAAGCTTTTGTGTAGCAATTTCAAAATATTTTTTTTATAATCTCTTATGTATTTGTGTGTGTATATATATATATATATATATATATATATATATATATATATATATATATATATATATATATATATATATATATGTGTGTGTGTGTGCATATGTATAATATATGTATGTGCATAAAGTGTTCATTTATGTATATGCAATGTGGAAGCTTATGCCACCTTCTTTAAAACTGCTGATGTTTTTCAAGCACCACGTGGCAATAGACTTTGTAAACACTGAATGAATATTGAAGACTTTGACAAGATTTCCATATGTTACGCTTAGTGCTATCACATTATTTATATGCTTGTAAAATCTGTGCACAAATAGGTATATAAGCTGTGTCCAGAATTTCCCAGCTCCCTCTTTTCTGAAAAATAGAAAACTAGATTGTTTTTCTTGTTAATTTTGCTTACGGCCATATATCATATTTCTGTTCCTCTATGATTTCATAAGTTAAGCAATGGAGATGGGTGACCGTTTGTGAATACCAGCTGCTGTAATGTGCATGAAATGGATAATGATTCGGAATTGTTAATTGGAGAGCCAGGTTCCAATTCCAGTTGCATTCGTTATATTCACTTATATGCAAATACCCTTGGAAAAGATATGAACCCACCTATTCCCTCTCAATTATCTGTTAATTAGTAAGACTTGTATCACTAAACCATTATTATCTGAAAAAAAATTCATAAAATCTAAAAATATTTTTGGCTTTAAATAAACTACAAAATGTTTATAAGCAGCAGAAAATAAATGATTATCATCAATCTTTTTATTTTAAAAGAAAATGCTGGAAACTTTTGCATGACACCTTATAGCATGCAGGTTAGCGATCTAATAAATACTCACACATATACACTTATATATAATTTTAAAAACATTTAAAATAATAATCACTTCTGTTTTTTATTGGTAACAATTACCTAAATATTTTTGTTTCTTTTTTTAATAGCTGTTTTTACATTTTTTTGTATTTTTCATTTTTTACCATTTTATAGCCTAATGTAGTGCTTCTTCTTTTATGTGTTGTGTCCCTTTAGAACATAGGTGATCATAGCTCTCCACAATTTCCTGTCCTTCTTAGCTCTTAATAAATTTTGTTCTTTTTGTTATCTCTCCTAAACCCTGTTCCACCAGCTGTTCACTCAAGCCCACGACATAAGTTATGAGTTATTTTCCTCTCTCCCTCTTTCCCACTTTCAATCTCTCCTGTGAGTATCAGATTCTCCAAGCCATCTTTCCTTATTACGTACCCCCAGAAACTTCAACTATCTCTTCCTGATGTTTTCTTTTTGTTTCCATTTTCTCTAGAACTTTGTTGTTGCTCACATGTTCAGTTACTGGTATTCTCAGCATCCTTCTGTAGAACAGCATTCCTGTGTCTTCAAGTCTCTTCTTCATCTTTGTCCAGCATTCACTGCCATAGAGTAAGACAGAAAAAAGAAAAGACAAAACAAAAAGAAAAACCTTCCTCTGTTTTTAAAGTGGGTGTTAAACATGTAGTGCTTTGTTCATGGTGGGCAGTCTGAAAGGGGAAGCGTTGTATTATTCATTGGTTTACATGCTTGCTTATCATTTACTATCATTTATTTCCATTATACAATGTCTCTAGTGCAGAGACACACTTGGAGTGAAAGTGAAAGTTGATCTACAATACCACACTACCCCCCACCTCTGAAAAAAAATATCAATATAATATTTTTCTCTTCTTTCTCTCACCTATCTGGAGAGATTCAAAGAAAAAGAGTCCCTGTTTTTCCTCCCCTATGTCTAACAAATTTTTTGTTTGTTAAAACTATTTAGAAATTTATCTCTTTGTTTTAATTATTTGTTCTTAAAAAATGAAAATGGTTAAATTTTAGTTGTTATTCATTTGCAAGATTTATTTTTAATACAAAATGTAATTTTATAAAATTATATACAATAGGAAAACTTATCTTCACCAGTATGTTTTGTCCTCTTACAGACTTTATCAAGGCAAATGTAAGGATTTTATTTTTTACCCTTCTTTCTTTCACCTTTCGAGAAAAATTCTGAGAGAAAAGTTAATGTTTTGTTTCCCCAATGTCTAATTTTTTTTTTTTTGCTTGTTTAAACTATTTTGAAATTTACATAATTTACATAAATTATATGAATACTTGTTTCGTCTTCTCATGGACTTTATTAAGGTAAATGTAAAGATTTTATTTTCAACAAGTATTTATTATTGTATTTATTAAGAAACAATTAATAAAAACAATTAAAAAAAATTAAAAATGTTAGTTTTGTAAATTTTTTAGATTTAAGAAAGGCTCATAAATATTCAGCATGCTATCTGAAAAGTCAAAGTAAATTATGGAAGATGCAAAGTGATGTAATTTAATGTCTAATAAACAAAAGTAAGTAGATGTTGAAATTTTTTTTAAAATTAATATTTATATTACTTTCAGATTAATTTCATCTAAGATAAGTTTTCCTTTTATCTTTATTAATATTGTCCTTTTACAGATATATTTTTAGTTATATCTTAAATTTAACACACACCCACACACGTGTATACATGTGTGTATAGCTCAATTTAACTTTTGTAAGTAATTTGTAATTTTGAGTAATACGTAAATGATTTTCATGTGACAAAGTCTGGCAGATTTAGCATGTGACCCAGCGGATGTCCAGTGAAAAAACTGCTATTCTTGGATTTGCCCTTCACTTTGGACTGTCTTGGAACTAAGGAGAGTGAGAAGAAGTATTAAGTAGTTGAAGTTGTATCATTTTTCCTTCTTAAACACAGAAGTGATCATAAGACTAAGTTCCTCGGAGTACTTTATGTCAGGTGATCTGAAAATAGGTAGACCATCATTCTCTGTCATTCACCAACCCCTACCCCAACTACTGAGAGAAACATAGCATTAAATCACCACTTCTTAATTCTTATTTATTAGCAGGATTATAAAGTCTATTCTTTCTTGGAACATCTTACACAGTGATACCTATCTTCAGGTATTTTGTTTACATATCTATACACACACACACACACACACACACACACACACACACACACACACACAGAGGTAGAGGTGAGCTTTACAGGTTTCATTTTTAGTAGTTGTTTCAGGCCCAGGTGTCATCTAGAAACTCGTATAGTTATTAAGACTAATCATTATAAAGTCTTACTTTCTGAAAACGGGTGTGTGATTTGATTGATTTTTTTTCTCTTTTTTTATGGCTTATCAACCATTTTGCAGGTTATTTAAAACCAGAAAATATTCTTAGCTTGTAAGAATTTTTCTTTGATAATAATGATTTACTGTTACAAGTCAGCTGGGGGGGGGGGAAGAGGTGGATTTATACCTAAATAATAATGATGTGTATATAAATTGAAGGATTAATTTATATTACAATCAATATATAAACTGATCTATCATTATGTGGCCACTGTAGTGTCTACACATTTATATTACAGAGAATGTAAATAAATCTGAAAAACATGCCTGTATAGCTAATCAGTATTTCATTGATTTGTTTTCTATAGCTTATCAACCGTTTTCAGGTTATTTAAAGCCAGAAAATATTTTTATATTGTAACAATTTTTTGGTGATAATAATGATTGACACAAGTTGTACTAATTAAGCCATAGCTGAGAGGAGAAGCAAGGGTATTTGCAAATAAGTGAATATCACGAACCCAACTGGAATTGGAACTTGGCTCTCTGATTTCCCATTCAGAGCTGTTATCCATTACATCACCTGCACATACAAGCTTATAGCAGCTGGTATTTCCAAGTGGTCACCCATTTATGTACTGACTGGGCTCGATGTTACTTAACTTGAGTTATCATATAAGAACTGCTGTTGCAAGAGGGTGCATGTGTATACACTTTAGAGGTTCATATAAAAGCATGATGCATTTAGATACTAATAAGCATTTATTGATTTTTTTATATTAATGTTCAGTCAATACAAGGCTCAAGAGCTACTCAAGGTAGAGAGTTAAATAAGTTAAATATACTTAATTTATATCTGCAGATATAATCATGAGTCAAACATAAACCAAAAATATGCATTTTGATCAAATTAGAAATATGAAAAAAATATACTTACCCCTCTTTCTCTGAGGAGTGCATTTCTTTATCTCTCTCATACCAATTTAATTTTCTCACTAAGTAGACACACTTTCTTTCTCTTGTCAAAACTTTCTATTATTTTTTTCTGTAGCTTTATGGTAAACACTTTCTTTGATATTGTGTAAAGTATCAAATTCTTTTCGTCTCTACATATTTGTCTTATCTTTTTCTCTGAAGCCGTCTTGGGGGAAATTTATCTTTGCTCTCCTCATATAGATATTCTTTATCGAACTCTTCTATATTAAAATTCTCCCTTCATTTTTGAGTGGAACGTGGTTTTCACCACATGTTTTCACCACATTTTGAATTTCTTTTTCTGATACATATGTGTGTATTTTCATATATATATTTTAGGAAAATCTATGACAAAGTTGAAAAGATTTTTGTGTGAAATGTTTTGTCCTTTAGGACTTCATGAGATTAAAGTAATGTTTACATTGATGTGACTACACATGTGAATGAAGGAGAGGGGATGTTGACTTTTTTTTTTTTTGATTACTCTTTCTACTCATTACTAATGTTTCTTTTCCTTATTCGTCCACACCCTGTAACCCCTTGCATGCTAGTGGCTGTACTGCCTTGCATGGGGTGTTACTGATTAATATATATATATATATATATATATATATATATATTTATATATATATATATATATATATATATGTGGAAAATGATATGTGAACTTTATATATCAAAAATTTAATTAAGAAAGCAAGACAAAAATGTATAGAAAGTGCTTTAATCACTCCCTAGACAGTAAATTTATGTCCAGATTTATACAAAATTTCACCTTCCTTAGCAGATCTAGAATTGCGTTTAAATTCATGCCGTCTAGGTACCATAGTAAAGAGCTCATTCGAACAATTAACATGAAAGTATTTACAGAAAAGACACAGAGAGCCAACCTTGTGGCTGGGGGGGGGGGAGAGTGACTGAAGACGAGCTGCCAGATCAGGGCCAGTGATATTGTTGATTCTTTTTTGTATCTTATCAAGGAGTTCAAGGTAAGTAGCAGGGGCCCTGGATCCTATGTGGTAGCAATATTCTAAGCATGGATGAATGGTAGACTTATAGATATGCAAGATAGATTCTGGTGAGAAAGATTGTCTTGACTGACACAGTGAACCAACTTTCTTAGCAGCTGATCTAGTAAATGATTCAGTATAGTTTTCCACCTCATACCAGCTGAGAACATGAACCCAAGAAAGTGCAATGAGTCACTTGTCTGGAGGATAGCATCAGCCATGCTGATGTAAGGCAGTGAGGGTTCTCTCAGATGATTAAAGGAGAGAAGTTTAGTTTTTGACAAGTCATTTTTTGCCTCAGTTAATGACAGTCTTGAGGTCGTTTTGTACATCAGCTGCCATTTTGAAATTGTCGACTGATCAGTATTACTATCAAGTAAGTGGTAGTGTCATCAGCATTGATGCCAAATTGAGAGCTGATGTCATTGGGAAGGTTGTTAATGAAGATTAAAAACAGTGTAAGACCAAGGATGGGGTCCTGAGGGACACCCGTGTCAATATGAAAGGATATAGATGATTGGCTGTTCAGGACAAATTTCATTTCATGATTTGATAGGAACAACTTGATCAGCTCAGATTAAGGCCTCTATGAGTTTCCCAAAAGAGGTAGAAGGCTAATCGGTCAATAGTTAGATGGGTCAAATGGTTCACCAGAGTTCTTAAAAACTGGAACATCAGACAATGACTTGCAGCAGGCAGGAAAGCAGTTGGCATTTATTGTACAGTTTAAAGAGACAAGGATCTAATTTAGGAGCACACCTCTTAATGACTATTACTGGGATGCCTTTGGGTCCACATGCTTTGTGGAAATCGAGTTTAAAGATGATAGCAAAAACCATGCATATCGCTCATTGGAGGATCAATTCTAAGGGAGAAGTTTGGTAGGGATACTCTAGATGAATCAAGAGTAGAATTTGAGGAGAATTTACGAGCAATGCATTCAGCTTTATCAGCAGAGGATGATAATACCTCAAATCGATTTAAGAGGGAAAGAATAGAGACCTTGCACTTATTTAGTATCCTATTACAGTGATGCCAGTAATCACAAGAGCCAAAGTGATTATGTGGTGGCTTATTCTCTCAGCAAACAGGGATTTAGCTCCTTCAAGGTATATTTCTGAGGAACAGTAAGTAGCAAATATGCACTAGTTATGACATATAAGGTGACTTGTGTATGACTAATAAATTCCTTGGTAGAGGCCAAAAACAAAAGAATATAGAAAAGAAATACTAAAAAGTAAATGACCAATCGAAAGAACCATCACCACCTACTCCTGGCGGGTGAAAGATACTTAACCCTGGTATGGCCACCTACCAATTGAGAGGCTCAGGACCATCCACATCCTACCTGCTCCACCACCCACCTGAAACAAGAGACTTTGGTGATGGAAAGCTGAGAGCATTTTACATCAGTCAGCTAAATTTTCACCAAATTTAACATTGATAAAAAAATGACCTGCTCCGTCCAATAAAAGGAGAGTGAAATTCAGAGATTGGAATGAAGCAGTGCTTGTAAGATACAGTGCCTTAAGAACATTTTGTTGTTTTAAATGTTGAAATGTCTATGTTAATTATTCTTTTATTTATTTGATTTTGAAGTTTGATACTTATTTATTTTTTTTACTCTTTTGTATCTGATATTCCATGTATATTGTTATCTTCATTGCTATTAATTAGCAAACTGTGTGGGCCTCCTGCCCCAGCCAGAAGTGCTTAACCAGGATTTTAATTTGCTTCATTAAATTTCATATATATATATATATATACATATATATATGAAATTTTATGTATATATATATATGTGTATATATATATATATGAAATTATATATAAATATATATATGAAATTTTATGTATATATATATATATATATATATATATGAAATTTTATGTATATATATATATGTGAAATTATATATACATATCTATATTAAATTTTATATATATATATATATATATATATATATATATATATGAAATTTAATATATAATATTTGAAAAATTGGCAATCGTTTGTGGATGACTCTAAATTTCTATAGAAGAGAGATTGCTGCCCAAATACACGATTATTAAATTACATGACCTGGCAGTAACCAACTACCTTGTCAATCAGTTTTAACAAAACTTATGTGAAAGAAAGAATTGCTTCCCAAATATATATATATATATATATATATATATATATATATTGTGGGTATTTATGTATACACATACTTAATATTTGTACAAACAGGTATGAATGTTTTGATTTCCATCATCATTTTTTTTTTGCTCCCTTTCATTCCAGATAGACCATTTTACCAGACCAATAAAGATCAATTGATCATTCATATTTGACCCATTAATTATACACATTTCATCATTTTAAAGCAATAGGGCTGTTGGAAACTTAAATTAAACAATTAAGCAAATATTAAATTACAAATACACTTCACTTTTGTTTGGCTTAAAAAATGTCCTAGGAAATTGATGTTGGTGGTGGTGTATGTATATATTATTTTTGTTGGTGGAAATAAGCTTATTCCCTGTATGAGATGATTTTGTATTTTATTGTGTATTAGTATATATATATATATATATATATATATAAGCTGGACATATTATGTCTATTTTTATTTTAATCTCTCAAATTCTGCAATTGATTTCTTAATATTGATATTAAATTCATTAAGGAAGGCACTGTAGTTTTTTCATTTCTTTTATTTTCCCACGTACTTTCAACCTCATCAAAGATCCTCTTCAGGGGTGAATTGCTAAAACAAAAAAATTAATGTAACTGATTGTTGTGATTTTTTTTGTACACGCTCATGAAACATGCTCTGTTATAATTATTTTAAACACGTATGAATGCGTTCTGTTATAATTAATTTAAAATCAACTGTTAAAGCTATTGTTTTTCCATATTTTTATCTAAGTGTGATAACTTTAATTTATATAATTATAGTTTTTTATAATTATAATTTAAGCATTTTAACAACATTGCTATTATAGACCTTTTAAAACATTGATGCTTTACTCATAACTAACCTTATTTAGTGTTTGTTTTATGTTCGTTATATAGATTATCGCTTTAAGAATTTGAAGTTTTTAGTTTTTATTTTCATGGTGAAATATAGTTGTATTTTCAGCTAATATTTTTCTAATTTTTTTTATCTCAGTAATTCACTCTGAAAATGATCTTAGATTTGAATGAAAGTACTTTGGAAAATAAAAGTAAAAGCTATGGTGCCTTCCTTCAAGAATTTAATATCAATATTAAGAAGTTGATCAGAGAATTTG
This sequence comes from Acanthosepion esculentum, assembly GCA_964036315.1. Lineage (NCBI taxonomy): Eukaryota > Metazoa > Mollusca > Cephalopoda > Sepiida > Sepiidae > Acanthosepion > Acanthosepion esculentum. Next base: position 53,753,098 of record OZ038490.1, read on the forward strand.
AAAGGATTAAAATTAAAATAAATAGATATAATATGTCCAAATTATTCAACGAAATATGCTTGAATGAAGATATGATGTCTAAATACACACACACACATATATATATATATATATATACACACACACACATCCATATATATATATATGTATATATATGCACACACACACACAGACACAAATATATATACACACCCATATATATATATATATATATATATATATATATATATATATACACACACACATCCATATATACATAATATATATATATATATATATATCCACACACACACACTTTACGTTCATATTTTTTCTTTTCTCCATTTTGATTTATCTATCTGAAAACTGTCTGCCTCTCTTTCTCACAGACAATACACATATCCTTACTCACCTTTCAGTTCTTGCCCTTTACTTTCCATGTTCCTTTTCATTCTATATATTCTCTTATACTTCCTTAATTTTCCTCTCTTCATTCAAAATCCCAAATACTTTGCAAACTTATGATTCCTTTTTCTGTTTTTCTCATTATTTTTCTCTTTTCTTTATCAAGTTTCTCCTTTGTTTATTTATCTCTAAAAGACACATTTTTATTCTCTCTCTTTCAGCCACGACACAACTCTTGTCAGCCAAGGTTAAAAATAAAATTGGCAATCATTTCTTATCAAATGATTTTGCTTATTCCCTCCCCATTAATTATCCACTAAGAGATTTATGGTATTCACATTTCCCTTTGTTTAATTTTTGATAACTATTTCATTTTCAATCAGTCTCCTTTGCAAATAGACAGGTAGCTTTATGGTTACAATGCTGGTTTCAAAAGCTCAAGGATTATATCCAGTTTTGTAGAACTTGTTGATAATAATTGGTAAAAAATCAAAGAACTGTTCAGAATTTACAAAAAACTCTTTGGATCAGGATAATCTTCTTTTATTTTCTATATTCCTTTGGGTCATGGGAGATCACAGCTCTCCACAGCTTCCTGTCCTTTGTTGTTCCAAGCTATGTTTGCTCTGTTGCTTTAACATCCCTCTTTGTCTCTGCTTTTTTCTATTTACCATAATTCATTAAGTAGGTTACTCACTGTTACCTTCTGCTTCTCCCTCCTTCATTATGTCCTGTGAGTGTAAAATTTTTCATGCCCTCTTTCCTTATAATATTCCAGAAATTTGAACTGTCTCTTTCTGATTTTAAATATACATATCCTTGTTGTTATTTTCTTTAAATGTTCCTCATTGCTAATCTGTTCTTTCCATGGCATTCTCCTCATCTGTCTGTAGGACCACATCTATGTCACTTGGAGCCTCTTCTTCATCTGTGAGGAAATTGTCCAGCATTTACTGTCATTCTGGAGGATAGATATGACATAACAGTTCCGCAATATTTTATTTCTTTCTAACAAAATCTTTCTGTCTTATTACTTTGGAAGGTATCTTTTGCTATTCAAATGTTTTGGTGTCTCTGTATCATGCTTTCCATCAACTGTTACGATATTCTAATAATTACTCAAGAAACTACTACAAGTTAGAAACAAATTTGGCATGAATGCTTGAGACAAGTTATATTGCTAAATTCTTTTAACGTTGATGATAACAAATGCTAGAAACAAAAGAATATCAATACATTCTCTTCTAATTTGACTCTTGACACATCTGCAGAATCTTTGTCTGACTTTTCACTTAAAACTGAGTCTCTGAACTTTATCCATGTTTACTGCAATCATTCATACACTGGATCATGACAAAGCATGTGCACTTGATGGTATCCCTGTAATAGTCCTTATGAAATCACCCTGCAATAGTCCTTATGAAATCACCCTGTAATAGTCCTTATGAAATCACCCTGTAATAGTCCTTATGAAATATCCCTGCAATAGTCCTTATTAAATTACCCTGTAATAGTCCTCATGAAATATCCTTGTAATAGTCCTTATGAAATATCCCTGCAATAGTCCTTATGAAATCACCCTGTAATAGTCCTCATGAAATATCCTTGCAATAGTCCTTATGAAATATCCTTGTAATAGCTCTTATGAAATCACCCTGCAATAGTCCTTATGAAATCACCCTGTAATAGTCCTCATGAAATATCCTTGTAATAGTCCTTATGAAATATCCCTGCAATAGTCCTTATGAAATATCCCTGCAATAATCCTCATGAAATATCCTTGTAATAGTACTTATGAAATATCCCTGCAATAGTCCTTATGAAATCACCCTGTAATAGTCCTCATGAAATATCCTTGTAATAGTCCTTATGAAATATCCCTGCAATAGTCCTTATGAAATATCCCTGCAATAATCCTCATGAAATATCCTTGTAATAGTACTTATGAAATATCCCTGCAATAGTCCTTATGAAATCACCCTGTAATAGTCCTCATGAAATATCCTTGTAATAGTCCTTATGAAATATCCTTGTAATAGCTCTTATGAAATCACCCTGCAATAGTCCTTATGAAATCACCCTGTAATAGTCCTCATGAAATATCCTTGTAATAGTCCTTATGAAATATCCCTGCAATAGTCCCTATGAAATATCCCTGCAATAGTCCTTATGAAATATCCTTGTAATAGTCCTTATGAAATGTGCCAGCATATCAGTTTGAGTCATTTTCCCACCTCTGTAACATAGCCTCTATCTGCCTTTTCTATTAATACTTTCATGGTAATTGTTGTAATGAGCTTTCCTCCTTGTTACCTAGATTTTATGAATTTAAATGCAATAACTGATTGTGTAATTAGATCTCATCTTACAATTGAAATGGCTAAATGTAACTGTAAATTCTATTCTTAGTTTCTTTTGTGGCAATTCTTGCTGACAGAACTCTCTTCCAGCCTCTTGATTTCAATGATTTAAATGCAATGCCAAACATTATCTTCTTAATTCCTGTTCATTTATTGTTCTCTCTTCTTAAATGTTTTTCATTTTCTCATATTCTTTCACATTCAGTAACACCTTGTGGCTTAGTGGTTTTATTGTCTTGATGGGATTGAAATGATTAAAAAAAAGTCAAATAAATAGAGAATAACATTTTCGAGTTTTAGGTGAAGATGTTAGAAATATAGAGACTGAAATAGACTTTAGAAGAAACTCAGTCCTAAACAGAAAAGTTTGAGTGTCCATTTTCATTATTGGTTACACTTCTTTCTTAATAACTCATATAATAAAAGGAGAACTGCAAAATCTTTTGAATGTGAATCTCTGTTTTTAAAGATAATTCTTTGCCTGCTATCAGTAATAGTATTTTTTAAAGTACACTACTGCATATTTGTCTAAAGGTTTGGATTTTAAAACATTAATTTGTGAGTCCTCTGTTAAAAGGATTCACAAGTTGGTGTTTTAACAAAGGACGGAAAGGCACATTGGGATAATGAAAGGTTTGTGATGCCAGCGAATATTCGTTGCCACTTTTGTGATGCCAAAAAATACTCGTTATCACTTTCGCAATGCTTGTTGTAGTAGAGACTTTGTAATTGCAGATACAACTATAGTACACTGTCAAACAATACTGGTGAATATTCATTGATTGTCCCAACTGTTAGAATCAGAAACAGTTGAAATTTCTCAGGAATATAATGCAGAAAGGAGGCATAGAAAATTTGGCACTCATAGGACATATTGAAGACAAGTGGAATAAAGGAAAGTAGTGTATAACCTAATGAGCTAGTGTAAATGGTTTGCAGAACAGGGATTAGAAGAAATAGCAAAAAGACAAAATTTATTCAGTACTCTAATTGTGGAGAGCCCTGATCACGCCCATCTTGTAGGGACATGTCAGATAGAAGAACTTTTCAGCCTTAAAGTTGAAGATACACTTATTAAGGATGATTTAGTAAGCTAGCTTCTGCTGAATTTCATGTTTATTTGTAGGTATCCACTGAGTGTCTTCGCATGAATCAGATGTGTGTCTCTGCATAAATCCCATGTGTGTCTGGATGCTTCTATTAAGTGAATCTGTCGTTTGTATCCTCTGTTTGCCTCTGCATGAACCTCTTGTGTGTCTGAAGCAAATTTAGTCAATAGTAAAGGCTATTCACTTCGAGATGAATGCATTTTATGATAATAATTATCCAAGAAGAAAGATTTAATTCTCAATCATAAAATATTATTTTTACTAAAAAAAAAAAAAGAAGCATTTGGAGGAGGCATGGTAGAGTAATGGATAGCGCCTCAGACTGAGGAATCTGAGAGCCGAGTTTGGATTCCAGTTGGATCCATTACATTCACTTACGTGCTAATAGCCTTTGAAAAGGTATGAATCCTCCTCTTCTACCTCCAGCTATGGGTAAATAGCAGGACAGACTGAGTTCTGTAGCCTTGGATTGCAACTGGTCTACCACAGAAAGAAATGACAAACTACTGTGGGAAAAAAATCTGCCTTGTCAGTCATGTATCGAAAGATACATGATTGCCTAAGCGTGTATGATGCATGGCACATAACTGACTGACTGAAAATAGTATTTGAGGTTATGATAAAAAAATAGGTCTGTTCCAAGTGATATTCCTTTGGAGTGACCCATGAAGTTCATTCTGTTAATTGAGTAAAAATAAAACATTAACTATATAATTACCATTTTTCTTCTATTATCTTTGGCTATCTTTCAGGTAACTTCAGAATTATGTCCTTTAAAAAAAAAATCCAAGCAATAAACTTCTCAAAGTTACTTAGCAGTATTTCAGGGGATTGAAATTTTTTTAATTAAGAATTTTCTTACATTCAATAATTAACAGTGCATTCTCTATAAACAGCCCAAATCATTTTGTGAAAATGAGCTGCATTTTTACCTTATTGTAAAATAAAACTACATAAAGTCAATGTTACATTGTTTGTCAAAATCAATAAATAAAACTATTTATATGAAAGCTGGCAGAGTACAACCGAGAGTCATCTTAAATTAGTTAAAAGTAAGTGATCTTAGTACTATTTCATGACAAAAGCTGAACAAACTTTTTGACCAATCTTGTATCTTCACTTTCTCAATTAAGCTATTTCAACCAATCACTACAAGCATATGGCCGTTATGACCAATCCAGTATTTTCACTTTCTCAATTAAGCTATTTCAACCAATGACACCGAGTATGAACAAAGAATTATCTCTGAGTGTGTATGTGATTCATGTAGCCTTAACTTTCTTCAGTGAGTTGATAGTATTAAATCTTAATGACTACCAATAACATACAAGAAATGTAGAAAAAAGAATGTATATTTCAATGCTGTCTTATCTGCCTTATGGAACTCACAAGAGCTGATTCCAAGATTTTCTGTTTTCCGAAAATAACATGACAAAATTATTTGTCATTCATTTAACCCTCATCTTTTACAAATAGCATCCTATCTTTCTCTTTTATTATATTCTTTTTGATTCATTAAACAAATTGAAATTAGCTGTCCAATAAAAGGTCCAGACATTCTATCACCCAGAGTGGTGACCATCTTCATTATCACTCTGGGACAAGGCAATAAATTTTACTTCATGATCGTGGTCAGATCAGATCAGACATCTCAAAGTAGTTTTAAATTGTAGCATTTCCAAGCTATAACTGACATTAATGAAAGGAAAGCAAATCTCATTATTATGAATGTTTTATCAAGCAATATTCAAAAACAGATGAAAAAAAAGATTTTGCTCAACATACTTTTGACAGAATTACTACTCTCCTAAACAAACATACAGAACAGTATCAAGAAATCAAAAGAAAGTGGTTGAATCCGTCAACACAACAATAAAAACAATATCTCCATACGTGACAGTAATTGACGTAATTTCAGTTTACAGTATAAAAATAGCATTCTCTAAATTCTTCCAGTTGCTAAGGACATTTTGTTTTGTTATTATTAGTTACTTTGTTTAATAAATTCATTTCGTTTCGCCTTGAAAAAGTCCATGTCGGACGAAAGGCGTCGGCAACTATTACAGTTTTCCTTTTACATTTATAAATATTGTTATTTCCTACAGGATAACTCTGAGAAATTTTTCATACTTTTAAGAGTAAACTGTTGTAGTTGATTAAAATATTAAAAAAATCCAAGACGGTCAAATTGTTTGTGGTGAGTTGTATACCCTAGATCTGATCATTAATTAAACCAGTCATTGTGTGCTCAGATAGGATTTTAGATTACTGAAGCAATCAAGTGTAACAAAATAATTTTTCTTTCATGAGAGTACATCATAAAAAATGTACAAGGTATTTATAATAATAACAGCAGTACTTAAAATGTATTTATGTAATTGATCACATGCACACACATTGTGTTATTCTTTCTCCTACTCTCCCATGCCTAATACATCTGGGGAGAAATTGCTGGTAAATTCTTAGTTGGTGGGGTGAGGTCTGAATAATTTCATAATGCTCCTATTTTCTGTTTTAACACTTAACTCAAGGAGGTTGGCACAAAGTATATAAAAAAGTTAAGTTGCATAAATATAGTTAAGAGTAATCTAAAAAGAAAAATGGGAATTTAACAGCCCTAACCCCAATTTATTAACCGCCCTACCCCAATTTATTAACCGCCCTACCCCAATTTATTAACCGCCCTACCCCAATTTATTAACCGCCCTACCCCAATTTATTAACCGTCCTACCCCAATTTATTAAACTCCCTATCCCAATTTATTAACAACCCTAACCCCAATTTATTAACCGCCCTACCCCAATTTATTAACCGCCCTACCCCAATTTATTATACTTCCTACCCCAATTTATTAACCACCCTACCCCAATTTATTAACCGCCCTACCCCAATTTATTAAACTCCCTACCCCTATTTATTAACTGTCCTACCCCAATTTATTAACCGCCCTACCCCAATTTATTAACCGCCCTACCCCAATTTATTAACCGCCCTACCCCAATTTATTAACCGCCCTACCCCAATTTATTAAACTCCCTACCCCTATTTATTAACTGCTCTACCCCAATTTATTAACCGCCCTACCCCAATTTATTAACCTCCCTACCCCAATTTATTAAACTCCCTATCCCAATTTATTAAATTCCCTATCCCAATCTATTAACTGTCCTACCCCAATTTATTATACTACCTATTCCAATTTATTAACAGCCCTACCCCATTTTATTAAACTCCTTATCCCAATTTATTAAACTCCTTATCCCAATTTATTAACTGTCCTACCCCAATTTATTAACCGCCCTATCCCAATTTATTAACCACCCTACCCCAATTTATTATACTCCCTATCCCAATTTATTAACCGCCCTACCCCAATTTATTAAACTCCCTACCCCAATTTATTAACCACCCTACCCCAATTTATTAAACTCCCTACCCCTATTTATTAACCACCCTACCCAAATTTATTAAACTCAGGAGAGTAACAACCCTATATATTTAGAAAGGTGGATACATAGTTATTTATTGAATTCTCATCTGCAGTTTTGAGTGTCCAATGTTTAATGTATGTGATTAATATTCACTACTGAATTAAGTGCATTAACAAGGAAGGAGATTATGTTGAAAAATAAAAAAATAACACTCTTTTGATTATTTTGCTAAAGACCTAGCTGATATATCTAAATACTGTGTGGATAAATTACCATCTAAATTACACAAAAATGAAAATAACACTGACATCTCATTTTAACAGATATATTTAACAAAATTACACAAAAATATCTTCAAATACTAAAGAGTAAATTTATTCAATAAAATTGCCATTGGCTTCAGCCATGGCCTCCAGACAACTTCAGAATCTCCTCCAACGCTTCTGGATGGTCTCCTTGTTTAAGTTGGTGATTGCTGCCATAATCCTTGCCTTCAGTTCATCTTTGGTGTTACAAGGAGTTTGATTAGTCTTTCACTTAACTGCACCCCACATAATAATCAAGGGGGTTTCAGTCTAGGGATATAGGTAGGTAGATCTAAGGAGTGATGCGATCACAGAAATTGTCTGAGAGCCATGACTTGGTCCTCTTGCTTGTGTAGCATGGTGCAGAGTCCTGTTGCCAGACAGAAGAGTTTTCATCAGCCACTCTCTTGACTTAGGGCAGCACTACCTTCTCAAGGCACTTGATGTAGACCACCATGTTGTGTTTGAGTCCCTGGAGGAAAATGAATGAAGGCATAACATCGCTATCACTAGTGATCACTCCAAACACCATGATGTTGACTGGATTTATCATTCAGTTTGTTCCAAATCCTATGCACTATCCTCAGATGGACACGCAAACACTCTGAAATATTTGTATTGGAGTTTCCAGTGCATGCCGTTTTCAAATTTCTGGCAGAGTGAATTGCGTAATGATGCTCTTTTTCTCACAGACGGTGCCCAACTGACGCTACTGTACTGTGCAGTCAACAAAATCAAAATCAAACAATACATATACAGAAAATTAAAAATATAAAACTGTGACAATTTAACCATTGCATCCTGTTTAATACTGCTTGAATTGGTTGAATTCTTTCAAGTTTTCTTCACCTTTCAAGGCTAAAAATTTATATTTTAATATTTGAAATTTTAAATGAAAAATACTTTTTCTACCTTAATACTTTCATTTCTTTAGTTAAGTAAAACAAAAACAGTCATTTCTGTCTGGAATTCTGGGATGACGAGTTATAATTATTTACATTATTTACGTTCAGACTATTGTCTGTCCTCATATTTGTTATTGTTATTACAATGTTTCAGCCATTGTGCTCCCTCCACAAGCCTTCATCAGGTGTATACTGATCTAGGTAATGTACAGGGAATTCTTAACTGAACCCTTTATTTAGTCTACTGGGTTAGACTGTACTCATTCTACTGCCCATATCTTGTCTAGTTCTTATTTTTACTACTGCTTAGTTATTGCTCATCCATTTCCACTGAGTCCTAGTACAGAGGTGTCCAGCCCAGTGACAATTATCTGCTTCAGCAGCACTAATCAGCAGGCAGGTTAGGTTTAAGTCTCCAAGTTAACCATAGAGAATTGTCCTTTGGGATAAGAGCCTAGTGGATTAAAGCATTGGTTTGTCACTTTAGTGACGTGAAGTAAGATGAGGACAACAGTCTGAATGTAAATAAAATCCATAATTTCCAAAGAAATATAAACTTATTCTTGCCAAGAGTTATTCAAATGTTTGAACTCTTTTTTTATGGGGCTTATGCCCACATCATGTTGAAACACAAGTTCCTGTATGATCACTAATGTTAAGCAACATCAAACCTGGTAAGTACCAAGATGAGTGACACTTCGGAATACCAGGTGCTGTAAGTTTGGATGTGCATTTGGTGTAATGGATAATGGCTCGGAATTGTTAATCAGAATGCTGAGTTTCAATTCCTGTTGCATTTGTTATCTTCGCTTATGTGCAAATACACCTGGGAAAGTTATGAATCCAACTCATTTCCACCCAGCTATAAGACTTGTGTTGCTAAGCCATTCTTATCTCCCCCAGAAATTTTTAGAATCTAAAAATATTTTCTGGCTTTAAAGAAGCAGAAAAGGGTTGATAAACCATAGAAAATGAATGAATCAATTAATCTTCTTTGTGTTATGTATGTTGTTCTTCAGACATTTCAGCCAGTCTTTTCTACAGCCATCATCAGGTAGCATTCCTTTTTCGGGTAAGATGATATTTATAGAAGATGGAGTTTAAATGAATGCAAATGGTAGAAAAAAAACTTCAAATCTTGTCTTGCATGCATTATGGAAAATGAAAGAATCTTTGTTACTTTATTGCTTTAAGTATTTTGAATATTGTTTTTGCTACTCTTGGGAGAGAAGAGTTTCTGTTTCTATAAAAAGAGTAAATTTATGAAGGCAGATGTTAAATGGATTGTTGGAAATGTTAGCAGAACAACATCAAAAATGAGATCAAGTCTTGGTAATCGAATTCTTCAAATTTTAAATGAGAAATTTATTCTTGTATTTTTCATTAAAAATAAATATGAAATGATTTTCATGAAATAATTATAACTCCAAAATGATTTCAATAAAACAATGACATTTTGCATGAGAATCAAGCTTTAAACACTGTAAAATAAACATATAAAAGCAACCATCTCATTAAGAAAATGTCTTTTATTTGACCTAGAAAAGTTCAATGGGGTGTGACTGGGTGGAATTATTTGGTAATGCCTATCTCCTATCCCATTTAATTATTGCCAGTAATATTGAGTTACATGGCATCTCTAACTTGACTTGAAAGAAAAGGTTAGGAATAGCGATACTTAATTTACAAGCACAAACCAGAAAGAAAAGATTGTATTATGACAATTTTCCAAGTGGGGTTGGTCTGTCTTGAAAGTCAGCTTTTGAAATCCTGGTTTTCTTTCTGGGTTTGAACTGAAATCAATGCTACTTTTGGAAAACAGGTAATTACCTCATTGACTTTTCACTAATTATTCATTATGTGACTCATTGAAATCTTTTTCACAGTTTCTTTATTTTAATCTTATTATATAATGAAATCCACTTGTGAAAATGTTAATAGCTTTAGTGTTGAGCTTAGAATTAATTATTTGTCACTCTTAGAATATGAGTGTTCTTAATTCATTTTCTTAAAGGAAATCTATACAATTTCATCTGAACCATGTCATACCTTTATTACAGATTTTAGCAGTTTCAAGAAACACTCACACGCATACACATCAATGTATAAAAAAAGTAAGCAGCTACCTGCACATATCTGAGTATGAATGTCTGCTGTGGTGAAGAGCTAATCCCTGTTGCAGGCTCCTGCTCAGTAACATTTGTGTTCTTCAAGAGCCAACCTGTGGTTTATACTGCAACTATGAAAAGAACTTAGTTATATATAAACAAAGTGTCGATTATATATATATATATATTTTTTTTTAATTTAAAGAAAAACAGACCACTTTAAGGCTCCATTAGTTATAATTTATTTCACCAGAGAATTTTATTTTCCTCTGGATCTTCAGACTTCACTTTCAAAGGTGAAACAAAAAATGAATTTATATTTATATATATATATATATATATATATATATATATATATATATATATATATATATATATATATAAAACAGATATAAAAGTGATCATGAAAGATATAAAAGTGATCATAGAAGTCAATACTCAGAGGCGACAGGCTATTTCATGCTAGATGCAATCGTCAGCCCACGTGTTTTGTTTTTTTTCTCGACTATTTTTATATATGGGTCAGTGGTGTATTGTTGGTAGTCCATTGTGACAGTTATTTTGGGAGTGGTTTGTTTATTTATTTATTTAGGTTAATTTATTTTACTTGTTTTTTTATTTGTTTTTATTTTATATATTTATATTCTTTTTGGTTTTCAATGTTTTAGTAATGTAGTTAAAAAAAAAGAAGAAAATTAACAAACCAATCCCACCAAAATAACTGTTAGAATAGACTACAACAATCAATCCAAAAATTGGATGAAAATATAACTATAACTGCTATATAAACAATCAAAAACATTTTTACTACATTATTTAAAAATAGAAAACTGAAAAGATTAAATAAAAATATACAAAATAAATAAATAAGAAAAAACAAGTAAAATAAATGAATCCAAATAAATATATAAATAAACAAATTAACAAACCGCTCCCACTAAATTAAGCTAAATCAAGTAAAAATAATGAATCCAAATAAATAAATGAAATAATAAACAAATTAAAAAGCTTCCTCCTGCCACAATAACAGTTAGAATAAACCACAGCAATCAATGCAAAAATTGAATGAAAAATTGCTTTATTTAGCTTCCCAGACCAAGACAAACTATTAAATAAACAATCTGAACTAATCTCAAAATTTTTTATTATGTTACTAAAACATCAAAACCTAAAAAGAATATAAATATATAAAATAAAAATAAATTTAAAAACAAGTAAAATTCCCCTCACCCCCCAGCACTGCGTTCATTGTAACTTGAAGCTTGGCGTTAGAAGGCACGCTGATAATTTTCTCTAGTGTCTTTCTGTGAAATGTGTAGCCAACATCATGGGTGTTAACCGTCGGCTTCCTTTAACTCAGGCCTTCTCTTCTTCCAACACCAATTATCCACATGACTTACAAAAACCATAAATATAAACCTAAACCAGTCCTCCAAAAATCACCCAAACCTTTAAATATCTCCTTCTCCAACATCCGTGGCATTAGAACCAACTTCTGCAGTGTGGAATCTTTCCTCATCGCAAAGTGCCCGGATATACTGGTCCTGTGTGAGACCAATCTTAACTCCTCTATCCCTTCCTCTGATCTCTTGATCCCTGGATACCTTCCTCTCCTCAGAAAAGACTCTCTAACCCACATGCATGGCCTTGGTGTCTACGTCAAGGACCATCTCCCTCTGGCTAGAGAGTGCTCTCTCGAATCGCCGGACCATTCGTACTTACGTCTTCGGCTATCTCTTCTCAATGCTGTAAGCTATCTTTTCTTCCTCTATCGCTCTCCATCCTCTCAGGACTGTCGTATACTTGATGTCATTTCTGACAGCATAGACAAAGCCCTCTCTCTCCATCCGTTCGCTCACATATTTGTGTTTGGCGATTTTAACGCCCATCACAACAAGTGGCTTAAGAATGCTAATACCGACCTCGCAGGCATCCATACTCTCAACTTTTCAGTCTCTCAATCCCTCACACAGATAATTGATTTCCCCACGCGTTTTGCTTACAACCGGGACTCCTCGACCTGTGTTTTACCTCCATCCCTGCGTCTTGTAGTGCCACGCAGCTCTGTCCTATCGGTAACTCCGATCATGCTGTAGTGTCTGTTAGTATCTCCTTCAGCCCCACCCCCTGCAAGGAGCCTCCTACCACCAGAACCTCATTCTGCTACCAACGGGCTGACTGGGACTCGTTTCGTGATTTCCTCCCCGATGTCCCCTGAGATGCTATATTTAAGCTCCCCATTCAAGAATGTGCTTCAGAGGTCTCTTCCTGGGTTAAAGCTGGAATCGACGCTTTCATCCCCTCATGGAAATTCATGGTCAAACCGTGCTCCTCCCCTTGGTTCACAGCTGCTTGCTCAGCCGCCATAGCCCATAGGAACCACTTCTTCCACCGTTTTCGTAGTGATATGTCTGACTGTAATAGGCGCCTATTTACCTCTGCCCGTAATGAGTGTAAGCGTATCCTCAACAAAGCCAAGTCACTATTTTCTGCTCGGATGAAGGAACGTATTGCATCCCACAAATTCGGCTCCAAAGATTATTGGCGCCTCTGAAAGAGCATTCTGAACAATAGCAAACTCTCCATTCCTCTCCTGTTCAATCAGTTTGAGGTCCTGACCACCTCTGCCAACAAGGCTGAATGCTTTGCTCCGAAGTTTTCTTCCAATTCAACGTTAGACTCTTCCGGGGTACCCATGCCCGATTTCCCTCCCAGAACCGAGGCCCTTTTGAACGGATTGCACATATCCCCGTCGTTGGTATTGGGCATTATTTCTAACTTAGATCACCACAAGGCTACTGGTGGTGACGGGATACCAGCCATTGTCCTGAAGAAATGCGCGCCTGAACTGGCACCTACCCTCTCTAAATTATACAATGGCTGCTTCAAGGAGTCTTGTTTTCCTGACTGCTGGAAGTCCTCAAACATTGTTTCTGTCTTTAAGAACTCTGGTGACCCCTCCGACCCTTCTAATTACCGTCCTATCAGTCTCCTACCCCTCTTCGTCAAAGTCTTCGAGGCCATTATCAACACCGAAGTGATTAATCACCTGATATCCTATGATCTGCTCTCAGACAAGCAGTATGGTTTCCGCTTTGCTCGATCTACAGCCGATGTGCTTACGGCCATCACTGAATTTGTCTACGAAGCTATTCATAATAACGGTGAAGCTCATGCCGTGGCCCTAGACATCTCCAAAGTGTTTGATAGAGTTTGGCATGCCTGCCTTCTTCGCAAGCTCCAGGGTTATGGTATCACAGGTCGATTATTTGACCTAATACAATCATTCCTGTCAAACCGTGAATTGAAGGTCGTTCTCAATGGATTCATCTCCAGCTCCTATCCCACTAACGCAGGTGTTCCTCAAGGCTCCATCCTATGCACTACTCTGTTCCTCATATTCATAAACGACCGTCCTGACGCCATAGACTCCCAAGTCAGCATCTATGCTGACGACACCACAATTTACTCCTGCCTCAAACACAAATCTAGTGATGCTGACAAAGTTAACCTGGCAGTTCAAATAGAAAAGGATCTCCAATCGGTTGTGAACTGGGGCAAGAAATGGATGGTTAACTTTAATGCCTCTAAAACAAAACTGCTCTCTATTAAGCACTACAAGGATCCATCCCTGCATCCCATTAGAATGTCTGAAGACCAACTTCTCGAGAGCTCCTCTCTGTGGCTGCTCAGTCTCACGCTGTCTGCTGATCTGAGATGGAACAAATACATCAAGTCAGTTGCATCATCCACCGCAAGGAAAGTTGCTTCCCTGTGCCGAGCCAGGAAATTTTTCTCCCCGGAATCGATCCTCTAAGTCTATAAATCGACCATTCGCCCTTGCATGGAGTATTGCTGCCATATATGGTCTGGAGCCCCTGCTGTTTGCCTCAGAGTTCTTGATAAGATCCAGAGACGGATATGCAATGTAATTGGCCCTGATCTGTCATCTCGTCTGCAGTCGCTCTCTCACAGACGCGACGTTGCCTCGCTCTGTCTTTTTTACAAATACTTTCACGGTAATTGCTCCGAGGAGCTGCTTTCGCTTGTCCCTAGGCCTCATGAATTTAAACGTCCTACGAGGCTGGCTTCCCGTTCCCACCCCTTCACCGTTGAAACTATTAGATGTAGACGTATCTTTTACTCCAATAGCTTCATGTCTCGCACATCTCGCCTGTGGAACTCCCTTCCTTATTCCTGTTTCCCTGACAAATACAATCTCCAACTATTTAAGTGTAATGTCAATCGACATCTCCAATTGCCTTGATCTATCAACTTCCCTTCTCCACATCCTTTCACCTTTCATTCCTATCTGCTCTCGCTCCAAATCTTCTGTAACCCCTTGCCTTGATCGATCCACTGTCTTTCTCCACATCCTCTCCTTTACCACTGCTATCTGCTCTTCCTCCAAACCTTCTGTAACCCCTTGCATGCTAGTGGCCTCCAGCTTTGCTTGGGGTGATAAGCTTAAAAAAAATAAAATAAAAATAACCCAAATAAATAAACAAAATACTCCTGCCAAAATTGACTACCCACAATGCACCACTGACATGTATATATAGTCCAGAAAAAACACAACACGTGGCCTGACGATTGTGTCTAGCATGAAACAGCCTGTCGCCTTGTTGACTTCTATCTTCACTTTTATATTTTTATACGCTCTATCTCTGATATTAAGCACTTTATCCCATAGATATAGCACACCTTAAAACTATATTTCTTTTTTTATATATATATATATATATACACATACACCCCACCCTGTAGTTCACTGTTACTAACAAGCAGAAACTAGTCGAGGAACCTAATTTAAATAATGAAACAAAAATATTAATATGCAACCCAGTGTGTCTGAAATTTTAATTTTTTAACATTTTTTTATTGTTCAAGACACACACACACACACATATATATATATATACATATACATACATACATACATATATATATATATAAAAAATCAACTATAACTAAGTTCTTGTAGTTGGAGTATAAATCACAGGTTGGCTCTTGAAAAATGTACATGTTACTGAGCAGAGGCTACAGCAGGGATTTTATATATATATATATATATATATATATATATATATATATATGCGCTAAAATGCTATATTTACAGGTAAAAGTACTCAGTATCAAAGAGAGTGCATATATAAATATAAAAGGTGGACACTGAGGTCAACACTCAGTGACGACAGACTGTTTCATGCTTGAACACAATCTTCAGGCCTGAACATGGCATTCGTGCAGGATCAACAAAATTTAATGGTAATTAAATTGGTAATCAGAATTAAAATGGTAATTAGCATTAAATTAGTGATTTCTTTTCTAAAAAGTATTACACTATTTAAGTTTTAAAATAAAAAAATATTTATCTTTAATGTGTTTTAATTATTGAGTCTCACCTTGCCAGCTATTAGAGGGATAATTATGGACCTTAAAGCTACCAAGTTAATGCTCTACCTACTCAATCCTGGTACTTAAAAATAAAAGAAATACCATTTATACTCAAGTATAGTGCAAGTTTTAATGATCATTTTAATATTTAAAAAACAATGGGTCACACTATACACAGGTAATTTTTCTGCAGGGCTTAAAAATAATTCATTTTTGGTGCCTGGTTGCACTATACACTGGTAAATTTTTTCTAGAGAGTTTGAAACCCATGCCAAAAAATTCAGGAGTCACACTATACATGAAGTCGGGTTATACATGAGTATATAACATCCTAACCAGGATTCATTTTTTATTTCATTTCCTTTAATCAGGACACTTCATCAAACTAGAGACCATAGAGATTTCTTTTTTACTCACTTTCCTCCAGTAAGTAAAAAACAGTAATAATTATTTTCATACTCTGTAAAAGCTGAAAGATTAAATTAGTTTAGGAACTTTGTTAATGCAGGACCGAAAAAAATGTATTTATTTGTTAGTTATTGCATGTTGCAAATAAATCACATAATTACTCAAGTCTGTGTGCTTGTTGGAAAAATGGTTGTAAATGTTTTGTTTTATTTGAGGACATCCTGTTTAAATGTTATAAATTGCTTACAAATTCTGAATACTTCTAGTTTGCACCTTACCATAACTTCTGAAAACATGGCATTGTTGGAAAATATGTAGAAAAAATCTGAGCAGACTAGAGCAAGTAAGATTTCTTTTAGAATTTATTAAAAAAAGATGAAATTATTAAAAAAAAATAAGGAAATAAATTAATGATGAATAAAGAAGAAACACATTTTGAAAACGCAGACAAAAGGAAGAAGTAAAAAGAGAATAAAAAGAAAAAATTACAGAACCAAGAATTGGGTGGTAGGTGCCATCTTGTATTTATTTACTAGGTTTTGTCACATTATCTTTCATGATATTTAATTAGCCAAGAGAAGTTATTAGACAATACCCGTCTCCTTTCCACATAACATGGTAAGTCGTACTGTGCTGGATTGTGGCAGGAAAGAATCCACAAATAGTTCAAAGTTGTAGCATATCTGTGAAAGGTGAGAATTGATTAATGCCTTCTTCAGGGCAAAATGTTGTGCAAGTGATTGGAACAAGAGGGATAAGAATTTAAATTTGACTTTGTGATTGTTTTCTGGGTTGATGACCATAAAGTCAGTTTAGATTGAAAAAAAAAAAAATGCAGTAGAAATGTGAGCAATGGGAATTTGACCGCCAAACAAAGAAAATTATGGAGAAATATAAAACAAGAAAAATATTCATGATTATGAAAAGACAGAAAATTTTAGAAATGGTTTAAGAAAGTAAAAAACAAAAATTAAAAGAAAAATGTGAGACAAATACACAGATTTTGCCAAATATATTGGAATCAAAAGCAATTGAAAGGATTGAAAGGTTGTATGAGTGTTGTGATGTTGTCTTTGTTCAAAATAGCTGAGAATTAGAAAGGCTGTAGTTGGAATATCAAAGGAACAGAAGACTAGGGAGGAAAAACAAAGAAGGGATTTATTAAATACTCATAGAACGTAAATCAAATACTACTTGCCATATTTATAAGTAGGAGGAGTCCATTGTCACAATATTAGAAAGTCAGACTCTACAACAATGAGAGAAAAAATGATAGAGGCTTAAAAAAGTACCAAGAGGAAATGTAAGAAAAAAAAAGAACAATATGTGTGTGTGAGAGAGAGAGAGAGGGATATAAGGGAGTGATAGGTAATGGGTATGATAATAGGTATATGGGAGGAAATGGAGAAGAAGAAATTTGCCCCTAAAATTTTCAAAGTTGCCCTAAAAATAAATGACTCTTGCCTTGAAAATGTTCAAATTCATTTGCCCAACTTTGTATTTCTGTGAATATAAAAGAAGTTAAAGAGGAAAAACATAAAAACACTAGAATGAAACAATATCAGAAGAGAAAAAAGGTTTTGGATTAAAAAATATTTGTTAGATGACTTTATACTCAAAATGCAGTAATTTTTGTGAGGAAAATGCATTTGCTATACTAACAATTTTTTTGATTAGTTAGTTGTGTTTAGGTTATATAAGGTTGAAGTCATTAGAGGTTAAAATATTGGAAATAATTTTTATATAGTATTATTTTTCCTAAGAATTGTAAAAATCATTTGAGGAATTTCACATTATTGATGGTAGAATTTTCTCACTTTCTACAAGGTATCTCATCTAAGAGGCTTTCTGGAAGATGATTCACTTTGGAATGTCACTCTGTATCAAAGCCTGTATCAAAATGGCTGTATGCTCTGTGGCCTCTTCTGGAATTTCTGATAGGAGGTCAAGCAGCCTATTCAACCTTCAAACTACCACCAGATCTTTTAGAGTGAAACTTCCATATACAGCAATTCATACTTAAGTACTCAGGAAACATTTTTTCATTGTGTTGGATGAATGTACCATGTCTCATAAAGCTGCCTTCATGATTGTTAACCAGGCACTTTGAAACACAAGAGGCAATAAATGTTATATATGGGGTGAACACCATGAGGGATTTTTGAAAGATCCTATCCATTATACCCTGTAAATCTCGATCCAGTGGGGTGAAGATAAACATTATTTCTTCTTACCCTTGTTTTCATGCATTGAAACTGCATCTCTCTGCAAACATAAGAATCTCTCTCTCTCTCTCTGCATGGAAATCAGACCTTCTCCTTGAAAAACCTCATTTTGGCTGATGGAAAAACATGACATGGAAAATACTGCAATGATAGTAACACTAGTGATGGAACATCAGTGATGTTTGTATTTACCAATATGGCCCAAAGCAACCGCCTTCATTGGCCAGCTATGTTATGACACTGCCTCCCTAATGACCTTTCAACCTTGATGCAGGACTGGTATGGTTGGCATGATAGACTCACGATTGTCTGAGCTAAGTTGATTGAATTAAATTAAGATCATGAACAATGAAATCCCTGTCATGCCATTACACCTTTTTCTGCAAGCCATTTGGGTGAATGCCATTGCCTATATCAATGTGGTAGACATGGTGGTCAACCTCTGCATTGTGGCTTGATGACTCTACATCATCGAACAGGATATCATGCCTTCCCTTATGTTTCACATCACCCATGCGAGGCTGGCTAAGAATTTTCATAGCAATTTCACTCCCAACATTTTCATCTCTGCTCCCAATGGGCACCTTTCTTTTTTTGAAGATGGAATATTTATCTTGTGTCTGTAAATGTTTAGTCTTGTCCCTGCTGATATGATGAGGCATGCAGAGAGGGACATACACATTTCTTTGTAAGTAAGGCATTCTTCTCCAAAGAAGAAATAAGGACAAAGCTGTTGCAACAGATTGCTGTGGAAACTCAGATGTACAAATTAAGTGACAAGGTTTCAAACATGTGGGTTCATTTGAATAGTTCAACTCTCTTGAGCTCTCTGGTGTTTCTCCTCACAGACTTCAACTAAAGATTGGGATGTCCAACATCTTGATCCTCTGAAGTTGTGCATTGGAAATCACTCAACCCATATGTCATTGATCTATAATTTTCTCATTGGAATAGATAAGACAGAAGATGTGTTTATTCCCAGAGTCCCTATTATTGACCTTTAAATTCACATTTAAGTCACATCAATCTCCAATGAGGATCACCTTTGCCATGACCATCAACAAGTCTCAAATATCAACCTTACTTCTAAATGCTTTTCTTATGGACAATTCTTAAGTTTGTTATTCTTGCGTGAGATCCACAAATAACCTTTCCATAATGGCAAACAACAGGAAAAGCAATAACTTTGCATATCTAGAAACTTTGTTAAATTAAGGGACTTTTTGCTTTGTGAATTAGAATATGTTTTCCTTTTCTTTCTTAGTGTCTTTAAACTTCCCAGTGGCATTAGGGCTACAGTGTTGTTGCTATGGTTTCTGTATCAAGTAAATTTTTATGCTGTTGTCAGCTTCATGCCAACTAATTTTCAATTCAGAATTATTGTTCTTCTCAATTGGTTTCCCCATCAAGTTTTCCCTACTATTTGATCCATGGCTAAGAGGAGAAGAGATGAATTAATACCTTTTGCAAGGGTATTTATATGAAATTGGACTCAACAAGATCAGCTGGAATTAAAACTCAGCAGAGTTATTTCACTTTCTATGCTGATAACTGGTATATATATATATATATATATATATATTATGTATGTATATATATATATATATATATAAAAAACATGTAAGAATCTCTACACAATTGCATAACGATGTGTCTCCTCAGGCAATTGTGAATTACTGGTGAGTGAAGAATTGGATTTCAAAAGTAAAATGCATCCTCATTTGTTTAAAACAATATATAAGGCTTTTGAGGACATTACCCTTATCAACCAATTGAGTAGGACTTAACATTAAATTCAAACTAAGTGAAAAAGAAAAAAAATTAGAAATTATCTCTAGTATTTAGTTAGTATTCTTGACATTTTTGATTGATTGGTTGATATTATTAACATCTTATATGGATGACATTTATTTTACAGTTGCATATTATTTACCAAATAATTCTATATGTTTAGATAATTTACTAGTTTCTTAAAGAGGCCTCTTATTTATCAACTACAAAACATATATATATATATATATATATATATATATATATATATATATATATATATATATATATATATATATATATAGGAAATTCACAAAGCTTATAACTAGTTGGGCATTTGGTTAAATTACCTCTCTACCCCCCCACACACTTTTATTTCTTATGAAAGTTGATTGTCTGGCATGTGTACATTTATTGTAACCATTTGTTTCAGTCTTTAAGTTAATGTCTGGCTGTTGTTAGATGTGAAATCTTGGCCATGACACATTTCTAACATAATTTCTAAGTTTTTTTCTTTTTTGCTTAGTTTGAATTTACCATATGTCATATTTGATTGGTTGATCATGGTAAAGCCCTCAAGATTTTTTTTTTCAAAAATGAGGATGTCTTTTGCTTTTGGAACCAAATTAATTGTTCACTCACCAGTAATTTACAATTACCTGAGGAGACATATCCATATGTGTTGAAACATGACTGTAATTGTGTAGTGATTCTTACGTGTTTCTGTTGCTGTATCCTAAAATAAATAATATTGCTCTATTATGTATTGAGCCCTCTTTTAAATTAAATGTTACGAATGTTGGAATTATACCGTATTCATTCTCATTGTACCTGGATATATATATATATATATATATATATATATATATATATATTGCTAGATCACCTGCTAAGAAAGTCAGTTCAATGTGACAGGCAAGACAATTCATTCACTCCTGAATGTTGTATATCTTTAAGTCTACCATTTGCCCATGCTTACATTATTGCTGCCATATATTGTCAGGTACCCCTGCAAATTACCTGGAACTCCTTGATAAGATCTAAAGAAGAATCAGCAATATCATTGGTCCTGATCTGGTGGCTAAGCTTCAATCACTTGCCCACCAGCATAAGGTTGCCTCTCTATGCCTTTTTTTTTATAAATACATTCATGGTAACTGTTCAGATGAGCTCTTTGCTATGGTACATAGACTGTAAGAATTTGAGTGCTATACTAGACTGGTGGTGAGATTGCATCAATTTCCAGTTGAGGTAGGTGAATGTAGCCGTAACTTCTACACTATCAATTTCTTTTCTCGCACGTCTCACTTGTGGATCTCCCTTTTGGCTCTGTTCAACTTTAATGTGTTGTGGACTCAGAATATGTCCGAAAAGAAAACTCAAACTCAGCAATTTAGTGAATGCATATTGTTAAACAAAAGAACGAATACAAAAGTGTTGCACGTCCGACTGACGGCAAAGTACAGTAGTCAACTCGTCAACTGTAGACTGCTCTCCTGAGAGGCATAATCTCCCTGAATATATAGTAATAGGATGAGTCCATTTAGTCCATAAAGGTAGGTCCCATAACAATATGCAAGAATTTAATTGCAATGCCAGTTGCTGTCAATTGTCTTACTGAAATCTCTTTTCTATTTCTACTTATTACCAATGTTTCTGTTCCAAATTCCTCCACACGCTGTGACCCTTTGCATGTTAGTGGCCATACTGCTATGCTTGGGGTGACACTGATTCAATATATATATATATATATATATATATATATATTGAACATTGAGGCCAATAGATGAAAATGAATAAATATACTCTTTGATAAATAAATCGAGTGTCTACTCAAATATGAGTACCCACTAAAAATAATTTTTAAAGTGAGAATCATATATACTGGCCTCTGTCACTGTTTTCGTCATATGAGGGTCAAGCAGTTCAGTTCTTAGAACCAACAGCCAGACTAGACGCACATATTTGATTATAATGGTGAAGGCTTGTGCAGAATCAACCACACCTTTTTTCAAGAGCTAAATACAGAGAACTGGTGCACAGTATGCCAAAAGGTCCCCAAATAATTCTCTGTGCATTTTGAATTCATCCAAGTGTATAGGACTCAGTCTGTCCTCCTATTTACCTATAGCAAGGGGGAGAGAAGAGATGGACTCATAACTTTCTTAAGAGTATTAGCACTTAAATGAAGGTAATGAACTCAACTGGAATTCAAACTCAGCTCTCTGATTCCTCAATCTGAGCCATTATCCATTACACCACCATACCTCCATATATATATATATATATATATATATATATATATATATATAGGCAGCATATATTTGTTCAATCATGTTTCACAGAATAATATAGACATATTACGTCTATTTATTTTTACAATAATCCTTTCTAGTTCTCTAATTTGGTTCTTGATGTTAAGTTGAAATTCATCAAGGAAGGCGTTGTACCCTCAGGGGTGAATTGCAAAGACAAATTAATGTCACTGTGATTGTTGTGATGGTGATTTTTATAGACACACATGAGCATGCTTTGTTATAATTATTTTAAAATTTTAAATTTATTCATTGTAGCAATGGTCTTTTTGTAAACCAACATCCAAAGGAAACTAACCAGAGATGGTAAAACGCAATATATATATATATATATATATATATATATATAGCTTCATATTTTTTCAGAAACAACTATTCTTCCATGTATAAATAATCTTTTTTTCTAATTTGTTGTTTTTTGTAAGAAAAAATGATATTAAAGCCATTTTTTTCACTGTGTTATCATAAAGTTATTTTTTCTCTGGACAATACAGGGTATTCATGATACAATAATATATAACTAATATCGTATTGAAAATACCGACATGCTTGTTACTGATTTTGGTTGATTGAAAAGGTTCAGTTATTTTGTTTGTAGATTTTTTTGCAGGTAGTAAATTGTGAAACGATACACTTCGATTAGTTTTCTTTGATAGAAAAAGTCAAAATAGAGTACTTTCCAAAATTCAATTAATTATATGATAACTTTCCTAATATCTATCACACATATACACACATCTATCTGTTTACACACATAAATACACATAAGAATAATATATTTATCTGCGCAGGTGCACCATATATCTGAAAACACATTTAAATGCAAGATCTGACATAATGTTATGTGTCATGAATCAAATTTTAAATGAAAAGGTTATACTCAGATCAGAACAATAGTAATGATAATAATAATAATATTAGCTGTTTCCTTATAAGGAAACATTTGGCATTCATTAACCAAGTAGCTTGTACCAATTTGTAAAATTTTTCTCTTAAAACAATTTTTCAGGAAAATAGCATTCTCAAGTTCAGTAGCTGTTACCATTCTTTCTACTATTTATGGAAGTTTCCTTCCTATCCTTTTATTTAAAATAAACCACAACTGTGTAAGCCTCACGTCATTACTCATGGTGACAGACAGAAATTTGCATCATTTTCAATAGTTCTTAAGATCATGAAATGTTTCACCTTCATCACTAGAGTTTGTTGGTGAGTTTATCTCAGCTGAATCAATAAAATCTGTCGAGCGTGAAAAAGTCTCCCGAAAAGGATGTGAAAATTTGCATAACTAATAATAACTTGAATAAAATAGATGTAATATGGAAATTTGATCTACCAGACAACCTCAAGCAGAGATTCTTTTGAGCCACTCCAGAGGTGGTGTTAATATCTGGTATTACTTCCTGGGCATTTACTGAAACCCTACAGTCCAAGCTTGATGGAACCAACACTCGGATGCATAGATCTATACTTAACATCTGGAGACATAAATCACAGCTCAATGGACCCATCTCTAATATTTCTACAGCCTTACATGAACACAGAATTCTCTTTGCAGGACACTGCTTGCAAGCAAGACAAGAACTTGCAAGTGATCTACTGCTCTGGACACCTAGACATGGAGCAAGATGAGTTTGTCACCCAGCAACTGCCTTCATTGGCCAGCTATGTTATGACACTGAATGTCTCCCTAATGACCTTGCCAACCTTGATGTGGGACTGGTATGGTTGGCATGATAGACTCACGATTGTCTGAGCTAAGTTGATTGAATTAAATTAAGATCATGAACAATGAAAGCCCTGTCATGCCATTATACTTCTTTCTGCAAGCCATTTGGGTGAATGCCATTGCCTATATCAATGTGGTAGACATGGTCAACCTCTGCATTGTGGCTTGATGACGCTACATCGTCAAACAGGATCCCACGCCTTCCCTTATGTTTCACATCACCCATGCGACGCTGGCTAAGAATTTTCGTAGCAGTTTCACTCCCAACATTTTCATCTCTGCTCCCAATGGGCACCTTTCTTTTTTTGAAGATGGAATATTTATCTTGTGTCTGTAAATGTTTAGTCTTGTCCCTGCTGATATTGTGAGGCATGCAGAGAGGGACATACACATTTATTGTTTTCCTACTAAATGATTAGGGATTATCAATATCCTTGAATTTCTTTCTCTCTCTCTCTCTCTCTCTCTCTCTGTCTCTCTCTCACCCATGTGACTTTTGATGGCTTCATTACACCATATTTTATGGATCTGTTTTGATGTTAAGTACCTGCCCCCAAAGTTTGTAATAGTATTTTTGATGCACCATATATATATATATATATATATATATATATATATATGTATGTATGTATGTATGTATGTATGTATGTATGTATATGTATGTATATGTATATATGTATGTATATATATATATGTATGTATATATATATATCTATATATATGTATATATATATATATTTTAAACATGTTGTGTTGAATGTTAAAGACATATTATCCGTACGATAACCTAGTACGGACAATATTTATTTCGATATCATTTTCAAATAAAAAGTCTCATTAGAAAATATGAGAAAATTCAAAAGAAAATATGCGTGACGATGTTGTCTTTAACATTCAACACAACATGTTTAAAAGAAAGGTTGCTGCCAAATTATACATATATATATATGTATATGTATATATATACATATGTGTGTGTGTATATATATATATATATATATAAGTTTCATTAAAAAGGACAGACAAGGTACTACTGTTAAGTTCTTTATTTAATTTTTCTTGTGTACAAACAAGAGCTTTCTTTGCTGGACAAAGGGTCTGTAAGAACTGTCCAAATGTTTTATTTTTCCGAGCGCTTTCGGCTATACCTTTAGCCATTATCAAGGATGATTTGATTTTTCAGCTTAATTGAGTGTGTGCATTATGTATATGTCTTAGTGTGTAGTAGTGGTGTTTTAATTTCCAAATACGGTTAGCACGTTGTGGCTTTGTTCGTAGTTAATATTGTTAAGGTAGGCTTTTTCTTTTTTATTATTAAAGCCTCCATTATTTTTAACCTTTTTTTACAGGTGGAAGCAATTAATATATTTGTTTTCTACGAGTATATTTCTAATGGAGTCTGGTAAATTTTTGTGTGTGTTTAAATAGGTTCTAATGGAGCTGTGATCGGATAGGTGTAACGTAAGACATCTGGATAAGCATGTAGTTGTGTAACCGATGTAATTATTTATGAGTTCGGTATATCTTCGGTTTACGGACTTGTGTAAATATCCATAAACCGAAGATATACGTATGCTACATAGACAATATTTTCATTTTAGCGAGCAACATTAAAGAAATAGACACACTTAAGACCACATTTGAGAAAAACTCTGTCCTTAACTTCACTTATGAACTTAGCCAGAAAAACAAACTTCCATTCCTAGATGTCCTCGTTGAATACAGCAATAACAATTTCATTACATCCTTATACAAAAAACCACCAGCAAGAACTCTTGTCACCTAAACTTTAAAAGTGAATGTCCACTTAGGAATAAAATAGCTGTAATAAAAAACTTTCTAGAAAGAGCACACCAAAATTCATCCTCTAGACTACTCTTCTTCAAAGAACTTAATAACGTTAAACAAACCCTAATCAACAACGGCTTCCCTAACCATCTTATAGACCAACAAATAAGACTATTTCTCCCAAAAGTAAGTAATAATGAAAGTGAACACACAGTCAAAAATCACATACACATTTATTACAAAAACCAAATGCATAAGAATTACAAACAAGACGAATCCTCACTAAGACATATTATAAAGAAATACACCACCCCAATCGACCCAAATAAAAAAATCAAATTATCTATTATAAAAAATTTAAGACAGCTAACCTCATCCTCAAAAATAACAACACACCTGCTAAGTCAAAATTGCAAAGAACGAACATTATCTATGAGTTCAAATGCCCCTTAAGGAACTGCATTCCTAATGAAACCGGACTCATAAATAATTACATCGGTTACAAAACTACATGCTTATCCAGACGTCTTACGTTACACCTATCCGATCACAGCTCCATTAGAACCTATTTAAACACACACAAAAATTTACCAGACTCCATTAGAAATATACTAGTAGAAAACACAAATATATTAATTGCTTCCACCTGTAAAAAAAGGTTAAAAATAATGGAGGCTTTAATAATAAAAAAGAAAAAGCCTACTCTTAACAATATTAACTACGAACAAAGCCACAAGGTGCTAACCGTATTTGGAAATTAAAACACAACTACTACACACTAAGACATATACATAATGCACACACTCAATTAAGCTGAAAAATCAAATCATCCTTGATAATGGCTAAAGGTATAGCCGAAAGCGCTCGGAAAAATAAAACATTTGGACAGTTCTTACAGACCCTTTGTCCAGCAAAGAAAGCTCTTGTTCGTACACAAGAAAAATTAAATAAAAAACTTAACCGTAGTACCTTGTCTAATGTTTTTAATGAAACTGGCATAAAATAAGGATTGCTACCTAAATATACAACAACAATATATATATATATATATATATATATATATATATATATATATATATATATATATATGAAATGATGATGATGTAGAAATCGAAGACTTTACGAACCCATGGTAATATTTTATTTTGCAAGACCAATTCCTCAGTTTTGCCTCATCAGACCAAACACTTGAAACTGTTTGTTTTGATGAGACAAGACTGAGGAATTGGCCTTGCAAAATAAAATATTACTATGGCTTCCTAAAGTTTCCGCTTTCTACATCATTATTATTTGCTCTGTTCTTACATTGAGCTCTCTTTGGATTTATATCCTCTTTGAAATTATCTATAAAATTTATCAAATAATATTACATATATATATATAATAATTTTATTATAAGAGATTATAATAAAAACATTTTTAAATCACTGCACAAAAGCTTTCATGTTTCAATACTGCTATTGTACTTCTTCAGGCAATAATAAGTAACTGGTGATTTAATGATTTTTAAGGAAATTTTAAAAACAAAGTGTTACCTCTTTCCAAAAGTTAAAGGTTGCAGGGACATAATGTCAGAATTAAAAATATACTTGTGGGTATGTTTTGATTAACCAATTAAATGTTGGATCTGTGCTAAATAAAAAAAAAGTAAGCTCAAAGGGTGGAGGTGGGTGAGTTATTTTTTTTATGTCATGATAAACTGGAACATTGTGGAAAATATGACATTAAAAATAATTTAAAATCATTTAATCACCAGTTACTTACCATCACCTGAAGAAGTGCAATCATAGTATTGAAACATGAAAGCTTTTGTGTTTGTGATTTCAAAATGTTTTTATTATAATCTCTTATAATAAAAATATAATAATAATATATTGCTCTACTTTGTATTGAGCACTTTTTTAAAGAAAATGCTATGAACAGTGGATTTTTACTATATCTGTTCTTTCTCTCATTTGGAAATATATATACACACACAGAGTGAATAATAAACTTGGTTCACCAATAGTTTTATGAGGGATTGGATGCAAGAAAAATAATGAAACCCTAAATCTGACTACAGATTTCTATAATTGGACTATTTTATTTTATGACTAATTATATGGATATGTGTATATACAGGTGGATAGGTCAATATACATGTAAATTTTTGTACTTTTTACAATTATGATGATGCGTTATTATCTCTGGCCTCAAAATCTGTTCATATTGTTTCAATTTCCCTGCTGGTAATAAAATTCAAAATAGATGAAAAGAATAAACGCCCATGAAAAGTAAATAATTACCAAACTAGAGAAGGGTAACAAATGCCACATAACTTCCTCCTCAGCTAAAATTTCAAATAAATAGATAAATGCTTTTTGAGCAACTTACTTAACCTGACATTACTTTTAGTTAAGAGAATAAAAAACAAAATGAAGTATTTTTAATCGAATTTACTTGTGGTTTCTAGTAAAAGAATAAATAAGCTTCTTCCAGAAAACTTGCTTCTGAGTTTGCCTTTCCAAGAAATATTGATGTGTTTTTTTGTGTTTGTTTCAGCTTTTGATTGAAGATCTGTTCACTCAAAAAACAACTTCTTAGTACCGAAACTGTAGAATTCAAATTCCAGTTATATGTGTCATTTGTTTATGGATATAGCATTTCTGTGATCCCTAAGATAGTACAACTGTTGATCCAACAACAATGAGGAAGGATCAGAAATATTATTTATCCTACTTTTGCTGTTGTATATTAATCTTTACATTTGAACTAATCTTTGTTGTTATCATTACAACGTTTCGGATGGTATGCCCTCCAGCCTTCTTCAAGTGATTGTTGATCTAGGTAACATTTAGGGAATTTTTAAATGGATTCCATTATTTAATTTATGTCATAGATTCTTGTCATTCTGCCATGTCCATTATTGGGGATGTCTTGTCTTTTTTTTTTAGTACTTTTCTTGTTTTCCTGTCAACATTAATCTTCTCATTTTACAGATGAAATGGCTGGATGTAACTTTAAGTTTTATGCTAACAGTTTTTTTCTCCCACTTCTGACTTCTGGAACTTTCTTCCATTCTCTTGATTTCAATGCTTTAAATGCAATTTCTATTGTTATCTTCTGTCTTAATTTCTGTTCTTTTTATAGTTTTTTTTCTCTCTCCTTCATAATGTTTTTTTTCTCATATTCTCTCACACTCAGTAACCCCCTTGCATTTTAGTGGCTTTATTACCTTGCTTGGAGTGAATTGCTTAAAAGTAATAATAGATAGCAGAAGATGGATTATGAGTGATAGTAAGAGAATAAACAATGATTATAATTATAGAGTATAGGAATTTTGTGGAGAGCCATGATTGATCCATCCTCCACAACTGGATGGAACAGGGAACATAAAAGAAGTATTGTCTGAATTTTTGAAAAGAACCATTGTTATTATTATTAATCTTTTTTTTACTTGCAATTTGTTTATCATATTCTGTTCCTTTTTAACTTCCATACTCAAGTTATTCTTTGTTTTATTCTATGATTGTTAAGTGGCACAGATCAGAGATAAAGACAACATTTGACATGATCTGAACTCATGTCCCCTATACTTACAAAGCCTGTAACATATTGACAGTGTCTTACTGAATCAGCGCCAAAAAGCCAACCAACAAATGTTATTCATATTTAGTGATATAGTTAATCAGTAAAATTCTGTCGTAGTCAGGCAGGCTCCTCAGAAGTGAGGATGCAAGTTCAAATCTCACTGAGAGTTTATTCTTTATTTTCTATCCATTTATTTATTCATCTAGATATCAAATGTGAAAAAAGACTTTCTGCATTAGAAAGTAATGAAGACTGGTTTTTGGTTTGTTCACAAATATTGATTTTCTCATTGGAAGTTATTTTTATATTTTCCATTGAGGTACTTAAGATATAAGCAACAGAAAAGCAAGTCCTTGATGAGATTGAGCTCTGAAAACATCAACTCTTTTGAACAATGTTAATTTATTTCTAAAATTGATTTTGGATAAGCAAAAACCCTAAACTTGAAGTTCCATCAGCTTGGGATTGTTCTGCCAAAAGATAGAATTTTATAACTTCTTTATTAGAGTTTAGAATGAAATTATTTTCTATGTTTAAAATCATGATCCTTTTCTATTTGTTTGAATGGGTAACATTGTAAAGAGTTGATCATCTAACTGCTTCAACAGTTTTGAATAATTCTAAACTTTTTGTCTTCACCTATCTTATTATCTTTTGGAACTTGACATTTTGTATGTCATCTACTCAGGCTAGGCATAATGTCAAGGCAAGCTGCTTAGACAATAGGCTGATAGGGACATTATGTCATTAAAGAAACCAGATAAGGATATTATGCAAAATGTCAAATTAACTGTTTCCTACTGCATGTAAGTTTATGAATGAGTGTCACATCTGCTAGCAAATATGACATGCATTTCTACCCACTAAAATTAAATGCAACTAAATATTACATTACATCCAATGTGCTAGTATTATGTGTAGGTGACTAACCACTAAAGTTTGAAACTGTTCACCTAAAAGTTTTGTATAGGTTATGGTAAGTATTAGCTTAAACAATGTCTTTGTAAAACATAGTTCATATTGGCTGTTATAAATATATCGCAGACATTCAAACCCTTACCATTTTATATATATATATATATATATATATATATATATATATATATATCACAGAAGATGAAGGAATTTGTCATAACTAAATGAATTATATATATATATATATATTTCTATATTTTATTAATCCATATATATATATATATATATATATATATATATATATATATATATAAGGGAGGGGTTATAGTTATTCCAACAAGAGAAAAGTGGATATTCCAAAGAGAAGAGTGAAGCTGCAAATGTTTTTGGTCTTAGTGTGGATTTTTTAAATATATATTATACTTTATTTTCCATATTTTTGTATATATGTGCTTCGGGTCTTTTGACCTTCATCAGGCAAAGAGTGATTATTTTCACATATTATTTAAAGAAATTAATTTTTCCTTATGTTTTCTGATGTTTAACCATTGTTTTTTGAGTGTAGTAGTAATCCAAATTTTCTTGGCTTTAATATATATATATATATATATATATATATATATATATATATATATATATATATATATATACACACACTGTGGACCCTCCCATCATATTTGACGTATGAGGGTTAAGCAGCTCAGTTCCTATGAACTGACGGCCAGACACCAGCATATTTGGTGAAGGCTTTGTGCAGAACCAATCACACTTTTTGAAGGGCCGAATACAGAGACCTGGTGCACTACATGCCACAAGGTCCCCAAACACCTCTCAGCAGGTTTTAAATTCAGAGTTGTCCTTCTCCTAGGCCAGTTGCCATCCAAGGCTATAGAACCCTGTTTGTCCTGCTAGTTTACCATAGCTGGGGAGAGAAGAAAAGGATTAATACCTTTCCTGAGAGTATTAGCACGTAAGTGAATGCAATGGATTTGACTGGAATTTGAACTTGGCTCTCTGATTCCTCAATCCAAGCCACTACTCCACAATGCCTCCTATCTCTCTCTCTCTCTCTATATATATATATATATAATGATTTTTTTAAATTAATTTTTATCTAACATTATTTCTTATAACTATAGATGTTATTTTTAGTCGGTACACATAACCACTAAAAATAATGTTTTTATAGTAATAAATAAATAGTAATCAGTAAAATAATGCTTATAGTAATAAATAAAACAACTAGGCATCATCTTTATTATCATTTTTATCATATTTATTAATTTCACTCACTCCTTAAGGAAATAAAAAACATGGATAGGTACTCAAATATATGTACTCACTTAAAAGAACATTTGTAGTATTAAGATTATATATATATATATATATATATATATATATATATATATATATATATATATATATATATAATTTATAGTAATTCATCAAGTAAATGATGAGTATCACCATGGAATTTAGTAGTCGTACTATATCAAGTTTAGTCAGTTTCTTCTTCATCACTGAAGCCTGTTGGTTCAGTGGTATGATGCTTGCATTTTATCATAACTGTCCTGGTTCAATTCTCAGTAGTGGATGTGCACTGCTGATGTGTCCCAAATAGGGTGAAACAGCTGTCCATTTTTTTCTGCATTCTGTTGAGGATTTTTCTAGACTTGATAAATTACTATAAATAATTATTCAAATCCCCACAAAATTCTATCACATATATATATATATGTATATATAGGTAATCCTAGAGATCATGATCATAAATAAACCTAGCCTGTAACATACACACTTTTTTAACCAGCCAACCAAAATAAATAAGCAGTTGAGAGGTTATGATCACAAAAAACCATCTGCATTAATTCTAAACAAAGGAAAATGGGAAGGGCCAGTTCCCACTATTTTTTATTTTTTTAATCATTTCACCCCAAGCAAGGTGGGAATGCCACTGAAACATAGGGGTTTACAGAGTCTGAAGGTGGGAGACTTCTACAGGCAAGAAGTGTGAGAAAAGAAACTGTTGGAGTAGAAGTGGCACTTACATTTAGCTATTTCAACATTAAAAAGGTGGGACCTAGATGCCAGTCTAGCAGCAGACTTAAACTCATATAGTCCAGGCATCAGTGTAAAAAGTTTGTCAGAGCAAATTCCATAAAAATATTTGTAGAAAAGACAGCGGGGAGCCATGTTCCCAACTTCCATTAATCTTCTAGTGAGCTATATACATGATTCTCTATAGGTACTGACCACTAAAAGAGTAGTGACACTTGCTCTAAAGATTGAATAAAGTGTGAAACTGACAGTCATCAGGCAGTGTTGATTCATATTTTCAAATTGTCTATACCTACCTATACTCTGTCTCCAATATTGATTACTCTTTCCCTATAAATATAGCAAATTTTAAACTATATATATTTATATATATATATATATAATATATATATAATATATATATATATATATATATATATATATATATATATATATATATATATATATGCTAGAAAATATTATGACTTAAAAAGAAACTAATGAACTGTGGATCAATTTCTTGAGTCCCATCTGTGCAAGAAGCCAAAATGTGAGAATATATTAACCATTTTCAAGGCTGCCATATCTTTAATTGCGTAAGTTGGTGCCAGTCATTTTGCAAACACCACAGACAATGTAACATATATTGCAATCATAATGTGACATGTTCTCAAACTGTAATTCCTGCATTAAATCCATAGCTTCTTATGATTAACTCATTTTTGATATCTAGATTAAGTAATAAACAATGTCCTTCCTTTTCATGCCCTTTTGACCCACTCATATGTTTCATGGCTCACCCTAGCCGTTGGTTCTCCTGGTCAAGATAGAAGTGCTGCACTGTGGTCATTAGATTCCAGAGGTGACTAATAGCATTTCATTGACTCAACAATGTAATTTCCTTATCTAAGGAAGTTAAGTTCTGCTTAGCTGAAATCGACCGTATAACTTGGCCATAAGAGATTTTCAGTTCTCACTTAATACTTTGAAAGGCTGTGTGATGAAGTAATATAAAATTGTGCAGATTCTAGTAGCATAAATAAGCGTAAATAGGAAGAATTTCCTTTTAACTTTGTTTTCAGATGAATAAAAGGAAAAAATGTTTTAGCCAAAAACCAATGAAACATCCTGTGTGAAATCTTTAAATTTAAATCATCGTCAGATTCATTTGAGTCAGAACCCCTTTGGTCAAGCTTTAAGATTTATGTGATGCATGCCTTCAGCACATAAGCAATCATGGGTCTCCACAACTTCATCTCTTTCATAGGCCTAACTTGTTTCCTTACTGTCCTTCTCAGTCTCTGTTCCGCTACCAATTTATGCAAGCATGACAGACAGGTTACTTGTTGTTTTCTTCTGTTCCCTTGCTTTCAATATATCCTGTCCGTGTCAAATTCTCCAAAGCCCCTTTCTTTATTAGATGTCCTATAAATTTCATGTTTCTTTCTGATTCTAAGTGTCAGTGTCTTTTTTATTTCCATTTTTTGAAAAATTGTTTATTGCTCACATGATCCATTCTCAGCATCCTTCTGTCAATCTACATTTCAAATGCCTTAAGTTTCCTACTCATCTCTGATTAAACTGTCCAGAATTCACTACCATATAGAAGGATATATTATTATCTAACAGTTCGGCATTTATCCCTTTGTTTTTAATGAAATTTTCCTGTTTCTTAATACTTTGGTTAGCTTTTGGAAGACATCTTTCACTAAGCCAGTGTGCTTTCAGATTTCTGTGTCACATTTTCAATCGTCTATTAAAACATTTCTGCAGATCTTAAATTTCTAAACTTGTTAGTGACAAATAAAATGTTATGAAAATTTTACCTTTAACTATGTTTATTTTCATACAGTTATTTTTGTTTTTGAAATTTTTCATCTGACACAATAGGTATTGATCAACCAAAAGGTTGTTCCAAGATTTCCAACAGAGAACCGGCTTTTTAATCACCACAAGAGTTTCATTGCTTATTAACAAGCAATAATCTATTCAGAAAACTTATTTCTGCAGACATCTGATAGCTCTGTTTCTCCATAAACCTTTTGTCTTTCATAGTGCAGTGTCTTTCAGAAGGCAGGATGAGGGAATCAAGCCAGACATTCT
Organism: Acanthosepion esculentum; assembly: GCA_964036315.1. NCBI lineage: Eukaryota > Metazoa > Mollusca > Cephalopoda > Sepiida > Sepiidae > Acanthosepion > Acanthosepion esculentum. The sequence continues at coordinate 53,787,958 of OZ038490.1, forward strand.
GTCCACGGGGTATGAACTCTGCAAACAATTGAAAAAATTACTGACAGTAATAATAATCATTGCATTGATCACTAAATTTTTCCATCTTACTGACTTTAAGATTTTAACAGAGCCACCAAAATAAAAACAATTAATGTTTAGATTTAATTATAAGAAAAAGAATTCAAAATTTTGAGACTACAACAAGATACTGAAAAGTTTTTAGTCTGACCAAGAAGAATGACAAGGTTTACCAATTCTAACAACATTCAACTGAATGATTGAAAATTTTCAAAATAAGAGAATTCAACAATTACATAGATTTTATATATCTTTATATACAGAACAGCATAACTTGGAAAAGGAGACAAATTATGGGATTAGTAGTCATGTGTGACATCTGCCTTTCTTTACGGCAGCAAATATTGGACGATTTCCTCAAAGATGCAGAAGAGACTCGAGGCAACAGAGATGTAGTTCTACAGGAGGATGCTAAGGATATCATGGACCAAGCATCTGAGCAACAATAAGATCTTAAAGAGGTTGCAAACAAGAAGGAGGCTTATACTTAATATCAGGAAGAGGCAGCTGAAGTTACTGAGATACATAATGAAGAAGGAGGGCCTGGAGAATCTGGTACTCACAGATTGAATAGAGGGAAAGTGAGATATATGTGTGACATATCTGGTGGACTTAAGCAAGTGGATGACAGAACATGGTCTGGGGGAGGAAGCAGAGTGAAGGAAATTGTTGAGAGCTGCAAAGGATAGAGGGAGGTGGAGAGCCATGATCACCACATAAAAAGAAAAGAAGTCGTGTGTGTGCGTGTGTATGGTTTGGTTGACTAAAAGTTTGTTTGCACATGCAACACATGTTCTGCTTAGGGATTACTTGTTACTCAGAGAAAAAACAAGAAAACAAGACAAATCTTGTCACTACAGTATCCCTATGAGTAAAGAGCAAAAGGAGAGAGAGAGAGGTTTTGGGTTCTTTCCTTTTAAACTGCTTTATATAATGCCACCTAGAGGGTGTTAAGAGAAATCAAATGCAGACCTTATGAATATTTAGAGAATTGTAATGCTTACAGCCATATCACATTGAAACACTGATGTTTGTCTGATCTCCAAAATTAAGCAATATTGAACCTGCTCAGTACGTAGGTGGGTGATCACTTTGGAAAACCATGTGCTGTTCGCCTGAATGTGCAGTTGATGTGATGCATAATGGCTCGGAATGTGAACTCAGAGCTAAATTCAAATTCCAATCAGGTTGGTTACATTCACTTATGTGTAAATACCCTTGTGAAAGGTATGAATCCATCTCTTCTCCTGCAGCTATGGGTTAAATAACAAGAAAGAATGGGTTCTGTAGACATTGTTAGCAATCATTCTACTGCAGAAAGTAATGGTGATTTTCTAAGCATAGCTTAGACATCATGCAAGGCCATAAATATGGAGAACCCAGTGAGGATCAACCTCACTATTCAGTCATAATTGATCTAGTCAGACAAGCTTGCTAACCATTACACCATGTTGAAGTGCTCATATCACAGAAAATAATGGCATCTTAGTGTCAGAATTCTTCTGCCGAGTCAATCATGAATCAAACAGAGACATAATCGTTCAAGTGTACATCACTTTTGCATGACACCTAAGGAAATTTTCACCTATTTAGAAAATCTTGATAGTATTTTTTCCTTGGCATTTTGTCTGAAAATATTCAGTGCTTTGCAAAAGTGCTAATTTTCCTAGAGAACATGACTGATAATCTATTCTTCTGTTCTGGCCATCATTCTCCAAACAAGAAATAATTAAGATTCTTAGAAATCTTCATTCATGGAATTCCTATTGGCACAAGCATTGGCAATCTAATGATGAAACTGTAAAATATTTGTTTTTATCAATGCAGAATCTTCAGAAGTAAGCTTTTAAATCAACATTCTATTCACTTGGAATTCTACTAAATATATTATCGTCCAAATGAGGTGTACAGAGTACAGGTTAAATTATAAATATCACAACAAATTGTGGCTTCAGTTGTCAGAATAAGTTAAATTCTTTTATATATCAGTCTCGACATCTTCTATGTCTTCAGGACATTTTTGATGATGGATCACCACAACTTTCCTATTCTTTGTAGGTCTGATGAAGGTTTTCCTTTACATTATCCAATCCCTGTTCTGGCATTCATTTACTCAAGATTGCCAGATAGGTTTCTCATTGGTTTCTTTTGTCCCTCTTGCCATCAACATGACCTGTGAGTGTCAGATTTTTCAAACTCCCTCTCCTCGTTATATGTCTTAGTAATTTCAACTCTTCCTGATTCTAAATATAAGAATCTTTTTGTTCCCATTTTCCTTGAAACTTTTTTGTTACCCACATTAGTTTGGCTACATGTAGAAAAACAACACAAGTTATCAGAATTCTCACAGGGTCTGATAGTAAGGGTTAGATAGGACTTTCCATTTCTGAAATTCTGGAAATATTTGACATCTACACTAGCATGTGTAAACTGGGAATAACTGATGGAAAGCATTAGCATCCATGATGGGCAATGCAATGATCAACTGTGGGTCCTTAATGATTGTGACCAGAGATGTCTTTCATAATAGACACTGGCTCAGATCATATCCACATTCAATAGCAGGTTAGTTCAATGTTCCTTAGTTTACATGGAATATGTAAACTGAAAACCCACCTGGGTGCCCCTGTTATCACCATGACAGCTGAACACATCACCTCGCCTGATCTTGGACCCTGGAGGATTGGCAGTGTGTAGTGTTTCATGAGTTATGTTTCTTGTTACTTAAGGCTGACAGAGGTCAGGTGTAATACAGACCCCATGTTGTCAACATGGCATTACGTAGGCTTGTAGTGGTTCCATAATGGTGTGGGCAGAATTCACATGGCACCAGTTCAGTTTACTATTCTTCTTAAACATGTCTTTGACCAGTGCATAAGCATTTTCAACCATTCTTAGACTAGTGCAATATACTGACTCATGAAGCCCACGTTGCCCAGAATTGGTTTGAGGAACATTCTGGGGACTTCCAGTGAAAGATGTGACCTCCATGTTTGGTTCTGTAACCCCCTTGCCTTGATCGACCCACTGTCTTTCTCTTTCTCCACATCCTCTCCTTTACCACTCCTATCTGCTCTTCCTCCAACCCTTCTTTAACCCCTTGCGTGATAGTGGCCTCCAGCCTTGCTTGGGGTGATACACTTAAAAAAAAAAAAAAAGAAAGTCTAATTGAACATTTTTCAGATGTGATAGAAAGTTGCTTGCATACAAGATTATGCACATATAAATATCAGGGCGGTGTTAATAGTAATCAAGATGGCATGATTCAACATTTCTCTAGATGTCTTCTGACCACTTGTGGAATCAATTCCCCATTGATTTTCTATGCTTTGCTAGGCTCAAGAGGATCATTCCCAATACTAGCAACTATCCCATGTCTTGGTATGTATGTATTAGCACACACATATTAGTATATGTTCATGTATGCAATATGATGTTGAACTATATCATAGTATATTCCAACATGCTATGTGTACTGGAAAAGTGATTTTGACTGGCCATATGTTTATATGAAACTGATTTTGCTAATTTAACTTCCCTCCCAGTTAGAACTAAAACAGCAGATCAACAAATAATGTTATGAAAATTAAAAGAAAAAAAAACTTGACGAAAATAGTCCGATAGCAAAATCATTTAAAAAACTGAATATTTCTGCTGTAAAAACATTTGCTAATAACCCACTTGATATTCAGAATAGCAATCAATCTGCATAAAGGTGAACATTATTACAAGTGTGGGAAAGAAAAGAATTGGTATGAGGAGGAAAAAAATACTGACTTTTATTCGTTCTTAGTTTTGTCTTTTCATATCATTTGAATATTTTGAATCTTATCTTTCTAAGAGGAAATATTAATGTCTCTGTGTATTAAAAAAAAAAAGCTGTATTCTTGTCTCTTATTTTTAGAAATATGATAAGGGTCAAGGATTATAGCTTTTAAAATATGTATTTTAGATCTTTTTTTTATATTGAACACTGTTTACTTATACTCCCTCACTTTTTTTACACTTCATTCTTTTAGATATTTATACACTCATACACACGCAGACACATTTATTTTAGGATATTACATCAAAAAGATGCCAAAATCACTACACAATTGCAGTCATGTTTCAATGCGTATCAATGCATCTCATCAGGTGATTGTAAATTACTGGTGAGTGAATGATTTATTTAGATTTAAAAAACAAAATACAACCTCTTTTTACAAAAAAAGAAAAAAAGGTGGAGTTATAAGGTTAGTGGGCTTTACTCTGATCAACCAATCAAATATGACCTATGATAAATTTAAACTAAGTGAAGAAGCAAAAATTTTAAAAAATGTTGTTATATATTGTTTATAACCTGTAGATTGGCAGCTAATGGCAGCCAGGCATAAACTAGAGTGGATGTTACATAAATTATACAAACTAGGCAATGCTGTTTCCTAAGAAATAAAAATGGGCTGGAAAGGAAATTTAACAAAATGCTAAACAAGTTATATGCTTTGTGAATTTCCTACATAAAAAGTTTTTTTTCTAGTTGATAAATAAATAGCTTCTTTAAGAAACTAGTAAATAATTTAAACATATATAATTATTTGGTAAATTAATATACAACTGTTGAATAAAGAGTCTTCATATAAGATGTTATTAACACTAACCACTCAATGTAAAATGTCAAAAATACCAACCAAATACCAATGCATCCATACAAAATGTTACTAATACTACCAGGAGATTAATACTAAATGATGTTAATCCAAATTAATATTACAAATAGACATACAAGCCATATATGGTGCTACATAGTACAACTAAAATATAAGAAAAAGCATAATCAAATTCCCAAATTTAACTAAATTGTAAGGTAAAAGTTAAACTATGTTTACAATTAACTTTTAATTCATTTCTTTGATTTAATAAGGAATTTTTATTGAATCTGATAATTTCCAATTTTTCATGTAAGCACAAAAACAGGGTTCATATAAAGATCTACATGTCATTGACATTTTAAAAATTTTCCATTCCACCTTAGGAGTCTTATTATCATAAACTTCAAAAATATTTAGAAAGTGATGTATTATTTCTGTAAGTACTATTGGTGAAGGACAAGGTATGTTGATACCACCTAATCTTAAAAGAATTCTTAGTACTAACAATATAGAATTTTTCAACCATCAAATTCTCTATTGTAGAGATGGTACAAAGATAAACAAGAGATTTAGTTATATATAAAATATGTGGTGCAGTTTAATTTATATTACAATGAATCATTCATACAAAAAGTAAATTAATAAAGTTAATGATATCAGATCGTGAAATCCTGTTGCTAACTAAATTTTAAAGATGCATTAGCACACTAACCACTCGATGAATATTATGATCCTTGTTTTTTAAAATTATAAATTGTATTAGGTCTTCTTTAAATATGCAAGTATTTACTAATTGCACTGATCCGACATGCAAATTTTCAGGATAACAACTGAGACATTACTCTACTTGTTGAACTATTTACTTCATGCCACGTTGACTGATAAACTCCTACAACAACAAAAAAAATTCTTAAATTGCCATATTAGTAAAAAACACTCACTTAAATTTTTTAAAAATTCAACCTTAGCATTGCGCCTGCATGCGTCACAAGTTTGTATCCGTTATCAATAACACATTTCAAAAAAACATATTTTGATTCGCATTATATTTTTTTGTCTCAGATGCTACCTGAATTTTATCAAAAAGAAAATAGTTTCCATGCTTGATGATGACTGGATCAACCATCGAAAGTACTTGCATATTTAAGGAAGACCTAATACAGTTTATAATTTTTAAAAACAAGGATCACAACATTCATTGGGTGATTAGTGGGCTAATGCATATTTAAAATTTAGTTTGCAAAGGGATTTTGCTATCTTATATCATTAACTTGACTAATTTATTTTTTGTATGAATGATTCAGTGTAATATATATATATATATATATATATATATATATATATATATATATATATATATATATATATACACACACCCATTTAAACCATAGTTTACAAATATTTTTTTCTTAAGTAAATGCACTGCCCCACTATCTTAACAGCAGGTTATAAATATTAATATCAGTTTTCAATCCATGCCTGATGATTCCCATGTGCATGAAACCCAATTGTACCAAACAGTTAGGAACAAAATGTATATTTATTATTTCAATAGTATAACTTTTAGCTTTTATTTTACTTTTTATTTTATTTTTTGAAGCAGTTCTTGAGGATTGAACTATGCTATTATTAGAAAGAGACACTTACCAACCATTATGTTATGGTAGTCACCCTCAAAATTGATTATCATTATTCTTCTTCTTCATGCCATATTCCTTCGGGATATGGGTGATCATAGCTCTCTACAATTTCCTGTCCTTTGTAGCTCTTAATAAATTACATATTTTTGTAATCTCTCCTAAACCGAAGTAAGCCAACCATTTACTAATGCTCGCTAGGTAGGGTCTATGTTTTTTCCTTTCTCCTTTTTGCCTTTAATCTGTCCTGGGAGTATCAAATTTTCCAAGCCCTCTTTTTTTATTATGTACCCTATAAATTTAAAGTAGATTTTTCTGATGTTAAGTATGTATCTTTTTTGTTTGTATTTTCTCTAAAACTTCCTCATTGCTCACATGTTTGGTCCATGGTATTTTCTGCATTGTTCTGCAGAACCACATTTCTCTTACTTCAAGTCTCTTCTTCATCTGTAAGGAGACTGTCCAGTTGTTTTCATTGTATGGTGGAACTTATTTTGGTTTAGGGGCAAGTGATTGTATATATAAACTGACATGCCAAATGCTATAGAGAAGAAGTATATAAAGCTCATGGTAGGTGGCGCCAACATAACTTTGTATTATGGAAAAGCCTGGTCAGGATGGACCTCAGCTAGGCTGCATTTGGAAAGATGACATGTATTATCAGAGATGTCAGGCAAGTATTGTCTTTGGATATAGACAAGTGGCACTGGCTCATGTCAAATCGACATTCAATAGAGAAGACAACAAATGCGTATCCTGCAGGTCAGTTTTTCAGTTTTCAAGGAATATGTAAATTGAAGTCCTATTATATGTGCCTCACAACACTAGAACACAGCACCTCACATGGGCTTGGATCCTGAAGAACTGGCAGTATGGCATGTGATCCATTGAGTCACAGTTATAATTGTTTCAGGCTGATGCTATGGTTCAACTGTAGTACATGAGCCCATGGAACCCAGTTCTATTCAGCATGGTCTTGGACATCTTGTGACCAAGTAATTAGTGAAAAAGATTGGGCTTCCCAAACACTACAATATAGTAATGTGTTCTCAGATGATTATTTATAAGTACTGACCATAAAACCACATTAACTACACCCTAGTCTGCCTACAAAGTCACTTCACTCTTCTTTTTTTATTGTTATATTCTTTTATTCTTTGACATTATTAAAATACTGTCTGCATACATGTAGATATGTGTCAGTATGAGCACACAGATGTCTATATGAATGTGTGCCTTATCTTTGCTGTTATTATCACAATGCTTCAACCACTGTGTTCTTCAGCCTTCATCAGGTGTATGTCAATCCAAGTAGCCTTCAGGGAACTAAACACTTTATTAAATCTCCTGAGATAGATTTTTCTCATTCAACTGCCCATGTCTCAGGATATGTCATCTACTTCTTATTTTAGTATTGCTCAGTTATTGCTCACCCTGTTTTCCACTGAGTTTAAGGATTGAACTCACAATTACTGTGTCACAAAATTCATAAATTAATACTTTAATCCACTAGGCTATTTTCTCCATGTACATTTATCATATAAAAGAAATGCTTTTGTTCATTAGAAGGTTGGAAATTACCAAAATTAAGCAAGGGCAAGGCTGATTAGTTGTATAGGTGAGTTCTTGGGTATACTATAAGCTTGGATGAGCGTGGGTTGTAATGGATAATGGCTCAGAATTGGAAATCAGAGAGCAGAGTTCCAATTTCAGTCAGATTCTGTATATTCACTTATGTGCAAATACTCTTGAGAAAGGTGTGAATTCACTCTTTCTCCCCCAACTATGGGTTAATTATTAGGATGTGTATCAGTGAATCATTGTTATCTCAAAAAAATCTTACAATCTAATTTTCTGGCTTTAAATAACCTGTAATGGGTTGATAAGCTGTAAAAAACAAATCCGTCAATCTACCTACCTACATATCTATATAAAAATGAACAATAGATTCATTTAGTCTTGTAGCTTTTAATTCTTGAAATTAACTGAATGGCAAAATATCACACAAGTGATTTTGTAATAAAAATTCTTTTCTAACAAATCATGTCATCTATGTTTTTCCTCATATAGTACAAATACCACAATTGAATTACTATATAAAAATGATGTTCAAATTTATTATGTCAAAGTAGAATTCATATATATGATCCATTGCTAAAGATGCAGGTAAAATTATCAGTTCTCTGTACCACTCCAGTCAGTACTTGACTCCACATGCTATCCTCTACTTTTATAAGAGCCAGATCAGACCAAAAATGGAGTAGTGTTGCCATATTTGAATGGGAGCTGCTCAGACTGCATTTTCCAGTCTTGATAGAATTTTAAAGCATCTTTAAGTCCTTGTGGGAGAAGAATTACTTTCCACACTCCAACCTCTCTCTCATGGGTGACATGTGGCAAATCTCTCACTGCTCTCTTACTATTACTATTGAAAGTTGCTTGGATGAACTGCATCTCTTGGTACCACCAGGTTTGACCTTCATGGCTAGGACCTGCAATGTCACTTACATAGTAGCAAACCACCTACATTCCCTCCATATTCCATCAGCAAGAAGTAAGATTCACTCAAACAGCTCCCCCCCCCCCCGCAAACAATTGCCCTATGGAACAGACTCCCAAGAAAATGTTTTCATAATCACTACATTCTTAACCTGTTTGAGTCTAGAGTCAACCATTATCTTACCATATAATCAACCTCTTAACATAACCCTTAACCTCAAATGGCTCCCTTGGACTTGTACAGGGTGAACCTTACTGGAAAAAAAAATCAGCATCAGTCAGATAAGTAACTACAATGGTTTTGTAGTTTAAAATCAGGCTATCATGTTGAAAATTAAATTCTTAATTTGAGTTTCATCCTCAGTATTTAATTTTTTGTTTGATTATACATCTTTTTATATTTTTTCTATGAAATTTACTTCTTTTAATTTAGTATTTTAGCTTATTGTATTTCTTAATTTTCTAAAAAGCTAATTTTATCAAAAAATATCTGATATTTGCTTATTGATTGTAGTGTCAGTCAATCAAAAATAATCCTGGTTTAATGTTTTTAAGCAAAATGCTGAATCATAGCAAGCAGTTATTAATAAATTTGTTATTTTTTTTTAAATCACTTCCTAAAAGGTAATGATCCATCAATTTTGTTGCTTTTAAGGTGTTGTCAAAACAGAGAAATCAATTTTTGGTCTCTGTTCCTTTTTAATAGGATTTATAGATTAAATGTTCCATGCTTCATGTGTTAGGGTTGCCCCTTAGACCAAGCCTGTTTTTAAGTGCAATTTTTTGATAAACTTATCTGGATAAATGTCTGTTTGTTGAAAGCTTCATTATTTTCTAAAATTTAGATTTTAATTTCAAAGCAAGAATTTTTGGAGATTTCTTTGCTGTTTGAAATGAATGAAAGTATGAAAAACTGTAAATCATGTCAAATTGTGAGAATAATTGAAAAATGATTTCTACAAAGGGAATATGAGATTCATCAGTGTTGTTATTTATTTTTTATTCATTTACACTTCATTTCTGTGATTAAACTTTTTCAAATTCATCAACTGCACTTAGATGATTTAATAAATCAAAGTTTCGAAATAAGGTTTTGATATAATTTCAAGCTAAGCTATTTATCTGTTTGCAGAATTATTTATACTGTATAAGAGTATGATGATGATCTGGAACCTTTCAGTAAAGAAAAAACAGAATCAATAAGCTGTATTCTCTAACTTCTTACACTCCACACCAATACCTTTGAAAAGTAAATGAGCAGGTCATGTATGAAGGTTCCACTATGAGACCCAGCTTCTTGGCCTTGTAATATTTTGTAACATGTGGTCTGAAAAGGTTGGTTCAGCTTATATGCATTTTGTAACTAGAACTCCTACAGATGGTGGTGACAGAAAGTAAGAAGAAAGGACTAAACATAAATTGTAAGAAGACAGAATGTCTGGTTGTCAGCAAAAGGAACAGCTTAACATGCAAATTACAAATTGGAGATACTAAAGTCAAACAAGTTCAACAATTTAAATATCTGGGAAGAGGACGGAAAGTGCATCATGTAAATCTGAAGGCACATTCCCATAAGGAAAGATGCCTCCCAAAAGCTAAGTAAAGTATCAAGTAACAGAAAAATTTAATTCAAAACAAAAGATTACTGAAGTGTTATGTAAAATCATTCCACTTAAATGAAAGTGTTGTAATGCTCATATCAACTCATAGTTCGGATTAATAATAATCCAAAGAAAACATTGGAACACAAGATTAGAGAAAGAACTGTTTAATCACATGGATTAATATTACAAAACTAGCGAATATTATAATTAGTGCAACACTCTTTGCAACTACATTGTGTCTAACTTGCAACTCCTTTCATAATCAGTGGAAGAGTCCATGTTCGACATTATAGTGTAGAGAAGGTTGGTTGTCTTTCTCCACAATAGGGAGTAAATACTGGTCAATCTTCTCACAGATGAAGAGACTTGAGATAACAGATGTGGTTCTACAGAAGGATACTGAGAATACCATGGACCAAAAATGTGAGCAACAAAAAAGTTTTAAAGAAAATAGAAACAAAAAGGACGTTTATGCTTAGAATCAGAAAGGAAGTGTTGAAATTTCTAATGATGAAAAAGGGTTTGGAAAATTTGATACTTACGGAGCAGATTCAAGGCAAGTAGGAGAGAGGAAAACAATAGATAACCTACCTAGTGAGCAAGAGGAAATGGATGGCGGAATAAGGTTTAGAAGATATAACAAAAAGACAAAATTCATTAGGACGGGAAATTGTGGAAACCCATGTTCACCAAAGTCCTGGAGGAATATGGCACATAGAATAAGACTGTTTCTCTTGGCAGTGGTTGACAATTGCTGCTAATACCTGAAGAAGGAGGTTGGCAATAAAGAACAATTGCATGCAAAATGGAATTAAGATATATTTATTTATATAGAGTACATAGAGTAAAGATGAAAGTAGTTTTGTTTATGTCACAAAAAGTGAATATAAAACATTAGTCCATTTCTCAAACATTTATACCACACAGTACAAAGGAAATAATCATCTCTTTATTCTAAAATTTGCACCTGCATTCTGGGACAGTAAATTTTGGTTGCTGACTGAATACCCGGCTAAATTCTTGGGGGTTTGTGTGACCTTTTATTGTGGGTACATACAGCTAGTAACTTGTCTCATGGTTGGTTGACTTTTTTTTTTAAATTCATTTTTCAGGTTCCTTTCTTTTCTGAAGTCTTTCAAGTATGTGGAATGCCTCTTGACAGTTTTTGCTTAGTTACTTTCTTAGCCATGGTCACAACAGAGTTATCTGCAAATTGTCAATTGTAGAAGGAAGGAATGAAAAAGAGAAAAAAATGTACTTGTGTGTAGCCATCTTTGAAAATGTGATTTTTATATTTTTTTATCTAAATTGTTATGTTGTTTTGTTCTGTGTTCACTATAAGTAACTCTCTTCCAGCATTCTTTTTATCACCAAATATTTTGAAAAAAGATCTTGTTACAAGCATGCCATAATGGCAAATAATATATAGTGATATATCATAAATTTCCATGTTGCCTAAAAAAAATGGCATGGAAATTAAACTTTATTTTTTTTTCCATTCATTAAATTGATTGTCCCAATTATAAAAAAATAAATCTGTTGTGATTGACTAATTAAATTCTGATTGTTTAATTAATAATTATTATTGTTTAATTAAGAATTATTATCATTTAATTAATAATTTTGTGCATATTTTGTTAAAAAATGAAAATGACCATCAATCAATGGCGAACTAGAGCAAGAAATAGCTTGTACATTTTAATGCATCCAAAAGAAAATGACTACCATTTAATCTCGATAGAGAATCTTTTTGTCTTCTATCAATGTTGCTAATGCTATCCAGGTGAGCAAGTCTTTACATGATGGTCTCACGTTTTCCACTGACATGAAGTGGAGCAATTATATTGACTACTAGGAAAGTTGGTTCACTATATCGTACTAGACAATATTCTCTTCAGAATCCATCTTGCACATTTACAAATCTACCATTCATCCATGCATTGAATACTGCTGTGTATCTGGTCTGATGCTCCTGCTATTCATTTCAAGATTCTGGACAAAATCCAAAGAAGGGTCTGTCATGTAATTGTTCCTGACCTGGCATCTCAACTTCAGTCACTTTCCTACCACCATGACATGGTTTCTCTCTGTCTTTCCTATAAGTATTTTCATGGCAGTTATTCTGATCACCTTTCTTTCTTGGTTGCTTGACTGCATGAATTTAAGCCTAGTACTAGATTTTTACTGTTGAAATAACTAGGTCTAACCATGCGTTCTATTGTAATAATTTCTTTTCTTGCACTTCTTGCCTCTGGAACTCTCTTCTGGTTTCTTGCTTCCCTGCCAACCTCCAATCTTCAAAGATTTAATCGTAGCACCAGTTGCCATCTTTTGTCTTCCTGAATCTGTTCTTTTATTGTCCTTTCTCCTCAGTAAAATCTTCCTATTCTCTTTCACTCCCAGGAACACCTTGTGTCTTAGTGGCATTATCACTGTTGCTTGAAAGTGTTGTATCAACACCTGCCCAGCAGAAACAACACATTTTGTAACAATTGGTACACATGATAGAAACAGTCTCATGACTCATTATGGATAAAAATGCTAGTTGTTCAAATTGACAATTTTCTCTTGCTGTGGAGATTTTAAATAAGCCAGGCAAGTTTTCCATTTTCCGTGGAGCCAAATTTTGTGTTTTCATCTGTGCAATTTTCTATTTTGTTTTAATTATAACAAAAGTTATTTCCATCCTTTCAACAGCCATATTATATTTTTTCCATATGAACTACACATCACCAGTTTTATTATTGAAACTTATAGCCTTCTATTGAAATATAGGGTGGCTGGCTAATTCCTAGTACCCATCATACCAATCTGTGGTTGATAGTGCAACTATGTTGAGTTTGCATTTCTGAGAGAGAGAGAGCATAATCTGGTAAGATCACAAATTTGAAGAAAGCCAGCAATGACTTGTGACTTTGTGTTAGCACAGGGGTCGGCAATCCCTGACCTCTGGGCTGTAGATGTATTTGTTGTATTGTCAGGTCTTTTGTAGACTAACCCCCGTCCCCGTCTTTCGTACACTGCATATTTATATTTTCTCAAATCTCATGGTCACCGTGATTTTGCGTCAATTTGTCAGCATAAAAACAATATGGCTTCACCACGAGATTCTTTTTACATACGGACATCTATGAAGTGTTTTTTTTTTTTTTTCAAACAACATGTGCCACTACTGGCTCGCAAAGAGTTTTGTCCAGCCCATCAGGTTAATACCTGGACAATAATTATGTAATTAATTTGTGGGACAAGTTGCAGAAAAAATATCATTTGGAGTTAATTGACTTACAATGCGACAAATTTTTTAAATCAAAATTTCATTCTGAATCCACTGCTGACTTCTACAAGAAATATGTTTTGACAAGCGGAAAATAGAAAAGCCTATTAAATAATGCGAAAATGATGGCATCATTATTAGGAAGTACATATGCTTGTGAACAACTTTTTCAAAAATGAAATCTACTAAAAGTCGTTTAAGAGCAAGATTGAGTGATGAATATCTGGATGATGTTTTGCTCCTGTCATCGATGAATATTTCACCTGATGTGAAGAAGTTATCAAACAATAAACAGAAATAATTGGCTCTTTAAATAATTTGCCATTTCTGACTATTTCGTTTGTAGTAAGAAATTTGCATTTTTTGTTGATTATGTTAATGTTAATTTTTATCCCGTAGTAAAATAAGAAACCTTGTTTAAATAATATAGCATTAACTTTGTTGTTTTTTCTTTAAACTTCCGGACCATGGCAGCCTTCTGAACAAAGCAGTCTGAGATCGAGACAATTTGTTATAATAGATTTAATATCATGGCCCTCCTCCAAGACGATGCATAGCTTTCTGGCCCATTCTCTCCAAAATGTTGCCAACCCCTGTGTTAGCACAGCCATCAATGGCTACTGAACTGTTTTGTCTACCTTTATCTACCTATTTTTTCTGACAAGACTTGGGTCAATTCATGATATGGTTTTTAGGCACTTCCAATTTCCAATGCTGAGATCATAGGCTGATATTATCAAGAAGTCACAGGTCCCAGAACTCTAATGTTTTAAGCACTCAGCCATGATTATAACTTGAAAGTTATACCTTTTCACAAAAGGCAAGGTGTTGTAGAGTAGGACTCAGCATACTTCCTGCTCTTCCCTACTACTATGACAATGGACTGCTTCTACTTATAAATATGGCAAGTAGCCACATTAGAGTAGGATTCGAGGAGTAGTTGATTTACACAAGTTTTTCTATTCTATGTATGAGTATTTAATAAACCTCTTCTTTGTTTTCCCTAAATAATCATCTGTTCCTTCAATACTCTCATTCTAATTATGGTCTTCCTAATTCTTGACTTTTTTTGAACAAAGATAACATTACAATAAAATAGCAACTTTTATAAATGGATCAGTTTAGGCAAAAGTACAGACAAACTTTGCAAAATTTATGAATTGCAGTTGAAGTCTGTTTAGAGGAGGATTTCATGGTAATTTAAGAGACGACATCAAAATGACAGTCAAAAGCTTAACAGATTTAGTCAATATTTTTTGTTTTAGAAAGAATCTGTTTTATATTTTCAATTAAAATAAATTTCTGTGTTTTCTGTGTTTGCAAAAGTAACATGAAAATGTGTATAGGTGTTTTTTTTTCTGCGTTTCTGAAAATAGGTTTAATGGTAGGTTTGAAAAAAATGATTAAGTGCAAATAGTTGATATTATTCTAAGAAATCATAGCTCATATATCGTGGGTTACAAATCAATATTTTCTGAAGTATATACATACAAACACACACACACACACACATATATACAGGGCTGTTTGATAATAGTGACTCACCCGATTTATTTTTCTTAAAATTTTTTTGCCTATTGTTTTTGGGGTCAAACTAATTTTTAATCTTACTAATATAAAGACCCCTTCCCGACCACCTAGTAAAAAAGTTTACTCATCCTAAGGTATTCTATTGATAATTATAAATTTAGGATATAAATGAGATTTAGGGAAAAACTATGCAAAAAAAGTGACCCACTTATTTCCTGCTACTAGTAATCACTAGAAACATAACCAAACAGCTTTAAATAAAGAATAATAAAGGTATAATTTATTTAAAATAGGTAATATAGTTTGAAATATTTAATAATCTATGGGTCCTCCTTTATTTTGAATAACCTTTTCAACCGTTTTTGGCATTGACTTGATTAGGTTCTGGCAAATTTCATCTCCAAGCATTGAATTCCATTCGGATATGAAATTCACAATCAAATCCTCTTTGTTGCTCAACTGCTTTCTCGAGAACCTGTATTTTATAATGCTCCATAAGTTTTCTATGGGGTTGAGGTCAGGAGATTGGGGTGGCCATGTCATAACACTCAACTGCTTCTCATCAAAGTATTCCTTCATCAATTTTGATTTGTGACAGGGAGCATTATCCTGCATAAAAATGATCTTGGTGGGGTTGATTTGCACCCTTTCAGCAGAAGGGAGCAGACAAGACTCTAAAATTCTCTTGTACTGCTTGCTCCTGAGGGTCTTTTCAATAGGTTTTAAGAAACCAGTTCCATAAAAAGAAAAGCATCCCCAGAACATTATACTGAACGGATGCTTGACAGTACTTACTGCTAAATTCAAAGAGCTTTCAAAGCTTCTTCTTTGGATTTTAGATCGCTTATCCTTTGAATTTAGCTCAACTTTCATTTCATCAGAGAAGAGAACATTTAGTAAAAAAAATTAGGTGAGTCACTTTTATCAAACAGCACTATATATATATATATATATATATATATGTCATTTGCAGACAGTACTGTTTCACTGTATCATAGCTCTTCAGTGCGAATAGACATCCAAATGCCTCAAGCCAGAATTGAAACCCAACCGATTTGGTGTCAATCAGAGTTTCTACCACTGAGCTATCTTCATTTGACATAAGGCAACTAAATCTAGCATATTGTTTTTACAAAATGTAAAAAAATGTCAAACAGCCGGAGTGCTCCATTCATTTTACTGAAGAGCTTCACATTGATGCAGATGGCTGTTGTTTGTAGAATTAGCTAGTCATTCAACAGTGCTCAATTGAAAATATATTTTAGAATATTAAATCAAAAGCATATAAAAAATCACTACACAGTTGCAGTCGTGTTTTGACACATCAGATATGTGGAGATATATATATGTAATTATATTTTTTTTTCTTTGATTTTTTCTAATCATTTCATCCCATGCAAGGCAGTAAAACCACTAAGATACAAGCAGTTACTCAGTGTCAGAGAATATGAAAAATAAACTCTATTCAGGAAAGAGAACAATAAAAGAATAAAAACTAAGAAGACAGAAAATAACAATTGACATTGCATTTATATTTTTGAAGATTAACATTAACTGGGAAGCAAAAAGCCAAAACATAAAATTGAATTGAAAGGAAGTTGCCTACATTGAATGACTTAAAATAAGATTATTTTTCCATTCATATTGAATCTGTTTTTCAATCTATTATTCTATTGTGTTTCTATTATAGAAGTTGTATTCCTAATTAACTTTACTGAAGATCCATAGCGTTTTTTACATGATAAAAACAATATCTTTCACCTTAAAACTCATATCACATCTACAAGACCCTTACCACATTTGGGCTGATTTTCTAATGAAAAGTGTTCATATCAGCATTTAAAAACCCAACTAATCTAATCAATCCATTGCTGATTCTCAAAAGGAAGAAAGAAATGACAATAATTCATAGCCTGACTGTTGGTGACAATTTTGTCACAATAAATAGAGAAGAAAAGATTCCAAGACTCATAAAGTTAGTTACACAAGAATTATTTGGAGCTTTCTTTTCAAGACAAAAGAACTTCCTATGGTATTCCTGAATACCTGCTGTTACTCTTTGCATCTATAAGGATTCCTTCCTTCCATCAGCCAATCAGAATGAAACACTCTATCTTAACGGTTCATTCTCAGCACTTGTTGCCATGCAGTTGTTGAAGGTGGCTCCAAAAGAATGTATGAGTTTAATGATATCTACACATGTAATAGAAAGGTAATTATTTTCTGCTCACTCAAATCTGTTTGCCTTTTGAGCTATTAAGGCAATTCATTCGCTCATCACTTCTTCTATTTAACACTGCCGCTTTTATTATCTTTCTCATCATCCATTTCTTAGTTTTATTTCCCTATCATCTTTATTGATTATTCTACTACGACCTTGAAAATTGTTTCTCTAAATATTGTGCTTTTCACACAACAGAAAAAATACATGAACAATTTGATTTCTACTCCCCACGTTTTATTATTTATATTTTTAAATCTACTTCGCATTTTTTTGTATTCTTTAAATTTAATTAAATTTTTAAAAAATCTCTCTGTATTTGTGGGAGGAGGATTTATCATTACACATATTATTTTCAGTTGGACTAATAATCTCATCTTTGTTGTTATTATTACAGAGTTTCATCTGTCTCCTCCAGCTTTCTTCAGGCATCTGTTTATCCAGGTAACCTTTGAGGACTTTTGAACTGAACCTTTTATTCAATTTATCAAGAAGATTCTTCCTGTTCTGCTGCCAATGTCTAGAGATATCATACCGAGATCTTTTTTCCTTGATTGTTTTTTTAATTACTGATCAGTTATTGTTAGTTCTCTCTCCTCTGAGTCTAATTCTGTTCACAGATCAATAGACTAGAATATTGATTTGTGAACTTGGTAGCATAGTAATTGTGAGTTCAGTCCTTGGGTCAGGTACTATAGATTCAACCAATGATTGGTAATATCAGAGCAGTTCTAAAGACAAGATATCCCCAAACATGGGCATCAAAATGAGAACAGTATAGCCCATAGATTAAATAAAGTGCTCAGTTCAAAATACCCTGATGGTTAGTCGGATGAACAGACATCTGAAGAAGGCCACAAGGTACAATATCTGAAACATTTCTAATAACAACAAAGATAAGGAAATTTGTCCAACTATAAATAATCCTTTTTTTTAATTATTAGTTTAATATTTGCATATATGCATTTCTCAAATAATTCAGCTGTTATCACATTGTCATAAAACACTTGGGATTATGTGAATATAATTGAATTATTAACGAACTCATCCATGTTTATGGATTTCGTTAATCGGACTGACTTCCTCATCTTGGTTGCTTTCCTCACAACGTTTCGGCCGTCTGATCCTCCGGCCTTCTTCAGGTGCATCTCGAACTCGGGAACCGTCGGTCTGGAATTTCGAACCCAACCCTTTATTGTAAACGCCTAGTCGCCTCGGCCATGTGTCACTGGGACACATGGCCGAGGCGACTAGGACGTTGGAACAGTGATTGCAAGTTCTCCCGATGTTCTGAGTTCAATCCCGAGCAAAGGCAGTGGCAGCGACAAACAAGAGCGGTGACAACGATAATAGAAGCAACAGCAGCAGCAACGATGGCGTCAAGCAGTAGTAGCAGCAGCGATGGCCTTAATGGAACGAGAACATGGTACCCCCGTAACAATAAAGGGTTGGGTTCGAAATTCCAGACCGACGGTTCCCGAGTTCGAGATGCACCTGAAGAAGGCCGGAGGATCAGACGGCCGAAACGTTGTGAGGAAAGCAACCAAGATGAGGAAGTCAGTCCGATTAACGAAATCCATAGTGAAAACCCCTCATCCCAAAAATATAGACAATTACTCATCCATGTTTATCATTTCATGTTGGCTAAAATTTTAAAGTGATGTTCATCAGTATTGAGTTTGCCATAATTTCAAAGTGTCATTCACCAGAGATTTTTGTTTTCTTGTATAATAAATTGTTTATGTGACCCAACATTTCTTAGTCTGAAAACTGCTAACTCATATCTCTAGTTTCATACTGAAATCTCATCATCAGTTCTATGAGTGGGTATGGTCATAGCACAGCTGACCAATTACCTCCACAGATCTGGGTTGAAAGCCTGAGAGAGATTCATTTATGCATAGTATGTCTTGGGCAAGCAGATCTGGTAGAGCCCATTCCTCTCTAGATCCAACCACAGCTGAAGTCCTCCAACTTGAAAATTTGCCTTTGTTATGTTGATTCAATTTGGAGGAAGCCTCTGCTCTGGCCTTCAGTCTTTGAAGTCCTCCCACCATTGATGCCGTATCATCACTGCCATGGCTGCATACAGACATATGAAGCCCAGTCTACACCCCATAATACTAGAGAGCTGTTAATCTTACAAGGACATTCATCCACCATTTGACAGGTCTTGATTTTCATCCTTCTGAGTGTCTCCACCAGAAAACCGTGGTTCTGTTGTTAATGACTGGGACAGACCCACTCAGATTTGAACAAGCCCAGACTGAGGAATATGGTAAACTTAGTTAACTCACTTAACTCTTTTTCACAACTTTGTTGTTTTGATCTCTTCATTTCATCTTTATGGCTACTCTCATGTCATTATAGTATTTGGTAATCTTTGATATTTTTCTTAATCTTCATCTCTGCCATGAACATTTACTTGGCCTTGAAAATTTTAGACCTGGGATTTAAACAACAAAACTGATGTCTTGACAAAATTCAAAGAAGAATCTGCAATTTTATCAGTCCTGACCTGTTATCTTGGCTTCAATCACTTTCCTACCCAAATAACTTACGTTCACTGTTTTTATAAATACTTTCATAGCAATTATTTTGGTGAGCTTTCTATATTGGTACCTTGGCTTGACAAATTTAAGTGAAATACTAGATTGGCAGTTATGTCTCATAATGTGACTATTGGAATTGTGAGTTGCAATCATAAGTTCTAGGATGATAGTTTCTTCACTCGCAGAACTTTATTCTGGTTTCTTGCTTTCCTGTCAAGTAAGATCTTCAAAAATGTAAAGGCAATATCAAAACTGTTTCTTCTATCTCCTTGAATCCTGTTCTTTTATTGACCTCTCTGTTTCTGTCACTTTCATTAACCACTTGCAGATACTATTGGCTTTTATTGCCTTACTTTGGGATGAAATGATTAAAAAAAATATATACAGTGTGCGATGAATAAATTGTCACCTAGATTGCACAGAAATGAAAGTAATACTGACATCTCATTTTAACAGATATATTTACCACAATTACACAAAAATATCTTAAAATACTAAAGAGTCAATTTATTCAGTAAAATTACCATTGGCTACAACTATGACCTTGGCAACAACTTTGGAGTATCCTGCAACTCTTCTGAACAGTCACTTTGTTTAAGTTGGTGAATGATGCCATAATCATTGCCTTCAGTTCATCTTCGGTGTTACAAGGAGTTTTGTTGG
Source organism: Acanthosepion esculentum (assembly GCA_964036315.1). Lineage (NCBI taxonomy): Eukaryota > Metazoa > Mollusca > Cephalopoda > Sepiida > Sepiidae > Acanthosepion > Acanthosepion esculentum. The sequence continues at coordinate 53,808,629 of OZ038490.1, forward strand.
TCTCCCACTCAACTCTGCCCCACACATAATAATCAGGGGGTTTGCAGTCTGGGGAGTTAGGTGGCCAGATGTAATGAATGATGTGGTCGCAGATATTGACTGTGTTCTCTTGCTTGTGGGGCATGGTGCAGAGTCCTGTTGTCAGACATAGGTTCTTTCAGCAGCCACCCTCTGAACGCAAGGCAGCACTAACTATTCAAGACACTTTATGTGGGCCTCCATGTTGAGTTTGTGGCCCAGTGGAAAGATGAATGAAGGCATAACATCACCATCACTAGTGATCACTCCAGACACCATGATGTTGACTGGATATTTCGTTTTTATCACTCTCAGTACATCATTTGGGGACTCAGCAAGTCCTCAGATTGACACCCAAATCCTCTGAAATGTTTGTATTGGAGCTTCTGGCATCAATACCAAGCAGTACAGCATGCCATTTCCAAATTTCTGGCAGGGTGAATTGTATCCTTGTGTTCTTTTTCTCACAGATGGTGCTCAATTGACCCAAATATACCAACCATCCAGTCAACAAAATCAAAAACAAACTATGCATATGAACAAAATTAAAAATATTAAACAGCGACAATTTACCCATCGCACTCTGTATGTTCAAATAATTAACCCAATAATTTTATTAGCTGAAAATTAACATCTTTGCTGCTGTAGATGTTCTTATACACCTTTACAAAATTTATATTACTTGTTGTTGATATAATTTTTAAATAATGTTCACCCAATACAAGGCCCAAGGGTCACTCAAGGTAGAGTATTACAGGAAAGAAGATAACAGGAAAGATCTGAAATGCTCATAAAAATTCTCAACAAAAATGATAATCCCCTTACATATGTATATAAAAGACAATGTTTAATCCATGCTGACAATATCTTGTTTTTTTTTGTTTGTTTTTTTCATTTTGCTATTTAATATACCACAGACTGAGGATTTATTGTCGGCTAGCGATACTGAACACTCTGACCAAACTGATTGGGCACAATATTTTGTAAACTAATCAGCATTTGTAGATGACAAAAAAAATATTCACTTATTTCATTTTTCAAGACAGACATCTTGATGAAATTTATATTGCATGCTGTTGATGAATATCTACATTTTCAACATTTACTTATGTCTTTATAAACTTACATTGTCTGCTGTTGATGAGGATATACGTTTTCAGGCCATGGTGAAATGTTGGTCCCTAGCATTTGTGTTATAAATTAACTATTAGTTAGTACTATTTCAAAACCAGCATAGACATAGTAGCTTATAATACAATCTTTTTTGTGATGTATTTTTTTTATATTGTCTTTTGGGATGTTATTATCTTAGTCTGTAAGGCATAGTATATTGTCAAAAACAAAAAGGTGGTGCTCTTGAGAAACCAAAGTCAGTGTCATTTTTGAAGAAAATGTTTAAAACAAAAACAAATTATGGAATCTAAAAAAAATTCAAAAATGAATTCAAAAAGCTTAATTCATTCATTTTCTTAAACATATGTGAGATATCTCAAAAGGATTATTTTCATTATGTACATTCAGACTAATATGTTCAGCTTTTTTGTTATTATCACAGTATTTCAGGTACTATGCCCTCTAACTTTCAGCTGTAAAGAGTTTGGTTTAAAATTCCCTGAAGTTTACTCAGAATGACAGACACCTTAAGGGCACAATGGCTGATAATAATGATAACTTACCCCAGAAATTGAAACAGAAATCCCAAACTTAATTGAAAAAAAAATGGCTATTAAAGAATGTTTATGGTTGTCTAATTTTTTTTTACCAATAATTATTCAACTTCTTATGGCACAAGGCCAAAATACAATATATAACAAAAGATTATATTGTAGCATTCCCAAGTATACTAGTTTCTATGGGAGTTAACAAATTTTGTGTGTATTTTATGTGGATGCTTGCTCATATGTAAACAATTAAGAATCATCATCATCATCAAAAAACTTTGTTTTCTATTACAGAATATTTATTCTCTTTTTATATAAACCATAATGAAACAAAGTTCTTAATTCCATTTTTCCTTTTGGTGCAGGAGTTAGGTGATTTAAGCATTGGATATAAGGGTTGAGCTCAAGTCAGCCTAGCACAGATTTAGAACAACCAAAAGAAGGTTTGTACTTACTTTATCACCAGAAGGTTTAAACTTTGTTATGGGATGCCTGTTTTCTTTTTATTGGTCTAGAAGTTAAGGTAAGCAAGTATAAGTATTGTTACAATGGTTGTGCTCAAGTCAGCCTTGTGCTGAATTGGAACAACTAAAAAGAAAGCGCTTGCTGCATTGGTGGATGTTTTTGGAAGACATGTATAAATGGCATATATTGGAAAGTGAAAAGAGAGTTCAGTTGTCAATGGATTGGAGAAACTAATATTTTCCAGTGGTTCTACATCTTGGGGCAAAAGGGAGAAAAAGAGTGAGACAGGAAAATATTTATCTTTTTATAGACTTCAACAGCAGCACTTAACGGCATTTTACAAAGCCAAATGGAGTAATATATTTCCTGTTCTTGTAATCTTAGCATCATGGGAAAAATTTTTTTTTATTATTCATTATTATTATTTTGTTTATCAATTTTATTTGATTTTCCCACACTTGCTTCTAAAAACCTTTATCCAAGATCCTGATATTTTACTTTAGCTTGAATAGCAAACATTGGTGCCAGTAGGAAATATGCTACTACTTTAGCTAAAGGCATTCATCTGTTCTTCTTTACTTATATCACCATCACAATTTTGTTGTTATCATTTCACCCTTCATCCTGATTGATCAGTGCTTGTCATAGTGTGAGGCTTGACAGTTTTGTCTTGTCAGTCATTGCTTGAAAGTGTCATTGGTTGCCTCTGATGGAATACCAATAATTCTGTAGCCTGATGATAAAAAAAGCATTTATTTTATATATTAGATAGATCATTATTTTACAACATAATCTCTTTCTTTGTCAATGCACTTGATTCAGTGATGAATGGGTAGTCGCATCAATAAGCCTATTTTACAACATAATCTCCTTCCTGTTCATTGTAATTAATTCAGTGATGAATATTAATCATAGAAATCATTCTGTAGCGAAAATCTCATTAAAATCCAGCTCATGACTCCATGCCAAGCAACAGACATTGATTCAGACCTATATTCATATCTTCAGTTTCAGTCTCATTTATTCTTTTCCTTGTTTCCCAAATTCAAAATAAACACACTGAGTTATAAACAATTCACTTCACATTTCTGTTCAGTTCTTCCCTCTTTGTCAAAGATTTGGCACAATGCGTTTCTCTTTCTGGTCAGTATTGTTGAAAAATGTTCACATTTCAGGTAATGTTAAAAATAGATACTTTTTCCTTCCATGAATTTATTCAACCTATACAGCAAGGCGATCCTGAAAGAATTAGATGTCCAACCAGGATTCATTATTGGTGGCCACAATCTGAACAACATAAGATCTGCAGATGACACAGGGTTGATAGCAGACACAGAACACTACAAAAGCTCTGACAGAAGGTGATGAAGGAAAGTGAGAAGAAAGAACTAAACATCAACTGCAAGAAGACAGATTGTATCATTGTTAGCAAAAGGATGATCTCAAAATGTAAATTACAAATCAGAGGTAGCAAAATCAAACAAGTATGAAAATTTAACTATCTGGGATTTGTTCTAACATACGATGGAAAATGCAACACTGAAATATGAAGATGTATTGGGATAGCCAAAGATGCCTTCCAAAAGCCAAGCAAAGTATTAAGAAAAACAGAAAAACTTTGTTAGAAATGAAAAAGAATACTAAACAGTTATGTGATGTCTGTCCAGCTACATGGCAGTGATTGCTCACAGATAAAGAAGAGACTTAAAGTAAAAGAAATGTGGTTCTACAGAAGGATGCTGAGGATACAATGGGCTGAACATATGAGCAACAACAAGGTTTTAGCAAAAAAGGATATTTATACTCAACATCAGGAAGAGATAGTTGAAATTTCTGGGACACATAATGAAGGAGTGGGATTGAAAATCTGATACTCACAGGGCGGATAAAGGGCAAGAGGGACAGAGGAAAACAACACATAACACACTTAATGAGCTTGAGTAAATAAATGGCGGAACAGGGTTTACGAGAAATAATAGAAGGACAAAGTTTATTAAGTGCTACAAGGGACAGAAAGTTGTGGAGAGCCATGATTGCCTATGTCCTCAAAGGACATGGTCTACAAAAGAAGAAGAATGCTAGATTCTGCAAAGCAGATTAATAAATGTAAATATCACAAATGCATAAACATAGGTATATATAAATATGCAGACCCCAATATATATATATATATATATATATATATATATATATATATATATATATATATATATACTCTTAAGGTGTTTTATATTTAAGGGATAAAGTGCTCAATATCAGAGATAGAGCATGTGTAAATATAAAAGTGAACATTAAAGTTAACACTTAGAAGCTCTAAGTGTTGGCTTCAATTTTCACTTTTATATATATATATATACACACACACACACACACACACACACACACACATTATATTTCCACATATAAGGCAACCTTTAGATAAGACAAGATAAAAAATATAAAATATTTTCATGAATTTACCCTATACCTGGAGTATAAGATGATTGCTTATTAATTATATAAAGATGATGTTATTGGAAATGTTGTTACTGCATCCTTAGAAATACAAAGTAAATAAAATAACAAAACTGATTCTATTTCAAATGGGAAACAAAAAGGAAACTAATACTTAAAATCAGGAAGAGATAGTTGAGGTTTCCTCGGTGCATAATGAGGAAGGAGGGCTTGGAAAATCTGATACTCATGGGATACATGGAGAGCAAGAGGGACAGAGGAAAACAACGCATTTGAGTAAATGAATGGTGGAACAAGGTTTAGGAGAAATAACAAAAAGGGCTGCAAGGGACAGGAAATTGTGGAGAGCCATGATTGTCTACATTCTGAGGGGATATAACACATAAAGATAATTGTAAAATCCTTATCGGCATTACCAGAGGTCAATCATAATAAATTAAGGTGCAATAAAATGATAAATGTTTTGGTCTTTATTGACACCCTACCAACGTCATTTCACATTCATTCAACTTCTCATAGAAATAAAGTCTTGGTCTTTCCCTCTCATTACCAAAATGGAAATTAGGCTTTATTTCCTTTGACATTGTCTTTCTAAAGGCATCTCTATCTTTCTTTCTCATTCACTCAGCTTTTCATGGCAAATTTATTTGTTTGCTTTGTTTTTAATAGACATGAAGAAATCACTTTTGCCAGTAAATTAACATATTAAATCATTCTAGCCAATCAAAAATATTTCGTTTTGAGGTTTGGCTGTTTACAAGAAAGCCTATCATTTTATTGATATAAGTAAACAAAATTCTCAGAACATTACACTCGTTTGTAATTCAATCCGCCTCTGTAATTTTGATATAAAATGGGTAAATATAGGAGTGTAGCCAGTCTGATGTTTGGTAAGAAAAATAACATTCTCCGTATTTACTTCTATGGATAACCTTGCTTCATGAAGCTATATAGCATTCAAATATTTTAGATTTAATCTAAGATTCTTCATTATTACTCATGATCAAGTCATTTGTTCTATTTTAATTGGATAATCATATTAGATTTATTTACTTAATCACATATTAAATCTTTTCAATTCACTTTTAACACAATTAACTATGTCCAATGTAATTTTAATATCAGTCATTGTTAAATAAACTTACTAGAGTCATCAACACAGTTTAGTTCATTTATTACTACAATGCAAAGATTGCAGATTTTTTTGCTAAAAAAACAGTTGACTTTTTTGTTCTGGATGTGAACAAAATATGGCAGAAGTTGCCCAAAGGTATAAATATTTGAAGATCTTTCTTTTAGATGGTTTTGCAAAGAAAGGCATTCATTTGTATATTTTATTCACACTCTTCTTATAAAAATTAAAATATTTGGCTTTATATTTGTTGTTAAAGAAATCCGACGTCAACTTTGCAAATAAATTTCCTTTATTTTGTTGCCAAATGCATAACCACACCCTTTCAAGGCAACATTTATTTCCTTATGGAAGATTTTTTTTTCTCTTACTCTTAGTTCCTAGTAAATAGACAAAATAGTAAAGGAAAGAGGCATGAAAGGACTATCAATTGTAAGAAGACTGAATGTATTGTCATCAGGCAGAGGAACAGCCCAAGATGTGAGCAATGGAGATTTCAAAAACCAAGAAAGTACATTAATTTAAATATGTGGAAAATATTTTAACAAGTGACAGAAAAAGTGTAACACTGAGTTTGAAGGTATAAAGGTGACTACCAAAAATCAAACAAAGTATTAAGAAATAAGAAAATTTTGCTATGTAATATCAATCCTCCTATATGGCTGTAAAAGTTGGACATTTTCTTCAGAGATGAAGAGAAGATTTGAGATGTGGTTCGGTAAAAGAATACATGAGCAGTCCATGGTATTCTCAGCATTTTTCTATAGCAATGAGGAAGATATATATCTTTATATATATATATATATATACACACACACACACACACACACAGAGACAAGAAAGCTTGGACCATATTTCCTTTACTTTTCTTCTGAAGTGAACTTTGGATAATTTCTGATGGTACTTCTTGTCTGAGAAGGATTATTCGTAATTTAGAAATTTGAAAAATAATTGACACAAAATGTTTGTTGTTTTCATAGTATGTGCCCTGAAGAATATTTGCTACCTAAACACACACACACACACACACACACACACACACACACACACACACATATATATATATATATATATATATATATATAGCTTTGTGGCTGAAGTAATTAGATGTTATTTTACTGTTGCCAGTGGTCAGTGCTTTTTAGCAAGATTAGAACCAAAATTTCAAATGCTGAATTTGAAGACATGAATGCTGACCTTACACAATTTGATAGATTGTGCATATTTTTCTATTCTCTTTTCCTTTCATTGTCCTTGTGCAAGGCTTATGGTTAATAAATATAAAATTATGACTGCTTATATTATTGAAACTTTAAACTCAACAAATTAGAATTTATACAATTATATTTATAGAATCAAAAATATTCCAGTTATATTTAAACAAAGATATCTTTATGTGTTACCCTCATTTGTTTCTCTTGAAATATTTACTTGATGCAATTTATTAGGTGTGTGAGCTTAAGATTATATCAATATTTATTATGTGAACTATATTTTCAAATTATAAGATTATAACAATATTTACTTGATGCAGATTTATTAGGTGTGTGAGCTTAAGATTATATCAATATTTATTATGTGAACTATATTTTCAAATTATAAGATTATAACAATATTTACTTGATGCAGATTTATTAGGTGTGTGAGCTTAAGATTATATCAATATTTATTATATGAAATATATTTTCAAATTATAAGATTATATCAATATTTAATTGATGCAGATTTATTAGGTGTGTGAGCGTAAGATTATTTTTCATCAAAAAATAGATTTATGTTTTGAAATTTGGTAGAATACATTTACTTTTATTTTACTTGTGTTGATAAAACATGAGATCAAACTTTATTAAGAAACACAATTATACAATAACTGAACAGTGCTAAAGTAGACAAGATATCCCTGGACATGGACAGTGGGATGAGAATAATCTATCCCCATAGATTGAATAAAGGGTTCAGTTAGAAATTCATTGAAGGTTATCTGGTTCAAAAATCATGTGATAAAAAAAGGAGTGCTCTCTAGGTGATATGCTGTGATAAAAGCAACAAAAATTGGGCACAATAGTCCACATGAAATAATGTAAATAATGTTAACCTGTCGTCTCAGAAATTCAGACAGAAATTATACAGAAATTGTATCAAATTTGTCTGAAATACAAGATTCTGGAAGATGATCAGAGATAATTGCTTTGAAGAAAATGTTAAGTTGATCCACTCATTCAAATGGTAGCATTTTCATAATCACATTAACAAAATAACAATTAAGAAAAGTTTATTTTATGCATCAGTTGCACTTATACAAATATTAAATCAAAGAAAAAGCAATTTTCTAATTAAAGTCAACAATCTCTACTTGGAAATTTTTTCAGTGTAAATTAAAATTATTAATTTGTAATCAGATATTTGTAAGAGTCATTTTTCACCCAGAGATTAAACTGAAATCTCTTATAAGACAAATGATTTCTGCCATACTAAACTTATAAAGTCAGAAAAATTATAAAATAAAATTATTTAATTTTCTAAAATTGAAAAGCTGTGAAGGAGTGTGAAGTTGAGCTGTTAATGGGATGGTATTTGCAAACCAAATTCAGATTCTGTCCAAGACAAGATTTTTTAAAAGGAACATTAAATATCTCAGCTTATGAAGGCACAGTGCAACTAGAAAGGATGCCTTAAATTATATATTTTTCAAAATTGTTGTAAGAGATTGAAGTCTGTATCTTCTTTGTAACTGTTAAATGGGTCGTCTTTATAACAGTCTGATATTTACTTTGACTTATATATAAATAAATGGTACTACATCCCAAGTAGTGTTTTTTATAATTATCTTCTTTTCTAATATTCAGCATCTGAGAATAGTAGAAATTTAAGACTTGGGCTTTTATTTTGAATTCTGCCATGTTATTAATTACGTCAGCTTCTCTAAGACACCTACTTTAATTTGATCCCCAAAGTTTAGTACACCATTATTAAAATGCCAACCCATAATAGTCTATTATCCAATAGAATTGGGTTTCATTATTTGTCTTATTCATGGCTTATGACCATATCCAGTTAAAATGCTGGTTCTCATCTAAACACTGGAGTTAAGCAACATTTAGCCTGGTCAGTAACTAGATGTGTGATTGCTTGGGAATACCAGGTGTAGTAAGCTTGGATGTGAGTGTGGTATAATGGATAATGTCTCAGAAAGAGAAATAAGAGAACTGAATCTGGGAAAGGTTTGAATCCATCTCTCTCCTCCCCAGCTGTGCTTCAAACAGCAAAACAGACTGGGTTCTATAGCCTTGGTTGGAAACTAGTCTAGTGCAGAAACTAAGAGCAGTATATTGCAAGAATTCTTCTGCCAAGTCAATCATGAATCAAAAAGAGACATGATTACCCAAGCATATCACATATGCCACCCACTAATATGCATTAAGTCAGCATGGTAAGGTAATAGCCCATACCTCACCATGAAGGGCAAATATGGTGAGATCCAGGGAAGGCCTACATCCAAAAAAGAGCATTCTCAGGCTAAGAAGATTTATTATATTTACTTTTGGACTAATATTCTCGTCTCTGTTGTTTATACCAAAACATTTATGTTGCCTCCAGTTTTCTTGTCATCCATTGAAGATTGTCCACCATTCATAAGAGGGTGGATATCACATATCAATCCATCACTTTTTTCTTTGTTCCCAACAAAGTTTTTCTGTTTCTCAGCACTTTGATCCCAAATGTTGTAGAGGTACATTTTTTTTTCAGCTATAAGTATGAGATCGATTCCATTACTTTTTGGTTGTTAGTATATGCAATAAAATAAGTCATAATGTTAAAACAACTTGATTGATTGGCTAAATAAATTGTGTTTTTATTGCCTAGCAAGTCTTACTGAAAAATAAACTGGGCATATTCAAATATAAATTCTAGTTTATTTTCAATAAAATTGAATGAAGTAGAGCAAATTGTCTTTAAATTGATTGTATTGACCATGATGGTTAAATTTCTCATATTTCTTAACCCTGTTTAAATATCAGGGCAAGCATTTTTTGATGAATTTAGACACGAAAATAGTGTAACTGATGTAAGCTTAAGTAAAATATATTTTTTCACTTCTTGTTTTTCTTGAAACCTCAATTCTTCAACTTAAAAGATTGTTTACCTTTCACTCAGAAAGAAGAAACATTTGAAAATAATAAAATGTTTGCTCATCCTGCATTAAATACTTTAATTTTGGAATCACTTGTTACAATTATAGCAGAATCACGAAGGTAATTTCTGTTTGTATTTCTGTGATTAGGAATTATCATTATTTACATTCGGGTTATTGTCTTCATCTTTGTTTTTTATTATCCCAATGTTTTGATCATTGTGTAATCTGACCATCCTCAGGTGTCTCCAGCTAACCTTAAGGAATCTTGAACTAAACACTTTATTTAATCTATGGGAGTAGATTGTTCTTGTTCTGCTATCCATGTCTCATTTAGTTGTTATTTAGTACTGCTCTGAATCTAAGTTAGTGCTACCTGGCCCAGGGATTGAACTCAGTGATGTCACAAAATTCATTAACTAGTGCTTCAATCAATTAGGCTGTCACTCTGAATATAAATAATGGTAATTCCTTGTCCAAGAAATTATTTTTGTTTTTTAAGCATTTCACCCCAAACAAGGTGGGAGTGCCACTAGCATGCAAGGGGTTACAAAAAGAAAGATCAAGAGTAAAGAATGGTGTTTGAGGAAAGAATATAGAGAAGCATGTGGAGCAGGATCAAGGCATCAGAAGATGTCGATTGACATTACATTTGAATATTTGAAGATTATAGATATCAGGGAAGCAGCTAAGATGAAGTGAGTTCCACTCTTGGGAAGTGCGAGAGAAGAAGCTGTTGGAGTAGAAGAGGCAGTTAGATTTAACTGTTTCAGCAGTGAAAGGGCGAGATCGAGATGCTAACCTAGTAGCATGCTTAAATTCATGCAGATGGGGTACCAGTGAAAGTAGCTTGTCAGAGCATGAAAATATTTGTAGAAAAGACAAAGGGAAGCCACATTATGTCTGTGCTAAAGTGACTGTAGATAAGATGCCAGATCAGGACCTATCACATTGCATATCCGTCTCTGGATTTTGTCGAGGAACTCAAAATGAACAGTGGGGGCACCAGACCATATATGGCAACAGTATAGAAATTGAATTTTGGCTGAAGGTATACTGGTTATTTAAGTTGTCTAAGACAATTTACAGTGAGACAAGTTTGAATGACAGAATAATTCTTAAACTCTACAATTATCCTGTATCACCATATGTATCTTGTCAAAGTTTATGGCCAGACGACATATGGCATTATTAGCAAATATGATATGTTTTCTGGTTAAAGTAACACAATGGACTTAATTCTGCTGAGTAGCAAACTGGCAGGGAAGTCTGGATCAAGAGATTCAGGAAAACAGATCCTGAAATCTTGCAGACAAAAATAATTAACATTTTCACTCTGAATAAACAAAGAGATGATATTGAGTCATTTTCTTGGCTAGAGGATAATGCAGTGATATCTGCAGCTTTTTACTGACATCAGAAATTATTAATTAATTCTTGTCTGTTGTATTAGAAAACTTATCTATGAGGATCCAACTGAAATAATTTAAGTACCATTCATATTTGGACTTGACAACAAATGCTTGTAGTTGTTTACTCAATTTGGATTTGTATGGCATAAAACCAAATCGACTTAATTGCTAAGTCTGTCGCTAGAAAAGTTTGTTCATTCTGTTGTGTTAGACAATTTTCTTGCCAGAATCTATCTGGCACCTTTATAAGTCTACCATTTGTCTGTACATTGGCTTGGTGCTTATGCTATGTATCTGCAGATACTTAACAAAATCTCAAAAAGAATCTGCAATGTTATTTGTCCTGACCTGGTATCTTTGCATCAGTCACTTCCCCACTGCTATAACATTGCTACCCTGTGTTTTTTCTATAAATATTTTCAAGGTGATTATTTTGATGAACTTTCCTCTTTGGTATTTAGACTTGATGAATTTAAGTGTTGGAGTAGATTGGCAGTTAGGTCTCATCTTTTTACTGTTGACATTGCTATATGGAAGCATCTATTCTAATAATTTTAATCAGCTATGGAACATTCTTCCAGCTGCTTTGCTTTCCTATCAACTATGATCTTTAAAACTTTAAATGCAACATTTATCATCATCATCTCCTTTTTTAGCAGTCTTCTGTTATTGTCCTTGTTTACGGCATAAACCATTCTTTCACTCTCAGTAGCCCCTTGTGCCTTAGTGCTTTATATAAATACAGAGATTTTACCTGAGATTAAATACTGATTATTTCAGTTTTGAAGCAAGTCACCTGGCAAATTATTTATTAAACTTAATCTGATACAAGGCCACAAGTATGGAGCACCGACTTAGGATCTCACTCATGATTATAGTAATGATCAGTAAGTCTAACCTAAATAACTGTTGCTCTCAGATGAAGTAGATGAAATTATTTTATGTATATTGTCTCCAGTGATAGTATTTCAGCTTCTATTTTACTATAGAACAAAAGTATTTTATATTAAGTTTAATGTAAAAGTAAAGTATTTCAGCCTTTCTTTTACTGTAAGAGAAAATATATCAAAATCTATTTTAATATAGCAGAAAAGTTTTACATAGTCTAATTGACAGTAGAAGTAAAGTATTTCATTTTCAATTTTACTGTAGAAGTAAAGTATTTCATCTTTTACTGTAAAAGAAACATTTTTCAGCTTCTATTTTACTATCAGGGAAAAGCTTTTCATATTCTATTCTACTGTAGAAGTAAAGTATTTTAGATTCAATTTTACTATAGTAGAAAAGTATTTCAAATTTAATTTCACAGTTTAGGCCAGATTTTTAAAAATTGTTGATGAAGCGACACTTAAAAAATGGATTTAGTTATCAATGAATTCTGACAAATTGAAAAAGAAACAAGCTTAATATATTGTGGTTTTTATTTAAAAAGTTCAATTAAAGTAAAATGTTTGGTTCAAGCATTTGCCTCAGTATGAGTAATAAATTGTCATTTTTAATTTTCATCTGATGAAATGTGCTTTGATGGTAGATAGAAAAATACATCTTGTTTACCATACTTCATATGGTGTAAAAGCCTGTTATTAGTAAAGATAATTCCTTTTAATTTGAATGACCAAATGCAGGTTGGGGGTTTACACTTGATTTGCAGAACAAGCTAAACCTGCAATAGGTGAAAGGGCAAGGATGATTGTAAAGGATTACCTTTAAAATCATTAGGATTATCAGGGCAAAACAAAAAAGGTAATTCTTTACAATCAAGGATTATCAGGACAAAACTGACATAAAGCAAAAACCAGTCTAGGGGCAAGATAGTATCTATTTATTTATCTCTCTTTCTCCCCCTATCTTTCTCTCTCTCTCTCTCTCTCTATACATATATATATATATATATATATATATATATATATAATCGCTAGCACAACTCTGAGTTTCATGCTCAAAGCAATCTTCAGGTACTTAATATGAAGTGACCGTTACACAATTTGAATTATAATATATATGATTATCTCAATGTTGGTGTAGTTATATATTATGCAGGGATTACAGTTTTTTAATTTAAAAATTATGTTTGAAAATGAAAATAAACAACATTTCTATATGTATGTAAAAAAAAAAAAAAAAAAAAAAATTAAGAAGAATTTTGAGTAGTGAATATTCATATTCTAATTTTTTTTAATTTTTAATTAAAGGGAGATTACTTATTCTTATTTAAACAAAATCATAAAACAAATTTATATGCAAATAAATAAATAGTACTTTACATTAAAAATAAACCATAATTTACATAAATTAAAAATTAATCAGGATCAACTTATTTCACCAGATATTTACTTTTATGCCTACCATCAATTCATTTGTCTTGTTTAATAAGCTAGTTGTTATTTAAGTGTTTTAAGATAACCAGCATTTATTCCCTTTACTGTTATAAGCCTTAGTCCTAGATATAATTTCCCAGTTGATTGATGGTGCAGTGCACACATTCTTTAATTGCCAGAAATATTTGGAGAGAGCAGTGCTGTTTTTGTATTTTAAATTACTTAAGGTTATTCGGCCTTTATAAAATTGAAATTTCCAAGGATTTTCCGTGGAAAGAAAATAAAATTTAACATCATTACTGGAATTGTTTTTGTTAAAACTCTTTTTTTAGTATTGGTAAATGGTTAAAGTGTTTATGAATTAAATTTAAAAAAATCTTCTCATATTATTTTTGATATTACAGTTAAAAAGTAGATGAAACCGTATGATGTTGGGTTTTGGTGTTTCTGCTTATTCTTACCTTCTTTGTTTATTTCTAAATACTCTAAATTTACTTTTCTGATTGCTTAGTTCTAAGATATGTATATATTTAGTTTTAGCTACCAGTGAGGAACAAAATGCATATTTATTATTCATAAGAATATATGTATATATAATAACAAATTTATGTTTTGCAAAAAAAATTGGAGTGTATTTCTGGAGGATAATGCATGAAAGACGATCAGGTCAGTCTTTGTAAGTCCTCAATATTATGAAATAGAGCATCAATAGTAAACAATAAAGATAAAATGTTCTGACTTATCTTCTCATCAGGGAATTAGATAGTAAATTGAATTTATTTACAGTCATTTTACTATCTAACGCCTGGACAAGTGGAAACCAATTCTTTGAAACATGAAACCAGGAAAATAAGTCTGAATATTTTAACTTATTTGTTTAATATATACATGCACACACTCATGAGGCAATTGATACTGGTCTGTTTAGTTATATATGCATTTATAAGACCTTGACTGACTCAAGAAGGATAAATATAAATGCTCTGCCACTGCAGTATGGAGAACTTTCACATGTGGATTGTTGTCCTCATCTTATTTGTTATTATAAACCTTGTCACTTTCTGCCTGAATTTCTGAAATGAGGAGTTATCATTATTCATTATTTACACTGCTTAAATGTAAACGATAGTTCTCATCGGCCTTTATCAGGTGTATGTTGATCTGGGTAACCAACAAGGGATTCTGAACTAAATCCTTTATTTAATCTACATATGTAGACTGTGTGTCACATTAGTATACTTCTTTTGGAGTTACTGAGATATATATATATATATATATATATATATATATATATATATAAAATTTGATTTGTGGTACAAAATTTTATGACCACCATGAAAAGACAAAATCTATATTTATTATCACTCATGATGATAATAAGTAAAAGATAAAACTGAAAAACGAGCTAGCTAACCCGGTTTCAAACCTCGCTCAACAGACCTAAATCGAGGTTAATAAATATAGAATTATCACTAAAAGGAGATGGACAATATGTATTGGGAAAAAAAAATTCATAGATGGAAATTTGTTGGAGGTCCAGTACAAAACCCTTTTATTTGCACAGTTAAGGTTTCAAAGACAAAATATGAATGGCCTCCAACACTTTCAAGTGGTAATTCAAGTGGGACTAGCGAAGAATAGTAAATGAGTCTACACTGAAATTAGCGGCACAATCATGGCTATTTATTATGTGATCTGCCATGGAAGACCCATATATATCGGTCAGAATATCTGAAGGAGTATACTTTAAATTACGGATCTTTGTTGAGACGTGTTGCTTTATTCTGACATCCAGTCTTTGAGACTTTCTCCCAATATAGTGTGAGCCACAACTACATTTAAATGAATGTATCAAAGAACTATTATGATGTGGAGGAAGAATGTCTTTCCGCATGGATGGAAGGACAGGCTTGACAGAAAAGACTTGACAGAAAAGACTACATGAGTGTTAGCAGCAAAGTAACAATGTCGAACCACCAAAGAAACCCACTTTGCATATCTGTCACTTATATTACCCAGCCAAGGAAGGCACAGGTACACAGGACATCTTTGTACTGTAGCTTGTTTAACTTTATTGAATTCAGCAATTTTGTTCTTAATTATTGATTGAACGGTGCCCAAAGGATAAGCATTGTTACAGAGAGTGGTGGTAATAAAACGAGTTCATCATCTTAGCTTGGTTTTAGAGAAGATCTTTAAAACCCTATGAGTAAGTGTTATAATTAAATTGATTTTGCATTTTACAGGACAAAAAGAGTCTCAAATGGTATACAAACCATAAATGTCAGTTTACAATAAACAGATGTAAGAAAACCTAATGAAGCTAACCAAAACTTCAAGAATGAGAAGAGAAGAATCAATTTTCTTATCTTGTGTAAATTTTAAAGCTAGATTCATATTATTCAGGGTTAACAGAAAATAGTCTGAGATATATGGTGCAATGTGTAAATTGTCACCATTTTATATTTTTAATTTTGCATTGATTTTTTTTTTTATTTTGTTGACTGCACAATATACTAGGGTCAGTTGGGCACCATCTGTGAGAAAAAGAGCACCATGATGCAATTCACTCTGCCAGAAATTTGGAAACGACATGCTATACAGCTTGGCATTCATGCTGGAAACACCAATATGAACATTTCAGAGTGTTTGGGTGTCAATCTGAATACAGTTTAGAGGATTCGGAAAGAATTAGATGAGTCTAATGTTGATTACGAAGGTTTTTGGAATGATCACTAGTGATGCCGATGTTATGGCTCCATTCTTCTCAGAGGGCCTCAGACTCAACATGGACGCCTACATCAAGTGTCTTGAGGAGGTAGTGCATCCCTGGGTCAAAGAAGACTCTATGTCTGGTAACAGGATTCTGCAGCATGCCACCCAAGCAAGAGAACCAAGTCATGGCTGTCAGACAATTTCTGCAACTGCATCACTCCTTACATCTGGGCACCTAACTCCCCAGAGTGCAACCCTCTTGATTAATAAGTGTGGGGCACAGTTGGGCAAGTGAACAACAAAATTCTTTGTAACACCAAAGATGAACTGATGGCAAGGATTATGGCATCATTCACCAACTTAAACAAGGAGACTGTTCAGAAGAGTTGCATGAGTTTTCAAAGTCATTTGGAGGTCGTGGTTTAAGCCAATGGTGATTTTATTGAATTAAATTTATTCAATAAAATCAACATTCACTTAAACCACGACCTCCAATTATCCCAATAGTGTACATCTGGAGTTAGATGATTACAACATAACAGGTACACAATTTTATATTTTTTGGAAATTCAGAATTATGATAGTGTATGTTTTATTTTTAAGGTTGGCAATTGAGTTGATCATTTTTCTATAGGGGAATCTACAGTTGTTTTTAATAGCTTTACTGAGTTCAAAGGTAAAATACTTTAAAAAAATAATGGAAATATCTGTGAATACCAGAGACATGTCTGACACAACGGTTCTTAAATGATGGTTCTTGCTGTACTCTGCTAGGTTTTGTAGAACACAGTGGAAGTAAATCTTGTCTTGGGTCATATTTGATGCCAATCATGAACTTGACAATGTAAATGATATCTACCAGGGCAGTTTTTTTGGTTTTGAAAATCATGTATATGTATTTAAAAAAAAGTATATTGTTAAAATTGCTAGTCTTTTTAAAGATCTTTTTTTGCAGTTGTAATTTGTATATACATGAATTTCTAAATATCTTTTTAATTTTTTTCAGGTAAGTTGGTTTACAAAAACATGAAAATGATGGAAAAATATTGGTAAGGATTTATTCACATTTTGTTAAGTTATTTAAAGTCAAAAAAATTGTCAGACTCTATTGACATTTTGTTAAATAACTCTACAGAAAAAATGTTTGTCAAGATCTATTCCCATTTTGTTAAATAACCTTATAGAATAATGTTGGTAAAAATCTATTCATATTTTAACCTTATAGTAAAAATCTTTGATATTATTGAATGGTTATGAGGTTAAATATTTAATTGCTTCCAGACTGAGATGAATTACCACAAAAACATCTCCCTCTCCAAATTTATTGACAAATCATACAGATGCATTCTGGGATTTTTTGTTAACCAATAAGATTGACCGTTTCTTGGTCTTATTTGCTATATTTCTGTTCTTTCTTTTCTTGATGTTAGAATACTGAAATTCCTTGTCTGTATCCCTTTTGGGTGCTAATACCATTCATAGTTGGTGGATTTTTTGCCTCATTAGTTGTCTGCCTACTTTTGTCTTGTATATATTGTTTGCTTACTAGTATTTTTGGCCTGTTCTTTCTTTTGTTATTGTTTATTGCAAAACTTTGTCAATTCTATTTGTTGGGCATTTCTGCCAATTACTCTACATATTTGTAACACCAAAAGTCTCTGTGGCTTTTATACCTTTAAACAAATAATCACATTTGCAAATGATCCTGGTTATATCAAGAAATTTTACTAATATAACGAATTTTAATTCAGTGCATAATCAGCAGAACATATCAAAACAAAGGATTTAGCCCAAATCACTAATTTTTGTCCGATTAAGCTTTTTACATATAATGCACATTATAGAAAATTTAAGACTTAATTCCTGAATAAATTGGTAATAAAAAGGGAAATCTTCTTATCAAAAGATTAGTGGTCCTGTCTGAGTCTGTTTAACACTATCTAAAGTGTATGTATGTTTAACTTTTTTTGTTTTTTTACTTATTATATCTAAAGCAAAAGGTATAACGAAAACATTCAAATTCTGTCATCTGACTACCTTATCATAAGCACTGAAGAAAAGTAACTGTATTATGTTTGGGGGTAATTCAGAAGTATATATAAAAATTTAGAAATTTTTTTTCACTTTCAGTAAGATTAAAAATAATGTTGAATGTTTTATATAAAGCATATCTACAATACAAAAATAAATAGTACATACATATTTTAGACTTATGACTGTTATATTTTTTTCAGCATAAATCTAATGTTGGTTTATGTATTTTAGCACATCTAAGAATGAATGGTGTCACTTTTGCTGTAGTTTTCTTTTTATATATCTGTCCATGAATTTTTTTAACCGTTTTATTCCAAGCAAGGTGATAAAGCCACTAAGACATAAGGAGATAATGAAAGTGAAAGAAAACATTAAGGAGAGAGAACACAATAAAAGAACAGGTTAAAAAAGGCAGATGATGATGATGATGGACATTGCATTTAAGTTCTTGAAGGTCGTAGTTGACAGAAAAACATGAAGCGAGAAGAGAGTTCCACAAGTGAGAAGTGCGTAAGAAGAAACTAGAACTTATGGTTTCATCTAGCAGTTTAAGTACTGTAATAATAAAAGTACATGGAATATATAAGATGATCGAGTGTACCTGACTCTGATTTGATTGTCTGATGGATATATCAAAGGGGGTTACAAATATATAAGGCGGGAATGCCACTAGTGTGCTGGGGCTTACAGAGGGTAAAAGATAAAGAGAATACTGAGAATAGGGAGGATTTTGGAAAAGAAAAAAGATGAATGGATTCAAGAAGACGGAAGTTTACGATTGATGTTTTATTTAAATTTTTAAAGATTGTAGTTATCAGGGAAGCAAGTAAATGGGAGGGATTTGCACGGGTGGGAAGTGCGAGAAAAGAAACTGTTAGAGTAGAAGTGGTGGTTACATTTCACTATTTCAACAGTAAAAGGATGGGACCTAGATGCCAATCTAGTAGCACATTTAAATTCAGGTATTCAGGGCACCAGAGTAAAAAGCTTATCAGAGCAGTTACCATAAAAATATTTGTAGAAAAGACAGTGGGAAGCGACATCAAGTCAGTGAAAAAGTGACTGAAGACAAGATGTCAAGTCAGGATTGATTACATTGCAGATCCTTCTTTGGATTTTGTCAGGAATCTCAAGCTGAATAACAGGAGCACCAGACCAGATATGGCATCAATATTCAATACACGGACAAATGGTAGATTTGTAAATGTGCAAGATGGATTCTGACAAGAAAAATCTTCTGGTATGACAAACTAATAATAATAATTACCATATTTTTCGGCTTACAAGTTGCATTTTTTTTCCTAAAAAATACCCTGAAAAATATGTGTGTCTTCCAAATCAAATGTAAGGCAACACCCAGGCTCAAGTAAGCTTGGACTGTCACCTGATTGGCTTGAGTGATAGATATGTGGATGTGTATGTTGAGTCATTACTCTGTAATGTTAGCTATCTACTTAAGTCAGCCTTTTATATGATGTAACCTTAGTACTTAGCTGTTACAAGTATTTCCAAGACTATAAACCTTCCTGAAGTCGAGCCACAAGCTTAAACATGCTCTGTTTACTTGCAGCGAAGGGAGGCTTTCTGCTCTTGACTAGTATGTCATTGCCATACAAACAATATCAGACGAGTGATTAATGTAAATAATGCTTGGCACCAGTATGTAAGGGACACACGGTGAATGTGTTGTTGTATAAGAATGACTTTTCTTTTTCTTAGAAATTTCTTACCAATATTAGGGTGCATCTTCCAAGCCACAGCATCTTGTAAGAGGGAAAATACAGTACTTATTACTAATAATATTGTGAGCAAAAATAAATTTAGCACATAGATTTTAAAAGGTTCCAACAAGACATGTGCATTTCGTAAATTTCATAATTTTATCATGATGATTTCCTATGGCCTAATTTGTAGGGCACATTTACGCTTAAAATGTGATCTCCCTGATGGAAAGAATGACAAATATTACACTCCCATAAATGAAATTCAAGGGGAAGGTCAGATATTGCTCTCTTTCAACTTTCCATGCAGCTAAACTCAAGATATCTTACTGCTATCTTTAATGGATTTTCTCCGTTCATTTCTGTCAACGAACAGCTCCTCCCATTTGTTCATATCCATATGAAAAGCTAGCTTTTCTTTGACACAATGACAAGATAGGGTCCAGTGTCAACATATTCTAATCTGTTGCTTTCGATCAAAGTGTTTGTTTCAATGTTGTGACCACCAGGTTAAACTGTGTACATCCTAAGAAGCCACTGGGTGGATGTGGGGACATCACATATATAATCAGTTACCTATTTCTTCATTTCCTCAAGATAACAAAATATGGAAAATCAAGAGGGCAGAGAAAAGGGTGGGGATGAAGGTGTGAAAAGAACAGGTAACAGGTAAGTAAGAATGCTAGAGAAAAGTTAAAAGGATTGGATTGAGAAAAAAGTAAGCCATTGACTAGTTTGCTGTCTTGAGATTTATTACTCATTTACCCCTATGATCTTTTAAAGTGGGTGAAGCTCTAATATTTTTTATTTTGAAGTATAACTACATAAGAATTCTGCAAAATTAATAGATACATTATATTGAATCAATTGCTTTTAGGTCTGCTGTTAGGAATGTTGGTTCTCTGTATTATGCTAGTTAATTTTTCTTGCCTGAATCTATCTTCAATTTTTATAAGGCTACAATTTACCCTTGCTTTGAATACTGTTGCCACATCTTGTCTGGTGCTCCTGCTATACATTTAGAGGGTCTTGATAAAATCTAAAGAAGAATCTGTAGTGTTATTGGTCTTGATCTGGCATCTCGGCTTCAGTTACTTTCCCACCACAATAATGTAGCTTCCCTCTGCCTTTTCTATAAATATTTTCATGCTAATTGTTCTAATGAGTTTTCCTCTTTGGTAATTTAAGTGCTGTACTAGACTGGCAATTAGGTCAAATCATTTTACAATTGAAATGGCTACATGTAACAATTAGTTATTTTCTCACACTTCTTGATTGTGGAACTCTCTTCTGTCTTCTTACTTTCCACTCAACTTTGATCTTCAAAACTTTAAATGAAATTCTTGTTCTTTTAATGTTCTCTCTTCTTTGAAGTGTTTTCCCCATATTCTCTCATACTCAGCAATCCCTTGCATCTTAGTGGCTTTATTACATTGCTTAGGGAGAAATGATTATAAAAACATTAATATATACATGAGAGATGCCAACATAGCACAAGATAATGTAGTTGGTGTTGATAATAATGAATATCAAATGACATACTCCTTTAAAAGCTCTCTGTCATATTCTGTTTACATGTGTTTGTATTGCTGGATTTTATATTCTAGCAGTAATTGTTTCCTCTGACTTTTCAGCTTGTAACTTGGCTATACTTGTTACCTTATAACCAGTGGTCAATGATCGAGTTAATTCTCTTGAGGTCAGAAAGCTCACACTTGCTTGAATATTTGAGATTTTCTTAATTGAAACTTCACGTCTTTCTTCATGTGTTATTTCTACTTCTTCTGAGGCAACAACCGTGACCTCATCGACAGCCTGAGAAAAGTAGTCATAAATTATAACACTACACAAGTCTTGTTTATATCTGACTTCATAAGGTATCGACAAATCTATTCTGTTTTGCTCTTCCAATTATAAAGAATACTTGTCATTGACAACCAAAAATTCTTATTGATCCCCTATATTCATCTGGATGGGATATATTGCATTTCTGCAACTGCCAAGAAAAATAGGACATATTTATGCAACAAATTTAATATAGTATCACAATTTCTTCTGTCATGTCCTGCATCCCTTCAGGACATAGGAAGTTGTGGAAAGCCATGATTTCCTATCTTCTGTGGCTCTGAACAGTTTTTCTCACTTTTCTAAGATCCCCAACCTCTGTTCCGCCATCCATTAACACAAGCTTGTCAGTATTCTCCATGAGTATTAAGTTTTCCAAGCCCTCCTTCCTCATTATGTGTCCAAAGAAGTTCATCTATCTCTTCCTGATTGTGAGTAAAATCCATTACTCTACCATGTTAGTTGATGCTATCTAGTTAATTCATCCTCATGAGTTCACTTGTCATTTTCATTAAATCGTAGTATGTCTTTTTCACTGTCTGATCCAGGGACTTGAACTCATACCTTCCAGATAAGTCAATTCACGTAACCAACAGTAGGCCATGTATTCTAATGACAATTTGGTTGTGGAAACTTGTCGCCTTAAACCAGATTTTATTTGTCTGTCACTTCAATTAAGCTAAATTATATTACTTTTCCCTATCTCTACTTTAATTTAGATGGAGGAATTTATGTGTCTTTGGACAAATATAGTTTCTCTCTGAAATTATTGAAATGATAGTATTTTTTAGGATACCCACTTTTAATGGTGAAAATAAATTTCACAGTCTTTTCTTTATTGGTCAAAATAGTCAGAAAGCAGTTTACTATTTGCATTTAAGTCGTAATTTTGTTTCCTGATAAATGTTTATATCTGCGTATGTGTCATACTAACAACCCAATTTTCAAATGTTGCCACTGGGTAAAGAATCGAATTATCCTATAAATAGTGAATTATACACTGAATTAAATCCTCAAGACTTTCAAGGAAATAACGATAATAACAGTCTCATAAATTCAACCACTAGTTGTCCATGAAGAATTTCAACTTGTCTCTATTCCAAACCTGTACATAAGAGGTTTGTATCTCTCACTGATGCCTTCCAAAAACTGAACATGTGAGTAACGAGGAAGTTTTAAGGTGAATAGAAGCAAAAAGGACACTTATACTTAGAATCAAAAAGAAATAGTGGAAATTTCTGGCATACATAATGAGGAAAGAAGGCTAGGATGTATTGAAGGAAAAAGGTACAGAGGTAAACAGCAAGTGACCTACCTAAGAAGCTTGTGTAAATGGATGGCAGAAGAGGAGCTAGGAGGGTTAGTAAAAAGACAAACCTCACTAAGAGCTACAAAGGATAGGAAGTTATGGAGAGCCATGATCACCCGCATCCTGAAAAGACATTTATATAGAAAAAGATCTCTAACTTGAACAGGAAATATCTAACTTTAGATTATATTTATTTATGGAGATTTTCTAAGCATAGTTTAGATGTGGCACAAGGTCAAAGTATGGGGCACCCAGTGAGGATTGAACTCACTACCCAGTAATAATTGATCAAGCAAGACAGGCTTGCTAACCATTACACCATGTCAAAGTATCCACATATTTATTTATTTATGATTGGATTTGATTGCTATTTGAAATATTTATAAATCTTTATCTTTATCTGAAAAATGACAGCAAATTGGTAACAGTTTGGTTGTGAAGACTAACATTTTTTTATATTCTTAACAAATTTAGTACAACAATTTAGAAAAGTACAGGATAGATTGTACTTGGGCGTACTTTTGTCCAATGCTGTAACATGCTTCAAAAACCAAATATTAATCTGGCATCTAACTTATTTATGCCTAAACTATTGTCTATTGTTTTCTCAGATTGAATGAATGAATAAATGAATGCTCTCAATCTTAAAAAGGGCCAATCCTTCATCAGACCCTGGTGCTACAAAATCTCAAAGTGCTCTACTAAATAACAAAACCCACATCACTTGATGACTTTCAACAACAGTAACAACTTAAATGGATAGCACATGTAACTCAAAGAGAAAATAATGACCTAAGATGTTGACATTCCACATGACATCAAATAAAAGGTTAGGAAGGAAACCCTCATCAATACTGGAAAGAGCAACAACAACTACTGGATTTAAAAAACCGATCTTCCTGAAAAATTGTTTTAAAAGAAAGAATTTATAAATTTCATCTAAAAGTAGGACTTGCTGCTCACTCAATGAATGCCAAAATGTCTCCTTGTAGAGAAATGGCTAATATTACCATTATTATGCAGATATTTCTGAAAGTTTTTGGTACCATGCATGGCATCCATTTTGAAAGTCTCAATCTGACATGATTATTTAATAACATGCCTCAAGTTTTCAGATTAATGTTTTGATTTTGTAGCAAGTTGTGGTGTTGGCCAAGGCTACCCCTAGCATAGCCTATTCTATTTTCAATTTCTTTATTTCCTGTACTTAATTTGTTATAACTGATCCATATGTCTGTGTATTGATAATGTTTAGTATTTACTAATTCCACATCTTGAATTTTTATGATGAACTCAGGGTAGGTGCCGTTACTGCTTTCATTCTAATTCCAGATCATAGTTTCTGTCATTGGAAATGGTTTATCTCGAGTCCTATTTCTTCAAACTCTTGATAGAGGATTTCGACTTTTAAGGTCATTCTTATCCCAACTATGAATACCTATGTCATCAACATAGCCCCCCCCCACACACACACACACACTCATCATCAGTACATTGGCTTCAGGAAGGAAAGCAGGATCATTGACTTCTATTATTCAATTCATTTGAGATGTAGTATGGAATGCTTAAATGATCAATACCCATCTCTTTACACAGGACACTGTCTAGGAAAAGACTGGGCCTCTCATTTCCTCCTTGCCATACTCCTAATAAGGTTTGAAATGTTTCTATATTGGGGTGAAAAATCTGAATTTCTTCTTTGTTATTATTTACTGTTGAAGCATTCATTCTTTACTGATATCTCCAGCAATAACAGATGAAATAATACATTTGATCGTATTGGTTATAATAAAATTCATGTTTTCTTTTCATTGGATCATATTTATTGAAAATTTACTGGTTGAATGGAGCATAGATTCTTACAGGACAATAATAGAAATAATAATAAATAAATACAAGTCATATTACATCATGAGTCTTGTAATCCATTAGTATTATAGAGGTATCACATGTACTGCAGTGGTGTTATGACACTATGTGGCAATGGCAAATAGAAAGAAAAGAGTTAAAATTAAAATATTACTTGGAACAAGATGAAAAGGGTTAAAGAATGGAATGATAGACAGACTGAGAAAAAGAGTGAAATTGCTTTTAATTTTGAAAGTCTATTTTTTAAGCAGAGATGACTTGTTGTTTTGGGGAAAGATATTACCACAGAAGCCATCTGGAAAAAGCTGGGTCAACAACTGATTGATGGTGCTGCCTTAATGTGGAAATTACGAAAATATCAGCTTAGGACCATCCAGAAAAGAAAGCCGATTGAAAAAATAATATTTGGTAATTTTTAAAGACAAGTCAAGATAGTGAATTTTTTTATGTTAAGACCTAGCCCAGGGTTCTTAAAATGTGATAACCCTAATAAGATGTGTAGATAACTGACCGGAGGAAACAGCTGGTAAATTCCTGATTGTGTGAACAAGACCAGACTGGGGAAAATTTGCTGATGAAAAGTTCAGATGATAATTCTAATTAATGACCAGTGGTTAAGCCCAACCCTTTTGCCTAAAATCAATTTTTTAAAAATCAAATTTGTTAGAATGAGAATTGAGGTAAAAATGTAGGAGAGATGCCAAGAAGGACAGAGGAATTGCCTATGTCATTGGAAAGGCACAAATAAGAGAAAGGAGGAGTGATTGCTGTGGGTCAGTACCTGCAACTGCTGCCCGTAGGTAAGGGATCTTCCAAATTTGGAGAGATAATTAATTTTCCAAAGCCAGACAACAAAGAACTATTGTTGGATGATAGGGGAAATACCAGGTCTCCCAACCATGTCAACCCCATGCCAGTTTTGGGTAAAAGTTAATATAAGCAGAACACTGACGTGACATGCCCCATTTCCAGAGTTTCCCTGAGACCAGACAACAGGAGGAGCTGCTGAATCCCATGTAACTTGCTGCTAAATTGAACTTCTGACTGATGCTTTGTTGCAGACTTAGCTAAATTGAGCAAAGTGTCATGATAGAATTCAAAGTGGGAAAGGTTAATATTTCTGTACAAAATTATAAACCACATAGAAAAAAGAAGACTTCCTGCCTTTTCTTTACTTGTTTGCAAAGAACATTTTTTTATTTTCCTTTGTGACATAACTTCGCCATGATTCAAGCCAACACTAAAATTGCTGACAGTAACTAAGTCTTTTCCAGCCTCGTGATCAAAAAGCACAACGTCAGGCGGAGCAGGAGGCAGACTAGAACGGCTAACTTCAATGTCCAGTGGCAGTATTGACAAGTATAGGAATTTATTCAGAATCACCCGGTGAGAAAGGTCATAATTGGTTCTCATAGACCAGAACTCACCTTGCATGTCATAATTAGTGTCTGTGACCAAAGGATTCACCTCGAGTTGACCACATATCATAGTGTCTATAGCAAGATAGCTTGGTGAAGTTCATTTCTCTTCAGGCTGGTTTTGAAGTGAATTCAATGTTTTCTTCTAGACTGTTTACCACCTAAGGCATAAGAGCCTATTCCGCCCTGCTGAAAAGACAGATTTGTGCATTTTCAAGGTTATTTGTGGGAAAACAACAGTCTCAACTGCTATTTGAACTTGGCATGCCAATTCCACCTGCCAGATTGATTACCACAATGCTAACACAACGGGCCAAGTCTGAAAAAATGATTCATTTTTATTAACAATGCACTCTTTTAAAACACTCAAAGTTATTATTTCAAACACATAACAATATTGTACTTATAAAATCTGTAACAGAAACTTCTTTCTAGAAGTTTTTTAAACTCTAATGAATTATGGGTATTCATTTTGTCTTAATGCTAACAAGTCTCTCAGTGTACAATGTGTTTTTTGTTGTGGTGGTGGTGGTGGTGGTGGTGGAGGAGGAGGAGGAGGAGTTGCACTAAAAGGTTTTACCAAAAATTGATGTATGAACAAATCAGAAAAAAATCAGACAAACACGTATTACAACATCATTAATTAAATCACTTTATAATTAGTGACCAACACAAATTGAAGAAAGAAAATTAATCAATTTGTTTTAACCTTAAAGAATAACAACTTTTCAGTAGCAATGTACACAGACAGATTAAAAAAAGGACACACCAAACAATGGATATATTCAGCCTGTTATAAAAAGTATAAAAAATGCAAAGCATACACAACACAAAGCTATAATGTAAAAACATGCTTCAAGGATCTAAACATGTGCACAATTAAATGAATACAGGAAGTTCAATAAGGATCGCACATGTTTAGACCTACTTATATATTTTTATTTTAGGATATTACAACAAAAACATGTAAGAATCACTACACAATTGCACAATTGTTTTTTACATTAGTCGGACTATTGTCCTCATCTTTGTCGCCATATTTGTCACAACGTTTCGGCCGTTGTACGCTCCGGCCTTCTTCAGGTGGTTGGAATTTCGAACCGAACCCTTTATTTCGATCACTGGGGTAGACTGTTCTAGTTCCACGAGCCATGTTTGATGGATGTCAGTTATCAGTTATCTCCTGGTAATTTTCCCTCTGAAAGTTTTGAACCGGGTATTGAACTCACACTCTTTGGGTCTGTCACTGGATCTAACCAACGCCTTTATCCACTGTACCATGTGTCCTTGAGGACATCTGGGTATGAATTTCTGAGTATTATAAACCTAATTTTTCAGCAACCATTTTTACCAGTACTCATATTGCAATTTTGCTGTTATCATTGCATGTTTTTACCAGATCTCATATTGCAACTTTTTTGTTATCATTGCTGTTCTCTGGCACTCCTTATTACTGGTTCCCATATTGTATTTATTTCTATGCTTGGCCGACTCAGGAGATTTTTGTGGCCTAGCTTATGTGCTGATTCCTTAAGTTTACAAATTTTCCAATGGTGTTCCCTGTCTATAATCTCAACCTGATCCCACAGGGGACGGTGATCTCCCTTCTCTCTCCATATGTCTCCGTTGTGACAAATATGGCGACAAAGATGAGGACAAAGGTCCGACTAATGTAAATACTGTACATAATACCTCATCTCAGAAATATAGACAGACAATTGTTTTTGTTGTAATATCCTAAAATAAAT
This sequence comes from Acanthosepion esculentum, assembly GCA_964036315.1. Classification (NCBI taxonomy): domain Eukaryota; kingdom Metazoa; phylum Mollusca; class Cephalopoda; order Sepiida; family Sepiidae; genus Acanthosepion; species Acanthosepion esculentum. The sequence continues at coordinate 53,836,880 of OZ038490.1, forward strand.
AATATTGCTCTACTATGTATTGAGCCTTCTTTTAAATTAAATGTTATGAATGTTGGAATTATACCGTATTCATTCTCATTGTACCTGGATATATATATATAATCATTTCACCCCAAGCAAGGCAATAAAGTCACTAAGACACACAGGTTACTGAGTGTTAGAATATAAGAAAAAGAAAAACATTATTAATGAGAGAGAACAATAAAAGAAGAAAAATCAAGAAGACAGAAGATAACGATTGACATTGCATTTAAATTTTTGAGGATCAAAGTTGACAGGAAAGCAAGAAGCTGGGTGATAGTTCCAAAGTGAGAAGTGTGGGAAAAGAAACTTAATGTAGAACTTATTGTTACATCTAGCACTTTCAACTGCAAAAGGATCAGACTTAGCTGCCAATCTTGTACAACACTTAAATTAATAAAGTCAAGGTATCAAATAGAAAAGTTCAGCAGAATAATTACCATGAAAGTATTTATAGAAAAGACACAAGGAAGCTACATTACGGCAGTGGGAAAGAGACTGAAGCCAAGATGACAGGTCAGGGTCAATAACATTGTAGTTTCTACTTTGTATTTTCTAAAAAATCTCTAAGGGCCAAGCAGAAGCACCAGACCAGATGTGGTAGCAATATTCAATGCATGGATGAATGGTAGATTTATAAATGTATAAGATAGATTCTGAAAAGAAAAATTGTCTTGCACAAGACAGTGAACCAACTTTTCTTGTAGCAGACCTAGCAGTTGATTCAATATAATCAGTCAACTTCATGTCAGCAGAAAACATTAGCCCAAGGTGTAGTGAGTTATTCTCCTGGAGGTTAGCATCAGCCATGCTTGTGGAAGACTAAATAGTTTCTTTAAGATGATTAAAAGAGTGCATTTTCATTTTGGAGGCCTATATATATATATATATATATATATATATATATATATATATATATATATATAATTTCAGATATAACTAAAAATATATCTGTAAAAGGACAATTTGAATAAAGACTAAAGGAAAACCTAGCTGATGTGTTTCATCAAGGCAAATGTAAGGATTTTATTTTGTAGCAAGTATTTATAAGCATAAGTAAAAATGTTTTTAGTTTTAAGAATCACTCTCAAATATTCATTGATTTAAAATATATAATACACTAGCAGTCATACCCAGCTGGGCAATCAGAAAAGGCGTTCAATTAGAATAGAGCAAAAACAGAATCATGTTTAAATGTAACAGAGTCTACCTTCTTCAATTACTTTAAAGTACTTTCATTAAAAAACATTTTGAATTAATGCAGTTACTGATATAACAGATGTAGTCAGTATTTATTCAATTAAAGTTAGCCGAGAACATGAAGGGGTAAAACAGGCAATATGAAGACCCACTTCAATTTGTCAGTGTGCTACAGGGATGTAAAAGAGGATACATTTATAAAGCAATTGTCAAGTTTGATGATCAACGAAAAATAAGAAATCAGAGGAAAAAAGTTGAATTTATTGATTTTTTGATTGGCTTTATCGATTATTGATTTTTAAAAATTACCAATTTTTTATGCTAAGAACCTATCTCTTACATTGTACAATGTATGTGCCAAGTTTGGTCAAAATCAGTTGGATGAATCTCGAGTGAAAAGCTATTACACAGTCAGACAGATAGACACACAGACATCCTCTGTTTTATACATATAGATAAATAAAATAATGTAAATATTAATTAAATTAAAAAAATTCAACTGCATCATTTACTCAGCTTTTTTTATTAGACATTAAATTATGTCAAATAGAATCTTCCATAATTTGCCTAGACTTTTCACTTAACCTGATAAATATTTTTGAGTGTTTCTTAAATTTAACAATTTTGTCTACAACATTCATTTTCTGACCATGAGACATGGGGACACCCCTCACCATGGTTAATTTTTCAGTAAGATTACTTCTTGATTTTACTAGGGAGGTGATCCTAGCATACAACACCTTTGGAAAGTTCCTGAAAACCATATCATGTGTTGAACCAAGCCTTGTGAATTAAATTGGGTTGGCAGAACTATTTGTAAGGTGTCACTGCTTATACTAGAATAAAGTCACAAGTCATTGTGACTGAGGATCTGAGTGTACTGGCTGTTTTCAAACTCTTGATCACTCCAAATTATGTACTCTCAGAAACTGCAATTAAGATCCATTCACCGTAGTTGCAGTATAAACCTCAGATGGGCTTTGTCAGTGTTAAATAAATACAAATGTGCCTGAGGAGGTTCTGACTACAGAAACTGGCTAGTCATCCTAGCAGATGGGTGTGGCCATTATTTTACAGATTTTTATATTGATACCTCATGTGTGCCATTTTGTTCTGCTACCTTTTGACAAATTTGAGCTAAATATCCCCATTTTTTGGGTGCACACTGGTTTCTAGACTGGTTAACAGTGGGTCACTTCATTTTCCCCACAGGACAGTTTTTACTCCACGTGGTTATCTTTTTACCTATTACTGTTCTTTTCAAAAATGGATTGTATTTCTTGAAGAAAATCGCAGATGCAAATAGAATCCATTCAATTCTTTTTCCTTAAACCAGGCAGTATTCATATATATCCAAGAGTTTTCAAAGACCCTAGTATGCTTATCTGAGATATGTGGAGTACCTCTGTGATATCCCATGTCATTTAATCAGCATTTCAACTATAATAAATGGTGTGTCAGTGTTACCATAGACATATAACAGTTGCTGAAAGTACACATATTAATAATTTCCAGATATGATCATTACATTGGGGGTTTGTTCATAATTAATGTTAAAAGTTTCTTGTTTTTAATCATTTATAATAATAAAGGTTTCTATCACTTTACATGCTTTTTGCAGTGGGAGTAACATATCACATACATATTTTTTATGAGTATGTTGCATAGTTAGGGTTAGTGTAAGGGTCTCATAGGTGCCCACTGAATGTGCTCTGTCCCCTCAGTCATTAGCAGCAGCTCTCAACCACTGCTAAGAAAACTAGTCTTCTATGTGCCATGTCTTGTCAGGACATTGGTGATCATGGCTCTCCACATTTCATGTCTTTTGTAGCTCTTAATAAATTTTTTCTTTTTGTTATCTCTCCTAAACATTCTTCCGCCATCCATTTAGCCAGGGGTTATGCGTTGTTTTCCTCTGATCCTTAATCTTTATTGTGAGTACCAAATTTTCCAAGCCTGCTTTCCTCATTGTGTTCACTAAAAATTTCAATTAATTTTTATGATATTAAATTTAAGTATCCTTTTTGTTTGCATTTTCTTTAAAAGTTTGTCATTGCTTGCATATTTTGTCGATGGCATTCTCAGCATCCTTCTGTAGAATCACATTTCTGTTGCTACAAGTCTCTTTTTCCACTGTGAGGAGATTGTCCAGCATTCACTGCTACATAAAATGACTGACATTATATAACAGTTCAGTACTCTTTTCTTTACACTGTTCAAATCCAGTGAACATTTTGAGCTTTCCTCTTACATAACTATTTGATATTAGCATCATATACACAGAAAGATCATCTATTCTGTTTCTTGGTTTCTCCTCTTTTTCCTTTCTTTTTAATTCTTCCAGACATGAAATCCTATTGACATGAGAAATTTTCAAGTCATGAGTAGAATGGTAATTTTCTATTTATCTATAAGGTTCCAAATTTTATGATGTCACTCTGCTTAATTTTTGACCTTTTCACTGTTTTTGCTTTTCTTGATCCATCATTTCTTCTGCTATTCACTGCTTCATTGTATCTTTTGTTCAGCTTCATAAACTTCATATCGCGCACTTTCACCTCTGTCTTCTCTGAAAAATGAACTACCATATTTGCTAGTATGTTGCACTTGTTTTTGTTTTTAAATCACCAAATTTCATCCTCAGTGCTCTCTCTTGTAGACGATAAACATCAGAAAGAGACATTTCTGGGGCACATAATGAGGAAAGAGAGTTTGGAAAAGTTAACACTCGCAAGACATCATCCCTCTTAAACAGTGCATACCTACCTAGCAAGATTAATTAAATGGATGCTGGAGCAAGGTTTAGGAGAGCAAACAAAATTTACTATGAACTACAAAGGACAGGAAACTGTGGAGTGCCATGATCACCAATGCCGTTAAGGAACATGACACAAAGAAGATCTATTTCAACTGACTCCATAATATTTAATCAAATAACATTATTATTATTAAAATTTCTTTTTGACCTTCATTTGTTTTATAATCAAATTCTGGTTCATAACCAATGACTTAGAACTAGTAAAAGATGTAATTTTTTGTTGTTTCTACTTAATTAAACAAAAGACAGCTATTAACAAAAGAAAAAAAAATCTTAAATGGACAAAGCTCTTTGCAGGATATGGGCTGTGCTAGTTAGAATTATTTTTTGGATTTTCTGGAGAGATGGTGCACCAGGGATTTTTATAGATTGGTTGTAGATTTTCTTTCTTTAGCAAATGCAAAGTTCCAACCACAACAGGAACAGTTTTAATTTTTATGTACCACATTTTTTCTATTTCCATCTCCATGTCTTTCTATTGGCTTAGTTTTTCTGAAACCTTTCCAGAAATGTTTCTCTCACTTGGTACTCTCATGTTAATCAGTGTGAAATCTTTTTATCTACTGTCTTTGATAATAATGTCTGGACAATTTGATTGTATTATTTGATCTGTGCTGATAGAAAAATCCCTGAGGATGGTAAAATCTTCTCCCTCAACTACAGATCCAGGATGATGTTCACACCAGTCTTGCAGCTATTTTTATCCCATAGTGATGACAGATCTTTCAATGCAGATATTGACCTACCCTGTCATGACAGTTCTTGTACTCATTGGGTGTGAGTATTAAACATCCTGTGATAAGGTGATCAATATTTTCAATATATTGGTCAGAGGACCTGCATTTTTAGTTTGTACTATTATGCAAGATATTAGATTGGCAGTTGCATGTAAGCAGGCTTTGGTTTTGTGCAGCAAGAATAAACCTTTAAGTCCTGAACTCCTTAGCCACTGCTGGATTGTGAATTGATCTATATCAGCAATTTTGATTCAGAGAAGGAATCGGCAGTTTCAAGGCTTTTGGCTCCAACTTTCTTCTACTTCCTTTTGGCTTTTTTAATTCTTGTTTCACTTTCCTTGCTGATTTTGTAGCAGTTGTATATACTTCAGCGATATTTTCAAGAATTTATGGGCTTCTTTTCATACAGACTTTTTCATAAGAGTTTTTACATTCTCATACACACTTCTACATGGTAGTGCACTGTCACCATATTGTGTTAATAAGCTTCCAATGAATTTCAGCCCCTGGCTCAACTTCTGGCCAGAAAAATTGGATCACTGCTTTTTCTTCTTCCTTGGTGCACACTGTTAGCAGAGCAGCCACGTTTAAACTGTAACAGCAGCAAGAAAAACAGTGCAGTCAAGCTCAACCTTTGATCACGTGACCACAATAGTAACAACTCTACACACCCATGAGCAGAAGGTGCAAAACCTAATGCTATGTTATGTCGAAAGTACAGATAATTTTTGACTTACCCTTGTCTTAATATGCTTGTACCTATTTTTATAATGTATGACATGCTTAGTATCACAGACATTGAGAGAGAAACAGAAAGAGAGTTGGTCATAGTGGGTAAAATGGAAGGGAGAGTGAGTGGGACATAACGAGACAAAAAGAGAGAGATTGGAGGTGGGGTCATCTTCGATTAAGGCAGTTGTTTGTAGTGAGGGGTTAAATGATGTTTTATGACCAAACATTCTGTTGAGGACATTCCATTATTTTTAGAAGAGACTATGTCACTTTTCTTTTAACTATATAGGAATGATCATGGGTTGAAAAGCACACTGAAGTATTTAAAACTGTTATTATGAAGTGATATTCCCCTTGTAGCAGTAGTTGTTTATCTTGTATACCGAGAGCTGCTCTCCCCTTACTGCTTAAGCATTTATATAGTCCATACCTTAGCTATTGTAATTAGGCAGTCATTTACATATCACTACAAAAACATCATTAACTAATCTGTGTAATTAACATGTTTCCTGCTAGTGTAAATTAATGCATATTCTTCAGCTCCACATTCATCGCAGACAGGTCACTCAGTTTTCTCTTATGTC
>OZ038490.1:53847971-53895471 GCA_964036315.1 Acanthosepion esculentum
TATTCCAAGGTATTTGAAGTGTTTAGTATTTACTAATTCCACATCCCATATTTTGATGATGGATTCAGGATTGCTACCATCACTGCTTTCATTCCAATTCCAGATCATAGTTTCTCTTTTAGAGAGGTTTATCTTGAATCCTATTTCTTAAAACACCTTTTTTTAACAATGATATTTACCTTCTACAAGGCGCAAGAGCCATTCAAAGGAGAGGGTTACATAAGAATGAGTTGATCAGTGTATATAGCATGGTGAATTCTAGCAGTGAATGTCTGGACTGGTGGAACCAAGGAAGGTTATTCACCCAAACATCTGCTATGAAAATAGTAACAAGAGGCTACTGATAGTTCATGCATGAAAGGAGTCATTCTTGTAACAATTGCTTATTATAGATTTACATTTTGATTGAGCATTTTTAATAGGAATTTGTTAATATTTAATATGAATATGGTATGTTGCTGGTCCCAGTAAAATAAACATCAACGCTATTTTGCCGGTGAAAATAAATAGTGTTTTAGAACTAAGAATATATTATATTTGATATCATCAGCACAGTGGTTGTGTGAGCTAGACTGGAGCAACATGGTGTCTCTGTCTATTGTCTGCCCCTGAAGTATATTGACAAGAGAACTATACCCAAGGGCAAGTTTTGGATTTGCAGAACTTGTGTTTTAACAATTGATGATGGAAAAAAAAAATTAAATTGTCTTAACATTTGATGGTAAAATAAATAAACTTCTGTATTAAATCTGTGTGTTGTTATGGGCATCTATTTTACCAAGACTGGTAAAGTAAGCTTAAAATCATGTTTATCTATATTACCAGGACTGACAAAATAACATCTTCCTATTTAATGAGCTGATTATTGCATGACAGATGTAGAAGTAAATTGGTAGCAGAAAATTTTGTTTGTTCCATCTTCCAGAAGCAGATGGTATGCCTGACCTGAAAATCGGTATACCAACCTGACTTTTGCTTGGGTTTGAACACTGACTTCTGGTACCAGTGGGAAATAAAGAGTTATCTAAGGCCTGAGCTCGGATCAAAAGATTTTTTTTTAAAGGTTAACCATATTTTATTTAGAAAGCTTTAGCTTATTTATAAGTTTTAGCTTATTTATAAGTTTTAGCTTATTTATAAGCTAAAGCTTTCTAAATAAAATATAGTCGATTACTATTGATTTCACTTTATCATAAAAGATAATTTTCTGCACTTCACATAAATATGAATCTCTTATTGAAAAAAATATTTTTACACAAGAGAAGTTCTTGTGTCTCCAGATCCAATCCTGGATGATTGCTGTAAACATAAGTCTTTTTTTAATACTTAAGGATTTAAATTTTTTTTAAGTAATCAACTTACACACTAATTGCATTTAATTGGTCAATGGGAAGTGAAAAAAACAATCTTTAAAAACTATAAGTATAGTAGATGTACATACTCATTCCGTCCTTTTGGTTCCAATCCTACTGGAAATGATTTCAAAACACTTTCCCCCTCCCCAATTTATAGGCAGAAGCACACAAATGCATGCTGGGATTTTTTCCTAGCCAATAAAATAGGCTGGTTCTCGCTTTCATCTGACTCAGTCCTGGTCTGTCTTGCCTTAAAGTCAGAACACTACATTCGTTTATCCAAATTTGCTCTTGTGTGTCAACTCCAATTCTTAGTTTATAAAATTTTTGTAATATTACTGTTAATTTGCCTTGCATATATTGTTTGCTTGTTTTATATTATTTTGCTCTGTTCTTTTCTTGTTAATTGCAAAATTTGTCAATTTCTGTTTGTTGGGCAGTTCTACCATTTATTTACATTTAAACATGGCCACTCACTCTACATAATCCCATTCAGCCTGGGAGAGAAATATTTGAAAATGTTTTTTTGTTGTTCATTAAGACTTATCAATATGAACTGACCTTGAATTTAAAAGAAGTCAATCTGATGATTTCAAACCATAATAATCACATGAGACTGTTGGGGGTATTTTATAACAGCTCCCTACTGCAAGGGTCACCCAAACAGGAATAAATACAAGGTATTAAAAAGGGAAAATGAAAAGAATGGTACCAAAATACTTTTTTACCATTTTTTATTACAGACAACAATGTAAAAAAAACAATACAACATGACATAAACCTAAACATGGTACTTACAATAGACAAGGTTTACACTCGTTAAGTTTACTACTTTTGAGCAAAGGCAAGTTGAAGTCATCAACTACCAGTATATATCTTCATTCTCAATGATGAGTTGAGACGCTGATCACAACGCATGTACGAACTCTTTCCACGACTGACCACACTGACTGTAATTGCATTAAGGGCCCCAATTCATCTCAATTGTCTTTACTGTATCAAGTGCATTAACTCATCTCATCTGATCTGCTCTCTAGGTGGAGAGTTCTATCTAAAAACCCTACAAGGCCCAAAACACCAGGGCTGACATGTTTGTGTATAGGAACGAAGTGTTTAAAGTTGAATATAAATTCCCTTTGTTCATCTCATGAAATAAAGATGGGAAAATGTTTCACACTGAACTGGCAACCATTAGAAGTTATAGATCTTTTGAGTTCCCTTTATTTATCTCTTGATAAGAAAATGCTAAAACTATTTATACTGGCAAACACTTCCATCATTCAAAATTGAGGCATAGAACTGTAATGAATGAGATTCTTGTCTTTCACAGTTAATAGGTTAAAAGCAGATCTGTGAACTGTAGGTGTCATGTCTTAATTATTCATGAATAGAAGGAATTAAAAAGAAATTATAATGGATTCCTAGATTGATGTAACCAGGGTTAAACTTGGATAACAGGTACAAAAAAAGTATTTAATTTGTTGATAGGATAATAATGATAATATTATGATCAAGAAAAAGTTCAAGAACAATTATATTGGAATAAAAGTTAGTGTTACAGCCATCAGAAATAAATAGCTATCCCATAATTCTAATCATTAAGAAAAGAGGATTGTTTAAATTCATTATTGAACTAATTAACATCAAGTAATTAAAAAACCATTACTCATAAAGATCCCTGCAATTTAGATGAATCAACCAGATCTCAAGTCTTTTCTACTTTATTTATTTAGCAAAATCAGTGAATTAGTTTTGAGAAATCATGAAGGAAATATTTGCTATCAGATTTCTATGCAACAGGCTGAAAGTTTCTACCTTTGTTGCTGTATTAATGACCAAGACGTTAATGAACATGTCAGCAACAATGAGAAATAATTCTTCTTGATTTGCAAATTACATGACTAATTCAGAGAAGAATAACTCTTTGTCATCAGACTTGAAAATTTGAAGATTATATTAGATTGGTTGGTTCTAAGAGATGTCAACCCTTGCAACAAATAAATTACTAAATACTAAATACTAAATTACTAAATAATCCCCAACTCTTATTACTAGACTGGTAATAGTCTGGAATCAAAATAATTAATAATAAAAGAAAAATTAAAAGTTAAGCAATAAAATACTTTATTAACAATAAAGAAAAAATAGATTATAAAATAATAATTAACTAAATTTAGAATATTCTCATGATGCACCAGAACAAATGTTTTACTGCCAATTGATACAAATAGCAAAATTTTCACTCTATCATTTTCCAAATGCCAAAGAGGGCAGACTTCCTGGACAGTTCTCTGATAAAACATGTTGCCACCAGCAGATAAGAAAAACTTTTTTATTTTTGTAGACATACATGTTCTTTGAAATATACAATGATTTCTCTGAAATGTATACTAAAGCATTTGATTGTTTTTTTTGTCCATGCCTATTCCGTTGTATATGATTTGGTTTGCAATTTTATCATCGCATTGTGGTCTGATGATGCCCTTTTAACTCCCCACCCCAAACAAATACATATATAAAACAAAATTACATTCAGGAAAGGTCAATGCATCACCAGAACCCACAAAACTTGTATTAGGCACCCGATGAAGTTCAAGCTCATGGTAATGGTCAACCAGAGAAGACTTGCTAATCATTACTTTACAGCAAGGCTCCTTTTAAATTAGAAGATAAAGAGATAACTTTTGAGTTAAAAGAAAAAGGAAAAAACCTTTGATAATTGAGCAGAGATGATTGGCTCTGTTCTACTTTTATTTATAAAAACAGTGTACATACACATATATATATATATATATATATATATATATATACATATATATATATATAGAGAGAGAGAGAGAGAGAGTTTCAGAAACAAACTCAATTTCAAGGATGACTTCATTCACTCTTTGATCTTTCTGTACAAACCAAAAGATGACAAGCATTTATGATTTTCTGTATATAAGAGATTGAAAAATATTGACTCTTCTTTCTTTAGCAGAGGAATAGGAAAGAAACATACCTTATATACCTGAAAATAGTCTTTCTTTAAAATATTTGGAATATATATTTGAATATTATTAGCAAAACTTGTAGTTTAAACAATAAAAAACTAATAAGATATATTAATTATTAATTGATATATATTAATAATTGTTGCCAGCAATTCTGATATTAAACATTTTCACTACTACGCAAATTGCTACACACGGAATTTCTACAATTCACAACTGTGAATATTCAGTGTGTTTTTCTATGTTTATGAACTCAGAAAAATCAAGCCATCATAATAAAAATGTACTTAAATTGAAAAAACACTGACAATTTTAATGTTAATAAACTTCATCACTTACTTATTTTTTATTCTTTCCTTTTAGAAATTAAAAATAAAATTATTTCACTCCAAGTAAGGCAATAATGCCACTAAAATGCAAGAGGTTACTGGAGTGAAAGAGAATAAGAAGAGGAAAAATAAAAAATAAAACAAGAAAATTCTGGAAGACAGAATATGGTGAAAGATATTGCATTTAAATTTTTGAAGATTGTGAGTTGCAGGAAAGCAAGAAAGCAGAAGTGAATTCCATGGGTTAGAAGTGTGAGGAAAAAAACTTTTAGAACAGAACTTATTGTTACATCTTAGCTATTATATTTAATCTATTCTGAAGATGTGAATCTATTTCAGAGTTTAAAAAAATAAAACATCGAGTACATCAATGCAAATAAATGAACATAAAGATGTTATGGTACATCTTTCAAATTTTAATTTAAACTCAAAATACCAAATATATTTAAATAATAAAAAAATTAAATTATTTTCAGTTGTCAGTCATAGTAGCTTAACCATTTCCATTTTTTAAAAATTTATGCCCTGTATATTTAAAATAAAATTATCCTTAATTTTGGAGAACTTTATGAAGACTAATCCTACTTTATAAAAATACTTCCTCTTGCCATTCTTCTCTACTCTACTCCTTCAGTTTTCAATATTCCCATTCTAAAAAAGCAACATACACTTATTTATAGTGAAATATATTCCAAACAAAAGCTTCCAATTCTCATTTATTACCATTTAGCTACAGAGGCATTTCTTCCTCTTAATTGAATAGACTCTTGTGATTTATTGAAAGTGAAGTAACTTGTGACAGATTTGGTTGGTTGGTTGGTTTTATTTAGTGGCATATCAAACTCTATGGGTTATCTAAATATTTCAAGCATAATTTTATGGCTTCAACTACAGATAAAATGAATTGTTGGTCATTTTGCTATAAAATGTATCGTTGGTAATTTTACTATAAATATGTATCACTGTTAATTTTTTTATATAAAAATGCATTGCTGAAATCTTCACCATAAAAATGTATTTTTTACTTTCATAATGTTTTGCTTTTGTTTAAGGGTTCACTATTTGCCCATAGCTGCTACCACCCCAGGTAAAGGTGAACCTAAGAACAACAGCAAATAAGGGGTGGTTCCACACTCCTCAAAACCTCCAATCTCTCAATCAGAGGCCTTGCTGCCAGATGTAGTTTATCATTATACCTAGGACTAGTAACAGATTTAATGTATTTAAGAGTGAAAGAATACTAATAGACATAGGTCAATGATTGCCAAGCAGATTAATGTATAATTACACACTCTCTCTCTCTCAAGTTCTGTAGAATCTACTGAGGAGTACAGGGCCTCACAGACTTTTCACAACTATGGTTTCTGTAGCAAGTAGATTCTTACTGGATGGAGTTGGTAGCCCCATTCCTAACTAGCTTTGATTTTAGTGTATTCCTACTAGACAGGTTGCCAACCAAGGTTTAAGAGTCTAGTCTGTTTTACTGTTTAACCCATAGCTCTGAGGAGAGAAGATTTATTCATACCTTTCCCTAAGGTATTTGTGTGAAAATGAATGTAACAATCTCAACTGGAATTCAAACTCAGCTTGCTAATTTCTTGTTCTGTGTTGTTAACCATTACACCACCTGCACATCCAATATGCATAATTAAAAGGAGAATATTTTTTTTTAATTCTGTATTAACAGAATTTGATGTTCAGGTAAATTCTATTTAATGAAAAAAGAAAATTCCGGAATGGAATGAAATTTTGACTTAGTGGACTGAAACTCGGCAGAATATTTCAGTGAGAAAAAAATGAATTGTTCATTTAGTGAGAAAAAACAAAAGCAAGAAAAGACGCAATGAATAAAAGAGCAAAAATTAAGAAATAGTGGTTGAGATTCTCAATTGTAAGATGCAAAAATAATTTAAACTGAATCTGATTTTGGCACTAATTTTCTAATTCAGTGGTTCCCAAATGTCTTTGAACTGCTACTCCCCACCTCTCAGACCCCATCCCTAGTGCATCTCATCAATATAAACCATGAACATACACTCCTTTCTTGGTATCAGATCTGCTGCAAATTCCCCCAAAATCATCTAAAACATAAAAACAAGCATATATGTATTTTACCAGTAAAACATGACCTCATAAACCAATATATATAGCACCCAAACCCTATACTCTCTATTTATAAGAGCCGGATAGGACCAAAAATGGAGTATTGCTATTGTACCTGGTACTCATTTTCCTGTCTTGATAGAATTCAAAAGCTTGTATGTAGACTTGTGGGTGATTAATTTTTTTCCACTCCATAGCCCCTTTTCCACAGACAAAATGTTGCAAGCTTTTTGCTGCTCTATTGCTATTTCCATAGCATGTTTTCTGTTAAGCTACATTTCCTAGTTTCACCATCCCTGATTTTTACAACTGGGACTCAGCATGCCACGTTCACAAGAGTTGAATCATCCCCATTCCCTTCGTATTCCATTAGTAACGTGGACATTTTCAAACAAATCATAGGGAAATAACCACTTTCCAAAGTTATTTAGATATACAAATAAAATAGGTGTCAGTCTAAACGGACTACAGGTTGATATCGTAATGATGCAGTATCCTCAGTAATACATGATATGATAATGCAAATGAATGAATAATAATGATGATAATAATGTAGCTGTTTCTGATGTCTATTATATCAAAGTCAAAGAAATTGACAATTTTAAGTAAACTGACCTTCAGGCTGAGGTTGACATAATGTGGGATGTTCAGGTCCCAGTTATCTTTGGGCGGTACAGACCCCAACACCCCAAACTAAAAGTCTTACGTCAGAATAATGCGTAGTATCCCATTGCTTCAGAAGTCTGTGTTACTTGCCACTACAAATATTCTGTGAAAGGTGCTATCTGTTTGAGGTCATACGACTTGATGGAGAACAACCATATTGTATGTTCTCCAATTGAAAATAAAAAAATAACTGTGCAAAAGAAGAGAAGAAAATAATAATAATAATAAAAATTTGTTAATTATTCTATATAATTGCATGTTAATAATGTATAATTAAAATCATAAATCAGTATTGTGGAATATTGGTTAGCTTGCAAATGGTCTGACATGCAAGTTCACTTGACTTCTACAAGTATCATGTGTTGGATTGCTTAAGCTTGTTTTGGTTGAGATTTTGTACCAAGATTTGTGCCCAGGTAAAAATAAGGAATTAGAATGGTGATTTTCAAGGCAAGTAGTCTCTTCCCACTTTGAAGATTGGAATAACATGATTTTCCCTTTGTTTCATTTTCCTCTATCAAATATCAAAAGTTAGAACTGCTGAAAAGCGTTATGATTTGTCTGAACTTAACATTTTCTGTGGTTGCCAATTGAAAAGGAACAAATTGGCTTTATTAATAAAGAGTAATCATCAATCAACCATCTGCAGGAAATACACACAAATAAACTCAATTAATTGGTCAACACAAACTTCTTAAGATAGATAGAAAAAAAAAATACATCATTGACTTATTAATCAATAAATGCATGCACACGCACACAATGGTGAAAAGTTCTCATCCTAACTAAGAAAGGATCCAAAAAGTAAATTTTTGATGTTTGATCTGTTTTAGAAAGTAGATCAAACTGAGAAATTTTCAATATACCCTTGTTTATGGGTGTGGATGGATGGATGGATGGATGGAGAGAGAGAGAGAGACTGACTGACTGATTGACCAAGAGACAGATGTGAATCTGACCATGATTAATTTATCAAGGAGATGACTTCTTGCTGTTATCAACCTGAGGAGGTGATTCCAGCATGTGGTACCGTTGGGACGCGCCTGAAAACCATACCATGAGCTGATCCATTCCATGTGAGGGAAATTGGGTAGACAAAGCTACTTAGAAGCCATTGATGGTTGTGCTATGATGAAGTCACAGTTCATCATGACTGAGGTTTTTGAGCATAGCAAAACCCCTTACCAGCCTCCTGCCAATGAGCATTAAATGGAGCTGACAATCATGACTGAAAGTGAGTTACTGAATTATATTTGCAGTTTTGTTTATCCTGGAAACTCAATCAATACTGATGCCACCCTCAGCAATGAAACCAATAGATGAATCCAGATAACCAGTGCCATATTTGGTGCCCTGAGAAGCCAACTGTAGAAACAGGGATGTATCAAGCTCCTCACCAAGTGCAAGGACTATATAGTGCTTTGTATCTCAAACTTGATGTATACCTTAGAATCCACACCACTATACTACAAGGAAATCAAGCATTTGACAAGTTTGCAGTGCAGTGTCCCCTAACACCAAAGGCTTTGACAAAACAAACATACCAATTGTAGAAGCCCTGCTAGCAGTAATGGGATGACAATGGACACGGCATGTCTATTATTTGGACAACTCTTGATTGCTGAAAAATGCTTTGTGTGTTGAACTAAAGTGCAAGAAGTAACAGTAAGGCTGTCAAAGAATCCACTCTAAAGACTGTATCAAGAGGGACCTGGAAGTGATGCAGATTGATGTAAATAACTGGAAATGGCTGGTTGTGAACCACCCTGCATACTGGAGTAGTAACGATCAAAGCGTTGAGGCTGTCCAGTTATCAGGGAACATTGGCCAAGAGACATGTCTGTTATATGATTCCAACCACCAGATTTAAATGAAACTCCTTCCCATGTCTTGACAGGCAATCGATGATGATGACAACGACATCAGAATATTTGCTCTATCTTAGTTGGCAATGGTTGTGTTAACATGAAGTCAAGTGATGAGTGAATACTGGTCTTGTTCAATTACAAATCATGCTAGATTATGTATTCATTCCCAGAAACTTTAAATATGGTCTAACCAGCATAATTGACTTTGTGGGTGTAGAAAAAAAAATGAAATGTACCAGCAGAAAGAGATAGTTGGGAAACTAAACAGCCATGATTATATGAAAGATATTTTTTTGAATTGAACAAATTTTAGTGCACATCTTGGACCAAAAAGAAAAAACACCTAAACTGAACAAATCACTAATCACAGCATTGGGAAGAGTTAATCATTTCTATCTTGTTTATAAATATAAATTTATCTTTCACTATTTATCCTTATGATGGGAATCACAACAAATAATAATTTTTTTAATATCATATTGATGCTTTGTTGTCAGTGCTTTTAATTAAGTAATGGATTAAATATCATACAGTAAAAATTTCAGATAAAACTTCAGCTAATAATTACATGTCAGGCTACTGACTTACTGATCCACCTATCTCACACACACACACACACACACACACACACACATATATATAAAATCCTTTGCTTATGCAGATAAGCCCGAGGAGTTCCTAAAATGTGAGTATCTAGGTAAAACTCCTAGTAGAGAACTAAATGTATGAGAATAATAACAAATCATAGAGTAGTTTGGTTCGATTAAGAAACATTTCAAAGCAAAACCTTACATTTGAACTTTCCATACATATATATATATATATATATAATATCCGGATAAAATAAATGAAACAAAATTGGGTGTTTTTTTTATGAAAGTATTTATTTCTGTGTTTTTGTATATATTTATTTATTTAATATTTCAGACCACCTAGGTCTTTCCTCAGAAATCAAATAAAAAAAACACCCAATTTTGTTTCATTTATTTTATCCAGATATTATATACATATCAAGAAAGTATACGTGGCCTCTCATTATGCTATATATATATATATATATATATATATATATATATATATATATAAAATTATTTATTCGAAAATTATAACATAAATATGTTATAAAATCACTACAAAAATAGCAATTTTGTTTCAACACTTTCGGTGTCTTATCAAGTGATGGTGTTGAAATATATATATATATCTATATATAATGTATGTGAGTGTGTAATAATAATTTCAGATAGATTTTATCTAGAAATGGAAAATGTGGATAAAGACAAAAGGAAAACTTATCTTAGCTGATGTGTTTCATCCTCTGAGGGATTTTATCAAGGCAAATGCAAGGATTTTATTTTGTAACAAATATTTATAGACAAGGGCAAAAATATTGGTTTATCAAAATTTTTAGGTATAAGAATGCTCATAAATATTCATCAGGTGAGATGAAAAGTCAGACAAAGTATGGAGGACTGGAAGTGATACAACTGAATGTGTAATCAATGAAAGTGAGAAAGTGATGTTTTTTACATTTTTTTTTAAACATGTATTTAAATTATTTCAGTTTGAGAATGATGTGTATGTTATATTTTGAATAACATGAGATTGTGGATTTAATGAGATTGTTATGTATCCTGGCTTGGGAAAGTAGTAAAAATAGCTAAAAAGGTTTCCTTTTGTTTTTGTTCATATGTATATATTTATACATATATGGAAAATTGTATGAAAAAGTGGAAAATGTTTACTTCTGATGTGTTTCATCCTTAAAGACTTCATCAGACTAAATTTTGTTATGTTGGTAGGACGACATATGTGCTCAACAGAGGGGTGCTGGGATTTTTATTTTTTTTATCTAGCTGAATTCATTTAGAGTATTTTTCTTTTCATCATAGTTATTTAACACTGTGATATTAGATCTGCCAAGAATGGTGAAATATTGTAAGAGCCAGGGCACAAATTTACTGTGGATTACTTTGCGGTTAAGGCACGCTCTAGACATTTACGTCATAGCAAATTATTTTCTCCTTTGATCAGAGTAGCATTTTTTATATTAAAATTGTGGTCAGTCTACAGTAAATTTGTACCCTGGCTCTTACAACATTTCAGAGCTTTTATCACAGTGTGGAATATCTACTTAGAAAAGTAATGGAAAGAAAAAGATTCTAAATGAATTCGACTTGATAAAAAAAACAAATATTCTAAAATTACCAGCAGCCTTCTGTTGTGCGCATGTGTAGTCCTACCAACATAACAAAATTTAGTCTGATGATGTTCTGAGGGACGAAATGGGTCACAAGGAAACCTTTTCCATTTTGTCATACAATTTCTACAATACCATTCTTGATATATAAAAATATATATCGTTATCTCATTTATATAAATTCCTACTGAACTGTGTCTGACCTCAATTAAAAGTTTCATATATTCTAACACATTTGACCTTTTATTTGTGGTCAGCCACAGTTCACCAGGAATTTTAATTAGAAATATTAAGGGCTCTACCAGTTAGTATGGCATTAAGCTTTCTTTCTTTGGTGTGCCTCTGTAGCAGTCTCCCTTAGGAATTACTTATTTTATTTAAATTATATAATGTCTGTGTCTGTGTGTGTGTGTGTGTGTGTGTGTGTGTGTGTGTGTGTGTGTGTGTGTATAATGTACCATGTGTATTTGTATTTTTTTGTTTTTAAATTTTTACTGTACTTATCACCATTGCTCAGACAATACCAGTGTACAATTTTCAGATGTATGTAAAAATTAAGAAGCTCAGTCTTGTGAAAAAGAAGAGTACAACAGTAATCACTGAAAAATAAGATATTTAAATGCTCAGACATCAAAACGTAATAATAAGGCACGAGTGTGCTTAAAAGTTCTTTTAAAACCCTAAAAAGTATTAAAAATTTGGTCATCTGGTCAAATTTTGGGAAGTGGATTGGGCTATGAAATTCATGTTCGTTGTCATTTGAGATGCTGGAGAGGCAATTCTGCAGAAGAATGCTGAGAATACCATAGACTGAGCATGTGTGTATTGGGGAAGTTTTATGAAAATGAAAAGGTAACTTTCACTTAGGATGAGAAATTTCTGGGACACATAAGGAGAAAAGATGGCTTGGAGAATTTGAGAGTCACAGGGTTTATTGAATGTAAGGGAGAAAAAGAGACAGCTTGTGTAAATGGATGTCAGATCATGGAGTATTAGGATCATAACAAAGCAAATATAGTTAAGAGCAGAAGGTAGTGGGGAGCCATGATTGTCCACATCCTGAAGGTAAACAGTACAAAAAGAAGTCATTTTTATGGCATGATGATCCTTCAATTCATCAAGGCCGATTGCAATCAGGGATCAGTGTGAATGTAAAAGCCATTATCCTTTCATTAGCTTCATAGTATGTGCTTTGCCAGGGCTAAATATGAATTTATAGGTGTCCTTCTCTTAGACTGGTTGTTAAGCAAGGCTAAAGAGCCCAGTCTGCCCTACTATTTAGCCATAATTGGAGGTTTTGAATTCTGAGTTTTCCTTCTCCTAGACCACTTGCCACCCAAGGACCCAGCTTGTCCTGATATTTAACTATAGTTGTGGGAGAAGTGATGGCTTTATACACGTAAGTGAATGTATTGAACACACTGGAATTTGATGGTGTGAAGAACTTAATATCTATAGATTAAAACAAGGGGCATAACTTGTGCAATTAATACTCAGACTATACAGGTTTATAAGGAAATGAAAAATGCATGAACTTTCATTGTTTCATTATTACCAGTTTGTTATTATTATTATTATTACCAGTCTTCATATTCATAATGATTAAAACCCTCATTGATTAGAATGGAAGGTAAATAACTTAGAAATTAATTACAGACCGGCATGATGAACACATTAATTCACTGCATATCCTTGATATATTTTCATCAACCATGGTTGGACAAATGCTTTTCATAACTCCTTCCCTGATGAGAATGATGGTGCTATTCTGCACCATGTCTTATCCTGCAAATCTATGCATCTCATATCTCCATCTCTTGTCTGATTACATTTTAGTGCATTTGCTGTCCATTGTACACAATTCACACAAAATTTTATTCTTTCTTTTATTATCTTTTCTTCTCTGTCTCACTCACCTCCATTTTTGTCACTTCATCATTTCTCAGATATCTTTTATCTTAGTCTGTTCTTTGTCACATGTTGGCCTCATAAACCCCAATCCCACCCCACCGCCCCTAGATCATTTAAGGTTATCTCGCGCATTGATCTTTCCATTGACCTTTTTGTTTTTCTAAGTTGGCTTTCTAGCAGATTTTTGTTAATTTTCATTTATCACTGCCCTACATCAAATCTAGCATTATACAGACATTATCCACTTTGAACCTTAAACATATTGGTAAGGCCTTTTTCATTATGTCTCTATTTTTAATAATTCCTGTCTAATTAATCATTGTATATAATTTTATTTCCATAGTTTTTTTTTAATATTATCATTTGCCCAAAATAGATATACTCCTGGATTCTTTCCAGTTTTTCATCCTCTATACATGTGATTGCTTTCAGAATATTACAACTAAACCTTACTTTTGTTTTAATTTCTGTCCAGTTTTAAATTTGCCTTGAGACATTTCTTATTTATGTCATATAGCATTTCTTGTAATTCATCCAATGATTCCGATATTAGTAAGGTCTCAGTAAATCATAGACAGTCCAGATGTTCTCCTTTTTATCCTCATTTAATTTCCCAAAAGATACTTCTAAGGCATACTGTACAAAATTTAGTCTCCCTTGTCTCATACTTTTTCCAATCTTTATTTTATCTGTCAATGTGTGACCAAATTGTTAGAGTACTCTTATCATATAAACACAATCTTCAGGCCATATATATATATGTATATATATATATATATATATATATATATATATATATATATATATATATGTATATATATATATATATATATATATATATATATATGAGAGAGAGCGAGAAACAATTAATGATAAAACCATAAAATAATGCATAAATCTACAAACAAGTTTTAAATAAAATCAGGTAAATCCAAATCTCATTTTGGTTCCCCAGAAGTTATTTTATAGTTATTTATCCCAAATGTCAAATCTAACCAAGAACAAATTTTTCTTTCTCCTAAAGAAAAGACCTCTCGATTTTGTTTTGTTTTTTTCTTAGAAATCTTCCAGACATTATACAACTTTAAGAATCTGTAAGTATGGTTTTCCCTCAGAGATATGAATTTCTCTCTTCTGTTACATATGACTTGGATTAGATTCTCTTATTTGTCTATAATTCTTCCATCCCTTTATTTTTCTCTTTCATACCTTTTTTAACAGAGTAAACCTCTTGGCTTATTAGAAAATGTTGTTGATAAAACTTCTTTCCTTATTTTCATTTAAGAAGTAAGCATTGAAAATTGACAGCGTAAAGATGGCAAGAAGTATTCAGTTGAAAGATATTTAATGTTATTTTTTTGTAAAGAAAAAATAAGTTATCTTCTTATACATCATAATAAAACTTTATATATGTATCTCTGAAAGAATAACTAAGATGGTTGCTGGTTTCTTTTTATTCTTCGAATAAAACTTTGCATTCCTTGAGTCACACAATCTTGAATATTTCTTGGTAATAAGTTTTAATGTGAGTTAATGGACACCTTTCATAGAATGGCTGCTAAGCTTGCAACATGTTTTACCAAGGAATATAATTACCCCCCACACACACACACAATGTTTTCAACATATGAGAGTACACCAACTGAATTCTTAGAACCAAATAGTCAGCTTATCCAGACGTATGTTTTGATTATAGTGGTGACAGCTTATGTAGAATTAATCACACTTTTTGGAAGAGTCAAATAGAGAGGAGAACTGGTGCACAGCATGCCACAAGGTCCCCCAAACGATCCTCCTCAAGTTTTGATTTCAGAGTTGTCTTCTTCTAGACAAGTTGCCAACCAAGGCTATAGGACCTAGTCTGCCCTACTATTTACCTATAGCTGAGGGGGAGAAGAAATGGATTCATACCTTTTTCTGATTGTATTTGTGCATAATAGAATGTAATGAACTCAACTGGAATTCAAACTCAGCTCTTTCATTCCTCAATCTGAGCCACTTCTATATATACATATACAGTGAAACCACAGGTCATGAATTTAATTTGTTCCTGAAGGTCGTTCATGACCCAAAATGTTCATAAACCAAAACTATTTTCCCCATAGGCATCAATGTAAAATGGATTCATCCATTCCTGGAAACCAGATGATTGCTTATTTAAACTTTTACGATAGTATTTTCTGCACAAGTTCCTACGCCAAACCAATGAAAGTCATCAAATCTAACACAAAAAAACACAATATTAAACAGATAAAATATAGACAAAAACTTAAATTAATTTTTACTGTAACTGTACGGGGATGGGGATTTGATGGCGAAAGGGGAAAGTGGCAAAGAAGGGGAAGGGGAGAGATGTTTTTTGGAAGGGGAGTCCCCTTCCATAACAAGACATCAGGTAATTATGTTTTCATATATGATTTCTTTCTTCATCTCAATCATGATTCTGATCATTTTTATTTTCACTTTGCTACCATCATTATTCTTCTTTGGCCCAATGCTGCTTTATTTAATGATTTATAAAGAAAAAGAAAATTTAAGAGAAGGTGCAACAAATGCAAGCAGGGATGTGTATGGAGCAAAAGCTACACTGCAACTGACAATCACCTGCTGATACTCCTGGTTTGTCACCCCATGTTGTCGCCGGATTTAATGTTCATTCCTTGGAACACCGTTTGTCACCCGAGACGCAGCAGCAGTTTCCTTCAAGGAGATTTTATAAAAATCTCAGACAAAGTTTTGTTTTAATAAGTTTTTTTAATGATGATCTTTTGTTTTGACATATCATAATAGATATTTGGCTCCAGTATGTTTGAAAAGCCTTCATTTTCTATCAGGTACCCAACCAGATTGGAATTCATATGAATGAAGGGGCAGATAAAGAAGCTAAAAAAAAACTACACATCAACATATCAGACATCAAAATACTTGACACAGAGTTTAAAGAAACAAGATGTAAACCTATCACAAATCATGGAATAAGTGCATGCAAAGCAAACTCCAAAAGATCAAACCCAGCATTTGAAAATGACCTCCAAGATATAGAAAGTTAAGTAGAAGTCTGGTAGAAGTTAATGTGAAGTCTGGCTTGGACTACCTCAGTCCAAGCCAGACTTCACATTGGCCATACTCCCCTAACCCATTCTTTTCTCCTTAAAAATTGATAAAAAATTGCCTGAGGATACTCTAAGGTTAAAACCAAGGTAGCGGATTCAACTGACCTCCTGATTTTTAAAGTGAAAAGCTCTATATGTTATTTTTTACTTTTATTTTATTTTTCACTTGTGTATTTAGCAGTTTTTAATACTACTGTTTTCTGATTTGATTCAGCTCTGGCCATTAAACTTATATATATATATATTTGTGTGTATGTATATATATATATATATATATATATATATATATATATATATATATATATATATATATCACCTTCATCCATGCTGTGCACCATGGCTTAGGGATAGTCTCCGTCTGATACCAAATCAGTCGAATTTCGATCCCAGCTTGAGGCAATCTGATGTCAAGCCACACTGATGAGCTGCGAAACAGTCTCTCTGTGGATGACTATATATATATATATATATATATATATAGTATTTAAATTTAACAAGAAGCAACAATCAATAAAGTCATAAAAATTTGAAGATGTAATTTATTGAAGAAATGAAAAAAAATAGTTATAAATGTTTTACTGAGTTATACTTTTTATTCAGCCATTAGATTTGTCTTTTGAAGAATTATCTATTTATAGAGGATGTCAGCCATTTTATTTATGGCATTTATGTTTATATCTATAAAGAATATTCTATAGCCTGTGATTATAAGATATACATGACTGGCAGTAAGTATTTGCCTATATGTACATTTAGCTACTTATTGAACTCAACATACTCTTATAAAGTAACAAATACATGTATGAATTCACATAGGCAATAAGAATTTGAGATTTATAAATACAAAGAACTAAATTTACTCTGAGCTCTCCCTATGCAGGCTTGGTATCATATAGATAAATGCTTTTTGTTTCTCTTATATTTTTATCACAAAATAAAAGGGTATAGAAGCTCTACAGATATAGAATTAATCAACCTGGGTTTATCGAGACCAAATAAGCACTATTAGGACCTTCCATAGCTCAAAAATATCTTTGTCGGTGTTGGAAAGAGAGATTTGAGAAGATCCAGTGTTGGAAAGAGAGAATTGGAAAGATCCATTGTTTGAAAGAGAGGATTTCGAAGCTCAAGTGCATATATGGCATCAATATTCCAATTTTGGTCTGATCTGACTCTTGTAAAGATAAAGCATGGTCGAGAGAATCAGGTACTTTCTGGAGCAGTGCTATAAGTAACCAACCATTTTTCTGGTAACCACTGATGGATTGTATAGATGAGTTCCACTTGAGGTCGGAAGTGCATCTGAATCCCCCCCTCAAAAAAACTCCCAAAGCAAGGAGTATCATTGAGAGTGCAATCATCTATCATGACTAGTGAGATTTTGGCATCAGCTCAGCAATGTTGATTAATTACCAGCTTGGTTTTTATAGTATTAAAAGTTCCCAAAGAAATTCCAAGTATCCCCCCACCACCCATTGGACTGTTAAGCCAGGTCAAAGGTTAGATCAGCTGCCAGGCTTTGGTCACCATACATTCTCTTATCATCTGCATTCATATTTACTAATGAACAGAATATTAGTGGTGTGTGTATGTGTGTGGGGGGTTCATTCTGTAATTACTGGCTGATAAAACTCTCCATTTTACAATCCTTTCTTTGTCAAATTAGAGTTGTATTTTAGTTAGAATTCTGCTGTAATCTTTATTTTTCATACGTGGCTGAATACTTCTCAGAAGCAGACTGCCTTTTGCCTGAATCAGACTCAGTTCGTATGCTTGACATTATATTTACTACTTAAAAACTGACCTCTGGACACAAAAGCAAATAAGTTACTTGTTTATCATAAAAAGAAAACCTAATTTGGCAGAAAATAATTAGTTTTTTTAGAAACCTATGTCAGTTATTTTAGATTCTCTGCATTTTTTTTTTTTAGAGATTACAGAAGATTACAACATTGCCAATAATTGAACCTGTCTCATAATGTTTTATTTGTTTTATTGCAGATAAGCGATAACCAATTATTTGATAGCCTCACATAGTTTTTAATTGAATTCTGATGTGAAACTTTTACTGTATAATGTTCAGTCTGTATGAATAATATTTACTACTGAATTAAGTGCGTTGACAGAAGATTATGCGGAAAATTATTGTGTTGTTCATTTTTAGATGATGGACTTATTGATATGTTATGGGGTTCTGGTGATGTGTTTGTTTTGTCTGAATGTTATTTTTTTCTATATGTATTTTTTGGGGTTAAGAAGGGCATCACGAGCCACAATGACATTGCAATATTACAAACAATATCATATATGAAATACAACAAAATAAGCATAGAAATAAAAGCAATGAATTGCTTTACACTATTTTCATTTTCGGACTATTGTCCTCATCTTTGTCGCCATATTTATCACTTTATAATTTTGTGTAATTTTGGTACATATATCTGTTAAAATGAAATGTCTGGGTTATTTTCATTTTTTTTTTTTTTTTTGCATAATTTAGACGACAATTTATCCATCGCACCCTATATTATGCATATTCGTCTTTTGTATATTTCCATGTTTAACTAATTTTTTGAATTCATTCCTTTAAGTTGTTTTGCAAACAGGTTGATAAGCCATAAAAAACAAACCAATCAATCAATCGAGCAGTCATTACTCGCAAAAAATATGCCTCATCACTGGAATAAAGCTAAGCAAAGTATTAAGAAATAGAAAAATATTGTTAGAGACAAAGAAAAGAGTACTGAACTATTATTTAATACCAATCCTCCTATATGGCAGTGAATGCTGAACACTGTCCTCATAGATGAAGAAACTTGAAGCAACAGAAATGTCATCCTCCAGAAAGATGCTGAGAATACCATGGACCAAACATAGCAACAACAAAGTTCTAGAGACAATAGCAACAAAAAAAGGACATTCTATTTAAAATCAGGAAGAGATAGTTAAAATTTCTGGGGCACATAATGAGGAAAGAGGGCTTGGAAAATTTGATACTCACAGGATAGATTTAAGGTAAGAGAGAGAGAGGAAAACAACGTAAAACCTACCTGGGGAGCTTGAGTGAATGGATGGCAGAGCAGAGTTTGGGAGAGATAGCAAAAGACAAAAGTTATTAAGAGCTACAAGGCACAAGAAATTGTGGAGAGCCATAATTGCCAACATCCTGAAGGGACATGGTACATAGAAGAAGTGCCCTGTCAATTATATATAAAGGTAAGACAAATATAGACACAAACTTCATTCTGCACAAGTAAAATCTGACGTCGGCATGAAAATGTAGACCTAGAGTCACACGGCCTCATGCTGTTAAACATGAAGCCATACTTTTTCAGCTTACAGTTTGAAGTCACGAAAGCTTCAGTATTCTATGACTTCTGAAAATAAAAATAAAAAGCAAATTAGTTTTCAAGAGACTCTGAAAGGGCCCTCTGCTGTAGTGTCATGCTACAGGGCATGACCAAAGACATTATCTTTCACCGCTTAACTCTTCTGATTTTGTTCCCAGTCATATCAGCAATAACAAATTTAGCAATGTTGCAGTAAAAAAAAAAATGCAAAATCTTCCTGCTTTTTGCAGTTGATAGAGGGCTATATATATATATATATATATATATATACATATATATATATATATATAAATATTATTTTTATAAATACAAAATTATTACTAACTGTAATTTTCATTGACTCCTCAGTTTCCTGGTACTGTGTCCACTTTTCAAGGGGTTAATCCATATACTAAATATTTCCAAATGTAATGAAGAACTATTTTTTTCCATTTTCAATTTTTCCATATATATATATATAGATCTGAATGGGTAAATATAGATAGGTATACGAGTGAATGATTTTATACAAATACATATAAATAATGTTTAGCATAAGAAAAACAGTGCTCAATGTTAAGTAACAGCACTATTTAATATATATATTAAGAAATATATATAATATCTTACACTATGTAAGATATTATGTATATTTCTTTATTTCTTTATATATATATATATATATATGTATATGTATATATATATATATATATATATATATATATATAAATAATGTATTCTTCTATTGAGAGAGAGGTGTATATATATATATATATATATATAGGGTGTCCATAAAGTTTGTGTGCACTTTAAAAAATTTATAACTTTATTTGTATTTGCGATAGAAATAACTGTAAAAAATGTTATAAATTTTAATGTACCTAGTTTTAAGTATAGCTAAAATAACTAATGTGATTTCAGGCATTACTGTAAATCAGTTTGCAAATGTTTTCCGTTAACTGCAAAATCGTATTACCCTTTGTATTGCTAATGATGGAGGACATGTGGAAACTTCAATAAAATTTCAATAAAACCTTAAAAAATATAGATTTACTTCTTTTTAATCCTTTTTACAAATTATTTCTATCGCAAATACAAATAAAGTTATAAATTTTTTAAAGTGCACACAAACTTTATGGACACCCTGTATATATACACACCTCTCTCTCAATAGAGGAATACATATATATGTGTGTGTGTGTGTGTGTGTATATATATATATATATATATATATATATATATATATATATATATATATATATATATACATAATATCTTACATATTGTATAAAATATATTCCTTTCTCTATCCCTCCCCCTCTCTCACTTTATATATATATATATATACATATATATATATATATATATTCAACATTAGGGTCATCTATGCATTTCTGTTTATGAAATAAAGACAGAAAAATATCTTTGGTTATTGTTCCAGTTAAGAGACAATGTCCAGGAATAATTGCTTTGCTCACTTTGCCATTGATGCCAAGATCATTTTTATTAATTCTTTGAAAAATGGGCTTAGAAATCAGTACTTAACTTTATTTCCAACAAAGAATCAATAAATTCCTATGATAATGTATAAGTCAAATCAACCAAGAACAGCCATCCTTAAAATATTGAAAGAATCTGAATGTAACCTCTTCCGATTCCTAACAATCTTCTAAATTGAAAATTTTAGTAAAATGTTTAAAATTTACTCTCTTCCATGAAATAAACCTGAGGTAGGGAAGAGTCATGTTGTATTGAGAAATAACTTTTGAATATAACAGAGCAAGTCAGGATGTTACTGATGCCTACGCAATAAAATATATGTGAGTACACACATATAAGAGAAATTGTTGTTTCTTTGTTACTAACTTCAGTGGTTGACATTTGAACCAAGGTCAAAAGCCAGGATTATGAATGTCAATTTACAAGGCAGCTACATTGTTCCCACTTTGGACATTGATTTAACGCCATCTTTACTTGCCTAAATGCTCACTATTTAGCCTTCTGTCACACTTGTGCATAGTAAAGTTAGGGCTTTCTGAAAATGTTATAGATTTCAAAATGCTATTAATGTTTAATGTTGAAGTCCAGGCTAAAAAATAAATCTTTTGAATGCTGATTTTCAAGACAGTCAAACTCTCCCTCTATGGATTATTAGTCTAACATGGTCTTTAATCCCTATTCTTATTTACTACTGTATAAAATTAATTAGCAGGTATCCATTTTATTACTTTCATAGCTGGAGCAGTATATAATAAAACATCTCAAAATTAATAAAATCTAAGAAAACAAAAACATTTTATTCAATAAACATGCAGTATTTTGGAGCAAAATTGCTGTTTGTAAAAAATAAACATGGCTCTGCAGAAGCACCTATGACACACCTCCTCCTCTTAACTTTCTCATTGGTTGGTTGTTTTTGTTTAACATCATATCAACCTCTACAGGTTATTTAATGCCAAAATATAAATATTTTGTATGCAATTTTTGTTTATTTTTGGAGTTAATAATGGCTTAGTGATACTGAAATCTTACTGATTAACCCATAGCTGGGGGATTCATACCTTTGGGTATAAGTGAATACAATGAACATAACAAGAATTGGAACTCGGCTCTCTGATTAAGAATGGCAAGCTATTATCCATTACACCACTCGCACATCCAAACATACAGCACCTGGTATTCCCAGTTATTCATCCAGGTGCTAACCAGGTTTGATGTTGCTTAACAGGAAGGTCAACATTGAAAAATTTACAAATTTTTAAAAAATTAAATAATTTAGAATTGTGCAAAACAAAACTAAGTTTTTTATATCTTTTTTTTTTTATTTTTGATAAAATATTTTCAAACCTTTCCCGAAAGAATCTCCCTATAAAAGACTGGAATCTAGATCAGTGCTTGTCAAACTATCTGATACCGCAGACTGGCATTTTTATTCCTCAATGTGTCACATACCTGTAATATTTTGTGGTAATATTAATTTATACTGGAAATGAAATATATAATGAATATAATAAAAGTTGACTTTTTTTTATCTTCCATTTATTTTGCAAAAAATAATTCAATATCAAAACATATAAAAAGTAATAAAAAAAAAAAAGAAGCTTTAAATGATTCCTTAGCATGGCCTGGACACTGGCCGTGTATCGGTAGCTGATGGTTCACATACTGGCAGCAGTCTGTGGACCACCACTTTGAGTAGCACTGATATCGATAACATGTCAGTTTAATATCAACAATGGAACCTGATTTAGAAATTTTCACTTTTCCTTCTTACTTTTATCTTATAATCTTTTCTTATATAATTTGTCGTAGCAGCTTAAATTGGAGTAATCTATCACTACTCTGAGATTTAATTTTCCTGATAAACTTTACTCATTTGGGACCAGAAAAGATAGAAGAAAAAAATCTTTAATTACAAAAAACTATCAATATCGGCTCCTAGCCAATTAATGTTTTACTTATTGTTTCTAAACAGAAAGCTAATTATAAGCTAATTATTCTTTTAAAAGGTGTTGGCAATCTTTTTTTTTAAAAAAAACTATAGTTGAATGGTTATCATTAAATTATTTATTCTGTTTGAGTTATCTACCTTTTCTATTTTTGGTTTCATTTTCGTCCAATTCATAGAATTAAAGTATATTTCATGCTTTATGCTTGTTTCTTGTCATTTGAATTGAGCAGCCATATTGAGCTCCGTAGTCTGTAGGCAAGAAACAAGAAGGATAAGAATTTCTTATTAAATAATTGATAATCATGGATGGAATCAGCAATAAAGATATAATGGAGCAAATTGGATAACATTTTCATAATAAAAAAACACATTGATAATCAGAAATGAAAAGATGGACATGAACTTATTTTGTCATCAATATACCAGAAAATGTACATCTGGTGTAATGGTAAGTGGCTCAAAAGGAGATATCAGCAAGCTGAGTTCAAATTCCAGTTGAGTTCATTGTGTTCAATTTCACAGAAATACTCTTGGGCACATTGAAATATGCATAAAATAATATGCACACATACACATCAGCTGTAGAACGGGCAAAGCGGAAACCATATTGCTTGTCGGAGAGCAGGTTATGGGATGTAAGGTGCATAACCACTTCGGCTTTGATTAAAGCTTCAAAGACTTTACCAAAGAGTGGTAGGAGACTGATAGGACAGTAATTAGAAGGGTCAGAAGGGTCTCCAGAGTTCTTAAAGACAGGAACAACGGATGAGGACTTCCAACAGGGTGGAAAACAAGATTCACTGAGGCAGTAGTTATATAATTTGGAGAGGGCAGGGACCAGTTCAGGCACACATATTTCAGGACAATGGCTGGTATCCCGTCTCCACCACTAGCCTTGTGGGGGGTCTCATTTAGAGATAATGCCCAGAACCGATGACGGGTTTATGTGCAAGTTGCTCAAGTGAGCCTCAGTTCGAAGGGGGAAATCGGGTGTAGGTACACCGGAAGAGTCGAGCATTGAATTGAATGAGAATTTCCGAGCAAAGCATTCAGCCTTGTTGGCAGAAGAGCTCAGAACCTCAAACTGGTTGAACAAAGGGGGGGTTATAGAGGGTTTGCTATTGTTAAGTACGCTCTTGCAGAGACGCCAATAATCCTTGGAGCCAAATTTGCGAGATGCAATACGCTCTTTCATTCAAGCAGCATATAGAGATTTTGCTTCATTGAGGACACGCTTACACTCATTATGGGCAGAGACAAAGAGACGTCTATTGCAATCAGACATGTTGCCATGGTAAAGGAGGAAAAAGTAATTCCGATGGGCAATGGCAGCTGAGCAAGCAGCTGAGAACCAGGGGAGGAGCACGATTTGACCATATATTTCCTTGAGGGGATGAAAGCCTCGATTCCAGCTTTATACATATCATATATATATATATATATATATATATATTTTTTTTGAACAATAAAAAGTATTAAAAAATTAAAATCTCCAGACACACTGGGTCGTATATTTATATTCCTTCATTTTTATTATTATTTCATTTAGATTCCTCGAATAGTTTTCTATTCTCTCAATTATATATACATATTATTATTCTCTCAATTACATATACATATATACACATATATTTCTTCACATTATATACACATATCTATTTGAGTCTTTGTGTGTGTGTGTATATATACATATGTATAAAAAATAGTTTGACACTGAGATCAACATCAAGTGGCAGCAGCCTATTTCATGTGCCAAGGCAATCTTAAGGACTGATAATTGCACAGAAGAATCATTGGCAATCTAAGTTGAATATTAATGAAATTTGTAAAGTGACTCCTAGGATGTTTGTCACTTTGTGAATTTCATTAATATTCTAGTTAAGTTACCAATGATTCTTCTGAAGAGGTGTTGTCTGAAAAGGTTACTTAATTGAAAAAATGCAATTTTGCTCGTTCAATCTCTCTCTCTCTCTCTCTACATATATATATATATATACTATTTACAAGTTCTATGGTATTAAACTTTTGTTTATATATATATATATATATATATATATATATATATATATATATATATATATATGAAAATGAAGCTGGAGTCTTTAAGAATAAAGTCTTCAGTTGCACTTCCAACTTCTTTTTTATATATTTTTGCCAATGTTGGATATATAAAAACAAAGAAAAAATTATTTCCAAGTGTAAACCAAATCTATCTCTATCCATTGATTCATTGTGAGTTTTGACCTTTACAACTTATCAACATCAAATAACCTAACAATGATTGTCAGGTCTGATTAAATTAACCAAGCCAATTTAACAAAACATTTCACAAATATGAACATGGACTCATCACAGGAGGAAAAGTGTTAAATAAAAAATGTTAAAAAATTTCTTAGCTAAAAGCATTTAGACACATTTTACAAAATAAATGGATCTCTTCATAAAATCAGTGTTAATTTAAACAGGACCCAATTTTAACTTCACACACAGATCTAAACTTTGAATACACTTTTGCTTTGACCAATGAAAGAAAAGGTGCTACAATAATGAAATAAAGAGTGAGAAAAATAACTTTTCTCGGAGCAAGCAAAATCAAACAATTAAATTCTTCTGCCAATGAATGAAGCAAAAGAATAACTTGAGAGGGGAAAAACACAGAAACAAACCACAATGGATCAGAATGTTTTTACATGAAGGCACGACTGTCTATTGACAAAGAATTGTAAACCATTTCTACAAGCAAGTCAAACAGCTTTGCTTTAAGAAAAAACAGGGAACAGCAGATTCTTTGTGGCTTTTCCTGATTCATTTAGTGTTGGTGACATTTTTTTTATTTATTCTTGATGGGCCATAATGCAAAGGTTGGAATTGGTATTTCCGTTGTGAGACTGGCTTATTCCCCCACAGATTCGCATAAATCGTGATCACACAAAAATTGTTTGACCATCAGGATTTTTTTTTTCTTTTTTATCTATTAATCTTTAATTTTCATCCATTTTTTTTTTTTTACACTTTACCTTTATCTGTCTATTT
The DNA here is from genome assembly GCA_964036315.1 of Acanthosepion esculentum. Taxonomy (NCBI): domain Eukaryota; kingdom Metazoa; phylum Mollusca; class Cephalopoda; order Sepiida; family Sepiidae; genus Acanthosepion; species Acanthosepion esculentum. The sequence goes on from OZ038490.1 coordinate 53,874,323, forward strand.
TTATTTTCTGACTTGCTTCTTTATCAATATTTTTCCTTACTGGACTATTTCCTTAATTTACTTTTTATCTTTCAAAGTTAGGATTTTTTCTTCTTCTTCTCTAATCTTTTTCTCATTTCTTCCCTAATGTTTCTTATTTTTTTTTCTTCCATTTTCTTTTTTAAACTGTTACCTTTTTTCAAACTTTTTGCTTTGATTTCTCTTCCAAATTTATATTCCATTTATTTTTTTTGCTTGTTTGTTTTCTTTTTCTTTATTTCTACTTTATTCTTCCTTAAAGTATGTTTTGCTTTTCTTCTTATTCCACCATCTTTACACTTTTGTGGCTCTTTCCTTTTTTTCCATAAAATGCATGCATCACTTTTTACTACATTTTTCCTGTCTACATCTAATATTTCTTTTTTTTTAATTCTTAGTGTAGAATGAGTGGCCATGATTAAATGTATAATACAAGGCCCATGAGTCACTCAAGGTAGAGGGATACTCAGTGAGGCTGTAGAGTGAGTGGCCATGGTTAAATGTAAAATAAATGAGAGCACTGTCCAACAAACAGAACTTACTAAGTTTTTAATAAGCAATAAAAAAAAACAAGGCAAAATATAATATAAAGCAAACAAACAATGTATGCAAGGCAAATCAACAGTAAGAAGACAAAGAAACAGTAGTATAGCAAAAAGTTTACAAACTAAGAATTGGGGTTGACACCCAAGAGCAAATTGAGACAAGTAAATGTAGCGTTCTGATTTCAAGACAAGACAGACTGGGACTGAGTCAGATGAAACCAAGAACCAGCCTATTTTATTGGCTAGGACAAAAACCCAGCATGTATTTGTGTGCTTCTGCCTATAAATTGAGAGAGGCAAGTGTTTTGCAGTCATTCCTAATAGGGATACTCAGTGAGGCTGTAGAGTGAGTGGCCATGGTTAAATGTAAAATTTTAAACCAACATTTGGCTTTTTTTCTACTTCATTAATCTTTCTCTTTTTGTCATGATTGGCTTCATTTATTCATCTTTCTTTTTCCCTCGTTTCTCACCAAGACTTTATAAATTCCTACACAATGTTTCTATATTTTAGTTCTCCTCTCCTATTTTTTTATTATTTAGCTTTCATGTGCAGATGGCTAAGTTCATTATTTAGCTTTCATGTGCAGATGGCTAAGTTCATATTCTGGCCAAATCCGTTGTGTTCAATTCATACTGATGTCATTTGTAAAGGCCTGAATCTATCTTCCCCTAGGAGCTATGGTCTGAATAACTGGACAGATCCAGCTCTCTAAACTTGTATGGCAGTCATTCACAAAGAAAATTAAAAAAAACTGTATTTTAAATCTGATTTCAATTATAGATATCTATCAGTCTTCATGAGAAGTATCAACAGTTATACCAAAAAGGACTTTGGCATGCTGTGTTTTCATTCCATTCACAGTGAGAGCATTTTCACTTACATATGCCAGAGGATGCAAAATCTATTTTCTCAGGCAACACCTCTCTATATGACTAATTTTAAAATCAGTCTGACACCTGTAGCTTGCCAAAAGGCAAGACTCAGTGAACTAGAAATGTTTGTTCTTACTCCAGGTCCATGTGAATTCCCCCTAAAAACAGTCATCTGCTGCATGCCATCTCCATAGAAGGTTAAGTAAAAAGCACGTATGTCTGTTCTAATTATTGTTTACTACGTCTGTCTATTGATCTCATTTTCTTTGTGGCTTTACCAAGGTTTCCTTTATTAAAAATGCTAGCACAAGTATTGGCAGCGTACCTGGTTTGTTTATCCAATTTCGATCACAAGGCTTAGGTCATCCTGTGGTGTGGTTTTTATGCGTTTCAACAGTTCCACATGCTGGGATCATCTCATCTCCCCATTCTTTTTATTATCAAGAAACCACTTTGACAGATTAACCATGATGAGATTTGAATCTAGTTCTGATGGTTGGAATGTTACCATTCTAAGTATTAAGCTATTAATTTGTGACTTCAAAAATTTAGGATATTTCATATGAATGGCTGCCATTTGCTTATGTCTACAAAAAAATAAAACACAAATTGAAACCCAGTACTAGATTGGCAGTTTGGTCTCATAATTTCACTGTTGAAATAACTTATTGTGAACCATAAGTTCTATGCTAATAGTTTCTTCTCCTTCATTTCTTGCTTGCTCTCTTCCTGCTTTCTTGTCAATTATGATCTTCAAAAATTTAATGTCAATCATCATCTTTCCTTGTCCTTGGAACCTGTTCTTTTATTGTCCTTTCTCTGTTTCTTTTGTTCTTCATAACTTGTTGCATCCTTGAGGCTTTTTATTACTTTGCTTCAAGGTGTTCAGATCAATATGTGTCATTATTACGCAATCATAAAGACTAAATATTGGTGAGAAGATGAACCTTAAAATTATGTAATTTATATATATGATGGCATATGAGTTTTTTTTAAAATGTCATGTCCCTTTGGGATGTAAACTATCATGACTCTCCACAGTTTCCTTTAGTTTAATATATGTGAATTTCCAGTGATTTCCTGCGAGTTTATAAAAGGTTTTGAAATCAGATTTGTTCTTGATTGGCTGCCATCCAAGACTAGAGATTCTAGTCTACTTTACTATTTAATTCATAACTGAATTTGAAAGAAGAGATGGCTTCATGCCTTTCCAAAGAGCACCATCATGAAGAGCCTTGTCTTCGTATTATTGTAGGTTAAGTTTTATTATTGTGGGTTGTTTTTTGTCACAATTTAAGTTTTTTTCATTATTTTTTTCTGTTATAGTAAGCTTTGGTAAGGCTTAGAATTTAGCTAATATAATTGAAATAAATGGGAAAATTTCATTAGAAACAAAGAATTGTTTGCTGAACTGCATTTAATATCAATCATCCTATATGACAGTGAATGCTGGACAGTCTCCTTTATAGATGAACAGAAGACTAGAGACAACAGAGATGTGATACTACAGAAGGATGTTGAGAATACCTTGGATGGATCCAGCGAACAACAGGCAAGATTTAGGGAAAACAAACAAAAAAGGGAAGAATCAGAAAGAGCTGAAATTTCTTGGACACAAAATGAGGAAAGAGGGCTTGGATAATTTGACACTCATATGACATACTGAAGGCAAGAGAGGTAGAGGGAAACAGAGTAACTTACCTGACATCCTTGTGTAATTGAATGGGAGGCCAGGAAAGGAGAGATAGTAAAAAAAAACATTATTAAGAGTTATGACAGATGGGAAATTGTGGAGAGCCATGACTGCTAACATCCTGAATTGACAGAGCACACAGAAGAATTGAAATCACTACCTAAATCAAATTAAAGTGTTAATTCTTATATTGAAGCTTACAATTTTCTTCAGTGATTTCTTAACCCATAAATTCATATAACAATTCAATTTTAACCCCTTTTTTTATATGCTGTTAATCCAATATAAGGCCCAAGAACCACTCAAATGAGAGGGTTAATGAGTGAGATTGTTGTAATAGCATGCAAGGAGGAAGTAAGAAATACACATTATGAGGGTAGAAATGATAAATATCTTTTAAACTTTAGATTAATATTCTGATGATTAAAAAATATCTCATTTATTTTTGATCTAATAATTTGTTTCTCAGCTTAAGGAAGAAATTTTATCTGTAAAATAGAGAAAATGTGTTTGATTTTAACATCAATGAAACTTTCCATTTTGCTACATAACGCTGCAATAATTTTCTAGTTTCGTTGTTTTTCTTTGACAGAAAAGTCAGTGCAGGTGTGAAAAGCAATTTTCAACCTGACATCTATTTAGACATTGTTATATATCTTGTCAGAATACAAATGACAGTGTTTTGACCATTATATTTATCAGTATCTTCCAACCTCAAATCAATCAATGAAAAGACTGACCAGCAATTAAATCAACCCAAGAATGAATAAACAAACCATAAGATAGAATATCATGTCTTTAGTACCCCTAATGATATCTCCTCCTTGAAAAATGATAATGTTAGACCTGAATGATAAGTAGCAATGATAATATACCTGTCAGATTTCAGCTGTCAAAGTCTTGGTTTTCGATGAACATTAAGTCAATCAAGGATTTTTATTTCATTAAAACAACACTTTTCTAAATGAATAATTGAATTGTGTATATTCTACGTCTAAAAAGTAGTTTTCTTTATTTAAAACAGAGCCTTGTTGATTTGCATTTGTTGGTATGTTCTTGGAAAATCAACTTTCTAAACGCCATCCTATAGAAATGCATTTTGAATTGTTAGTAATGTTTAATGAATTTGGACAAAAGTGAAGAAAGCAAAATAGAAAATTGTGAAAAAACAGCTATGAATTTTCATGACATAAAACAAAACTTTCTTTATCAATTTTTGTCTTCTTTGGAACAAGAACTCATGATGGCACAAAAAATTTTTTTTCAGTTGGTGACATTTTTTTGTGCCAGTGTTCTCTATTTTTGCTTTTCTTGAACTTATAAAGACAACTAAAAGAATAAAAAACTGTTTTAAATCACTTCATTTATTTATAATTGATTTTTTCTTGTTTTTTTAACATGCATCAGGTGTGAGGTGGATAGATAATTTCTTCAGGGAATTCAAACTCAATTTTCGCACTCATTTTTTAAATACCGTAATTCCCCATGTATAATACACATTTTTTTCTAAAAAAATAACAAGCAAAATTAGGGGTGCATATTATGCACAGCTACAAAAAAATCTTTAAAAAAATTGCCATTTCATAGGTCGATTTCAGTTGTGAAATGACTACTCACCACAAACATATGACAATTTGACATTAACATTTGGTGATTGCGACCCCATAAGGATGTCAAATACAATCATATGTACCTAACAATACTTACAAATGTAAAATAAAATAAGAATTATCATAAAACTAAATTAGAATGATATTATTCTATGTTTAAAACCCTTTTTTTAATAAAAGTAGGAGATGCTGTCCGTAATAAAATTGGGGTGGTACAATTTATAGGGTTTGATTACCAGACAAGGGGTGTGCATTATGTGTGAGTAGTAGCATTTTCCCATACTTTCAGCACAATTTTATGGGTGCATCTATGGATGAAGGTACATTATACATGGGAAATTACGATAGTTATCTTGAGTGAATAGAACAAAGAACCATTTTCTTAAAATGCATGTATTCTTGATTAAAATTCTTCTGCTAAGATTCCTATAATACAAATTTAGCCAAATATCATGGAGTAGATTTACTAAGTTAGTCTTGTAAACCTTAGCTTGCCTCAGTGATTTCATTCTGAATGGATGTCACAGTCTTGAAGCAGAAAAAGCTAATTATCTGGGTGCCTACCACAGAGTAAGAGTGAGTAAGCTATGCTTCTAGATTTTTTCTCATTATTTACATTTGGATTAATTTCCTCATCTTTGTTGTTACTGTCACTACAGTTCAACCATTGACCCCTTATAGTGTCTGTTTGTTTGGATAACCTTCAGTAAATTTTGAACTGAGCCTTTTATTTATGAAAAAAAAACGAACAAGATATCATCATTATCCTCCATAGATAAATAAGGGATTCAGAATAAAATTCCTAGAAGATTACCTGGACTGACAGATACCTGAAGAAGGCTAGATGGCACAGCATTTGAAACCTAGTGATAATAACTACAAAGATGAAGATATTACTTGAAATTTTAATAATGTAAATAACTCCTTATCCCAGAAATTCAAATAGAAAATTTTTCCATATTGTGAGTTTAATCATTATTAATATTATTCATTTACCTATTGCTCTGTAATCATCTACCTCGAGTGGCTCTTGGAGTTAGTACAGGGTGAATGCCATTGTAAAAAAAAAAAAAAAAAAAGAAGCCCTGTGACAGACTTATCTTAGTAAATATCATTTCAAGTTAAATATTCTTTATCTTCTTTTATGTGTCATGTCTCTTCAGGTCATAGATGATCATGGCTGTCCACAACATCCTATACTTTGTAGTTTTAAACAATGTTCTCCCCCTTACTATCCCCCTCGGTTTACATTTTATAATTCATTTACACAAGCTTGTTAGACAAGGTACTTGCTGTTTCCTTCTCTCTCTCTTTTCTTCAGTGGATCCTGTGAGTGTCATATTCTCCAACCTCTTTTTCCTCATTATGTGTCCAAGAAATTTTAAATATGTCTTTCTGATATAGGAAATAAACCCTATTTCCAACAGAAATTACATACCCACATACCATATTAAAACATGCCAAACTTTATTTTCTACCCAATAATCCAATATTACAAACACGCCAAAAAGATTCCACAATAAAAAACACACTGTTTTAATCAAAGTGTCTATTGGTTGCAAATTAACATCACCATGTGAAATATTTGTCCAATCAGTGAAAACTAAAAAGCTGTTTTTCCCAATCCTACTTTCAAATAAAATTTATTTATAATATCTCACAGATTAGGACTTGGTGAGCAGAGATGTGACTGTCTCCTGGTCATTCAAATGCAAGACGTGGCTACATAGCTTTTACCTGCCACCCCGACTCTCAGTGCATGCTGAAAGAAATGTGTTGGTGATTGCAAATGAATCATCTTCAACAAAAGCAGTGGGAGTCATCCGTAATTCTTCACTGATAATCAATATCTCTTGCCTCCAATATGTCCAGTCAGTGTCAAATTTTCCAAACACTCTTTCCTCATTATATGCCCTGAGAAATTTCAACTTTCTCTTTTTGATTCTAAGTGTCCTTTTTGTTTCCATTTCCTCTGAAACTTTATCATTGCTCACATGTTGTGGCGCCATAATAGTCTTTGAATTCTTCTCCTTTCTATTGTTCCAAGTCTATTCTTCATGTGTGAGGAGAGATTGTTCAACACTGACTGCCATATAGGAACACTGATATTATATAACAGGAGACTTTAGTGTGAATAATTTACTTAAACTAGAACAGAAGTGCATATTGAAAGTTATGTTTTTGATAGCGTTTCTAGTTCATACTTTTATCAAAGATTGTAGTCTGCTAATTGTGCTATATCAATGTTCCAATTGAGAGGAATTGCTTGACTTGAAAATCAGCATTTAAAATTTTTGTCATTAAATAGGAGTGAACACTAACAACTTGCAGACAAAATCAAACTATCAACTACAAAGCAAACTAAATTTATTTTGACCGATTTGGGATTTTTCATTTTATCTCTTAGAAGTAATCAGTTTGAGATTTTCCTTCATGTGAGATTTTGAAATGAGGTGTTAATGTTCAAATTTTTGTTTTACCATTTTCATTTTAATTATTTTTTTTTTTTACCATTTTTATTTTAGTTTTATTTTGTATTTCCCACACTTCATTCTTTAACCGTTTTCATCTGAAATTTTTTTTCGGTGTAAAGTTTCTTTTGAATTTTTTTAAAGAATTGATCCAATGTTGGAATCATTTCATGTTTCCCACACTTCATTCTTCAACTGAAATTTTATTCAGTGTAAAGTTTCTTTTTAAGAATTGATCCAATGGAATTATTATGAAAAAAAAAAGAAAGTAAAATTAAAGATGTCTAAAAAATAAAAACAAAAATAATAGTGATATTTTTATTTTACTTAAGAAATGAAAACAAATTATTGAAAGGAAATCTTACAAGCCAAGTTTCTATATTGGTCAAAGATGATTGTACTCAACTTGAATAAAATAATTATTTTTTCCTTTTCTTTTTTCATCAGCTTAATTAAGCTTATTGCTTTTTTGTTTGCTGCCAAAATAAGATTTATCAAAGGTGGATTATTTAACTTAAAGGTTTCTAGTTTATTAATTTATAATCAAGTATTTAGAGCTTAAATCTGTTCATTGTGGTTTGGATTTAAAAACTTTAATTCATTGCTGTGGAAATGTTTTCCACACAGAGTTGTAATAATAAATTTACAGATCGTGTGGGAAATTTCCCAAATCACTTTTAAACACTCTGAGAAATTCCATGATGTCACTGTGACCTTTTTACTGAAAACACTAATTTATAATGTGATTTTGAACCTGGCATTTAATTATTTTAAAGCAATCAAAAGCATTTGATTATTTCATTAATTATTTGGAGTAGAATTCTCATCTTTGCTATTTTTTTCACCATGTTTTCTATGACCTTTCTTCAGCTGTATTTCTTCAACTATTATGGTCTTTTATTTTCAGTATTCCTGCAGGTAATGGTAAATCCCAGTATCTAAAAATCCCAAGCTGAATGAAGGTTAAACAATACATTAAATTGAACTGTTGCAATCAAAAAAGTAAAGAGGAGGAATCAAGAAAAGATGTTGCCCCACTGTACTAACATGTGGCATTAAGATTTTCTATCAATACAGGGTGTCCCATAATGATGGGACACATTTTATATATCTTGGATTATAAAAATGACATGGAGTACCAAATATATTTATTCCATAACTGATACACACAAGTTCAACATATTATCTAAGATTTGAATCTTACATCTCTAAGATGGTCATCACCATGACGAGAACATGGAAAAGCTCACTCTCTCATTTCAAAATGCAGACATTATGAGGGTCCACCATCAGCAAAAGAGATATCAGATACCCATAGGAAATAACAAAATCTTACATAATATGGTGAACCCTTGGATATCAGTTATGCAATAAACATATTTGGTACTCTATGGCATTTTTATAATCCAAGATTCTTGCTCTGTCATATCATTATAGGACACCTTATATATTAACAATGAGGGCTTATGATTTGGTCACATTGAGTCAACATGTGAGCTTCAGATTTGCTCAGATTGTATTAACATGAGGGCTTATTATTTGGTCTCATTGGATTAACATAAGCAATCCACAAGCAAATTTTGGAATTAGTTGTTTTATGTTTTTCGTAAATTTGTTCATATTTATTTTATAATATTTTTTCCCCAAGTACTTTCAAATGTTGCTACATTCATTTTCAAGGATTCTGTTTTGCGTATAGGGGATTGTATATTGAGGTGCAATAAAAAAAAAAAAATTCCAGTTTGATCATTTAAATGATGTGAACTTGAGTGACTGAAAATTGTTCCCAGGAAATATGAAAATGACACTGGAATTAACCAAAAACGTAAACATACTCAAAAGACAACCTCTTTCTTTCATATCACAACTCATTCATCATAACTGTTTTAACAGTAAACCTCTACACTACAGTATCAAACTCTTCATGTCAAAGGTCAATCGTTATCTATCCTCTTTATCCTCACTTTCTACCACCTCCCCTTTCATTCATATCAAACACTTCATTTATCATAACCATTTGAACAGTAACCCTCTGCACTACAATCTTAACTTCTTCAAGTCAAGGGTTGTTATCTATCCTCCTTATCCTCACTTTCTACAACCACTTCTTTCATTGATATCACCCCCCCCTCATTCTTCCTTACCATTTTGACAGTGGTCTTCTACCTTGAGTTGCTATCAAGCATGTATTGTATGAACTTTAGCATAAAAAGAACATTTCTTTAGTCATTGAATATTTGACTATGGTATTTTGATTTTACAATATGCTTTGAGTTGATAGTGGGGGGAAAAAAGCTCATTTGGAAACATGGTTCATATTACATTTGACATTTCAGATAAGCTATTCAAAATCTTTGCTTGGAGTTAAAGGCTAAAACTTTTTTTTATTTCACATGCTGAATCTGCTGCTAAAAATATCCTACATCGACACAATACTGTAAATAATCATTCTGGTCATTGTTCTGATATGATCAATCACTTAAAGTTAACAGGAAAAGCCAAAGTTATTTTTAATATTTTCGTCAAAGGAACACTTTATCTTAGATTTGGTTTCTACTGTTAATCAGAAATAATTAGAAGAACAGCAAATTTGTTTTCATTTCAGTGACTACTTTGAAAATAATTTGACATTCAGACTTTGTGATAAATCATAATGATACCCAAAGAAGATGCTTTTCAGCCTCTCTTAGAATTCTAACGAGATTAGTATCTGCTTTCCCTCATCATGGCTGATTCGAACCTTTAGGAAAGTAACTCATTGTTCCTTCTTGGGTTAATGTTCTCAGCTGACAGGAAGTGGAAAGATTATATTGAATCCATTGCTAGGTCAGATTACTCTTTCCTCTTCTTGCTCCTTATTAGTGTTTCTATTGCTAATTCTTCCACACTCTGTAACCCCTTGGGTCTTAATGACTTTACTGCCGAGCATGAGGTGATACTAATTTAAAAAAAAAATAATACACATCAAGATCTTTCTGAAGATACCTTTCATGGAATTGTAGAATGGTAGATTATGTTTCAAAGAGGAAGAATCTTAAAAATTAAAAAGAAGGAAAAAGTTTCCAAAATCTGTAGATTGTTTTAAAATATATTTTGTTTTCATGAACACTTTTCATCTTTGTTATATTCAGCACATTTTGTTCTTGTCGCATTAGCCTCTATCCAGATATTTTAAATACTTAATCACACTTAATGTAATAAGAAGTTTTTTTTTTTTTTTATATGACACACAGCTTGAATCTGTCATAAAAATTCAGGATGTTGAATTAGTAAATACTAAACACTTCAAATAGCTCGGCATGTGGATCAGTTATGAAAAGTTTACTATTAGAGAGGGGGAAATTGAACATAGAATAGACAACACTTGAAGTAGTTTTGTCCCACACGGCAAGTTGGTATAAAGCCAAAACATTAACCTGAGAACTCGAGTTATGTTCTTAAATAGCTTCATCAGATTGAGACTCTTCCATGGATGTCATGCCAGGTGCCAAACCTGTTCAGAAATATCTAAACTGTCAGCTGCTTTCCCAGATCAATGGTTAAAAATGGCTTTGAGCAAGTGAGGTCTTTGTGAAGACCATCCTTCTTAAAACCTTGTGGCACTACAGAATCACAAAGAAACAACTGTACAAAATAATAGAAACCCCATCATTTGAGGAATTTCAGCAACAGCAACAATTAAAATGGATAGCACATGTAACTCAAAGAGAAAATAATGGCATAATCAAGATGTTGACTTTCCACACTACTTCAAACAAAATGTTAGGAAGGAAACTCCCATCAATACTGGAAAATACTATAACAGCTAGTATATCTGAAAAACCTATTTTCCTGAAAAATTGTTTTATGAAAAATATCAATTTCAATCTATAGTAGTAATAGCTATGTCAATAATTGCTAAAAGTTTCCTTATAAGGAAACAGATAATATTGCTTTTGTAATAAGGTATGAAGCATTAGTTCACAAATCCTTTTAAGACTTTGTCATAAATGTAAAATTCTTAATATCCATGTGGTTTCAGTATTTATAGGAATGTTATGTTCCGTTCTTTTCGGTTCAGTCCTTCAAACCTCAATGCCACTTTATCAAAGGATGATTTGTTTTTCATACCTGCTTTATTATCTGAGAGGGACTAATGTGATGGGTCGAGGAAGATGACCACTTGTTGGTTTAGAATTTTGCCAGGTGCGGGCTAGCCTCTCTAAGGAATCTGGGTGCAGAAAGCAAGACATTTTTTCAAAATTCTTGTAACCCTCTGTCGACTTTGCACCATTTTGGCCATATATCTAAAAGTTAGATAAAAGCAATACATCACTGATAGAATTCCATGCCCACAGGTCTTCTGGCCAGTAATCTACTATCCTGGTCTCACCTCTGCCTTCTGTAACACTAGAAATGTCATCCACCATTGTCTGGACTATGTCCTTTTCTTTTACTCCATTGTCAGTTTTTTTATTTGAGAGATTTGTGTCTGCTCTAAAATGATATTAGTGTAATTAGAATTGTTTGATAGGTTGTAAGATTTTTGTCTTTGTTTATTTTAGGTATGACATGCTATCAGCTGATATAATGATGTGAGTGTGAAGAATTGAGGAAAAGTCACAAATCTGATTTTCAAAATATAGCATTAGAAAATCAACATTGCTTACTTCACTTTACTACTAAGCTGTGATCTAATTACTAAAGTGGTTACTATTCTCAAAACATAAAATGGTTTATTTGAATATTTAAGCAATTTATTTCTAAAAGCCATGCATAAAACTACCATATTTATTAAAACCACAAAAGACCAGATCAGAAATAAATAACAAACAGTTTTTACCTTGATTTTTAATGACAAATATGCAAATTAATTATCTCAGTTAATCAGTTATTAATTTGCAGTTGATATAAAAACATATACCCCGGGTATTTATCTGATGTTCCAGTTTCAATTTTCAGGGTTTTCATATTTTTCAGCTTTAGATATTTGATAAAAATAAAACAAATTATAGAATTAGATTCTGTTCAAATGGCATTGATGTATTTGTTTGAATGTAAAATAGATTATATCTTTATTTTAGCAGAAAAAGAAAATGTCAAGAAGTAGCAAAATTACAACACATTAAAGATAATAAACCTTTTTCATTGAGCAAGAAGATAGTTTTTGCCTCATTTAAACAATAGAATAGTAATTAAACAATTAGCCTCACAACATGGATTTATTTCTTGCATTGTATCACATTGTTACACAAATGAGATAAACACAAGACCTGTCTTTCTGTGGAGGGAATAGTTTTTCAAAAAATAATTTTATCTTTGAACAAATATTAATTATTAAATAAGAATACAAAATTCTGTCACCTAAATTGTTTTACTCAAGTTTTTTGTTTTATCTATTTTTAAAATATAAAAAATAATTTTTTTTTTCATTCACAATTAAAAATATTATTGTTTTGGGTGATTTCAATTTTATTGATTTTGTCTGGGAATTTTTCTTGTAAAGGCAGAAACAAAAATTAGAATCTGGTTATTAAAAATAAAACAATTTTTATATATATATATATATATATATATATTCATTTTCTATGTGCTACATACCTTCAGGACATGGATGATCATGACTCTCCAATACTTCCTATCCATTGTGCAGGATTGATAAAAAAATTAAGATGAAAGTAAATGCTTGTGAAAATAAGAATTGGCGTCATTGCTTCATGTTATAATGAGTGTTTGGTTGCAAAGAAAAGGAACAAACAAGTATTAAGATTCCAATGATATGTATTTGTCAAAATTCAGAATATGCACAAAAATTGTTCATATGTTCTTCCTTAGTTGCTGTTGTTAAGGGTGCTGTCAGTAGGAGTGGGAATTGACTAATTTCTTGGGTTGATTGGCTGAGGTCAAAAAATCAGTCTGGAGTGGATTAGTGAAGCCAAGTGTTGTGTTGTTGGTGGGGTTTGACGTACGTCTTACTTCATGGTTTAAAAAGACATCAGTGAGGTGTTTGATGGGCTTCCTTCCATCCTTCCAGGTCGACTGCAGTTGGGATCATCAAGCCAATGTGAATGATCCTTTGTTTAGTTGTATCGTATGTGCTACACCAGGACTACATGCAGTTTTGAATTCAGAGTTACTTTCTCCTTGACCAGTTGCCACTCAAGGCTATAGAACCCAGTCTTTCCTGCTATTAACCATAGATGGAGAACAAGAGGATTCATACTTTTCCCAAGGGTATTAACACATAAATGAATGCAATGAATCAGACTGGAATTCAAACCTGGCTGACAGTTGTGTGATAAGGTCGGTATTGAAGCCAAACAGACTGGTAATGTGCATTGGCCTGATATTGTCAGGGGCTTTCTTTTAAGCTAATCTGGTGACTCTCAAAGTCATCTTTTTTTCAGCAGGAACGTTAGTGATTGGCTATTGTATTTTATTGTGGGGATTTGTTTTGTGATGCTCAGAGCCTCTGCACAGAAAATGGCTTTTTTTATTTTGTGTTTTGCGTTCACATTCAGATGAAATGTAGAGTGAATCAGAATAAAATCTAACTGCAATGGAGAATAACATTCAGTCATTAAAAAATAAAATGAACAAAAGGGAAATTGAAACAAAAATGATGCTTATATTTAGAATCAGAAAGAGACAAATGAAATTCCAGGGACATGTAATGAGGAAAGAGGGCTTGGAAAATGTAATACTTTCAAGACATGTTGAAGTGAAAAGAAACAGAAAAACAGCTAGTAACCTTTTGTAAATGGATGGCAGAGCATGGACTGGGAGGGATAGTAATAAACATTGGCTAGAGCTATGAAGGATAGGAAGTTGTGGAGAGATATGATTGTCTACATCTGAAGGGACATGGAATAGTGTTGTGGCCTGTTAGGAGCCAGAAAGAAAGACACAGAAAGAAGAAGGTAGGTTGAACATGTGAATTGAAAAAAAACGAACATATATACAAAATAAGATTGTTATTAGTCAGCAGATAGAAGTGTCCGTCCAAACTATCAGGTTACACTGTGCCCCGACTGCCTCCTTAGGAAGTCTCGCAGGTTAGTATTTATGAAGGGGGAAGAGTTGATTCTAATGTAGACAGGTCACCATAACAAATAGAAAGGAAAGTAAAATGTAACATGGTAAACTAGTATAAAGATTAAATGTCATTTTTTTTTTTTTTGGTGATCAAATTTAGCACTTAATTTCTGGCCCCTACAAATTGTTATGCAATTAATGGTAATGTTCATTTTAGACGCTTCATTATAAGGAAACATTTGGTATTCATTGACCAAGCAGCCATTACTATGTTGGATTGAAATTTATAATCTTTCTCTTAAAACAATTTTCCAGGAAAACAGGTTTCTCAAGTCCAGTAGCTGTTATTATTCTTGCCTGTATTTAAAGGGGTTTCCTTCCTAACCTTTTATTTGAAGTTGTGTGGAATTTGAACATCTTAATTATGTCATTATTTTCTCTTCAAGTTACATGTGCTATCCATTTTAATTGTTGCTGCTGTTGGTAGTCCTTAAGTGATGTGCTTTCTATTATTTGGTACAGTTCTTTGATTGTGATTCTGTAGTGCCAGTTTACAATGTTCAAAGAAGAATGCACTTTGCCAGACCCACAGGCTTTAATTCTTTTAATGTCGCCTTTATTTTTTATTCTCTTCATCAGACTGATTTTTTTCGTGGGGACACTTTTGATACACATCACTGTCTGATTAGTTTATATGTGATGAGGGAAAATGTGAATGAACTACTAAAGAGGTAAAACAAAGCTACTAATCTGTCACCACTTAATGAGTGTTCACAGGAAACCCAGAAAGGAAACTACAAGAACTCCTACAGAAGGTAGGGAAGGAAAGGGAGAAGAAAGGACTAACCATCAATTGCAAGAAGACGGAGTGCATGGTTGTTAGCAAACGGAACATCCCAACATGCAAATTACAAATTAGAGATACCAAAACTAAACAAGTACAACAATTTAAATATCTGGCAAGTGTTTTAACAGAGGACGAACATCCAAAGGTTCATTAAGATAGTGAAAGATGCTTTCCAAAAGCTAAGTATTAAGCTCCTCGATAAGATCCAAAAAAAAATGAGCAATATTATTGATCCTGATCTCGTGGCTCAGCTGCTTCACTTGCCCACTGCCATAAGGATGCTTCTCTGTACCTTTTCATAAATACCTTCATGGTAATTGTTTGGATGACCTCTTCACTATGGTACCTAGACTGTATGAATTTAAATGCAATACAAGACTGGTGGCAAGATCTCATCATTTTACAGTTGAGCTGGCTAGATGTAGCCGTAACTTCTATGCTAACAGTTTATCCTGCACTTCTTGCTTGTGAAACTCCCTCCCAGCTCCATGCTTTCCAACCAATTTTAATCGGCAAAAATTTAAATGCAATGTCAATTGCTGTCTACTGTCCTCCTGATTGCTTTTTTCGCTTTCTCCTCATTCCTAATATTTCTGTTCCCCTGTAACTCCTTGCCTGCTAGAGGCTGTGCTGCCTTGCTTGGGGTGATACCGATTTAAATAAAAAAATATATTAAGAAACAGGAAAATTTTTTAGAAACAAAGAAAGCACTGAACTGTTATGTGAATCCTGAACAATCTCCTCAAAGATGAAGACGACGAAGCAGCAGAAATGTGGTTCTACAGAAGTTCGTTGGGAATATTATGGACCAAGCACGTGAGCAACAACAAAGTTTTAGGGAAAATATAAACAAAAAGGACACTTATATTAAAATAAGAAAGGGACAGTTGAAATTTCTAGGTCACATGATGAGAAAAGAAGGCTTGGAAAATCTGATACTCACAGGACAGACTGAAGGCAAGAGGGACAGAGGAAAACAAAGCATAACATACTTAGTGAGCTTGAGTAAATGGATGGTGAAACAGGGCTTAGAAGAAATAACAGAAAGATAAAGTTTATTAACAGCTCCAAAAGACAGGAAAATGTGGAGAGCCATGATCATCTATGCCTTGAAAGGACAAGGCACATAGAAAAAGAAATGTTGACAAGCTGACTTTTTTTACTGAAAATACTGTTTTATTTTACTTCAAAAGGAAATAAATTTGGATGATCAATTTTATCTATAACATATTCTGCTTCTTGTTTTATGACATGTTCTTTCAGTATGTAAGCGATCATGGCTCTTCACAACTTCCTATCATTCATAGCTCTAATGTTTGTAATGTTACTATCCCTGCCAGTCACTATTCTGTCATTTGTTTACACAATATCATTAAGTAGATTTCCACCTCTTTCTCTTTGCCACTCTTTTCTTTGATGTCCTGTGAGTATCAAATTCTCCAAACCCTCTTTGATGTTCCTGAAATTTCAACTGTTACTTTCTGATACTAAGTATAAGTATCTTTGCGTTTCCAGTTTTCTTAAAACTTCCTCATTGCTCACATGTTTTGTCCATGGTATTCTTGGCATCTTTCTATAGAACCACATCTGTTCCCTGAAATCTCTTCTTCAGCTGAGAGAAAATTGTCCAGCATTTCTTTGCCATATGGGAGGATTGATATTACATAGCATTTCAGGTCTAAGAATTGGCCAGAATAATGGTAAATTAAATGACCACTTTTAGTCTTTTGCCTGTGGCAACTGATGACTAGCAACTTAATTCTGTTTTTGACACTGTGATCTCTCAGGTATAAAGGGTTAATAAGACAATATACTTCCATATGTACATCACTAGCAAAGAATAGTTAAATCAGCAAATTTTAAATAATTTTAAAATATAAACACTTGAAGAATTATATAAGAGTAGATTAAGAGCACCTCGACGTGGTGCAATGTTTAGAAAGTTTGTCTTGCTAGATCAATGACAACTGAGTAGTGACTTCGATCCTCACTGGGTGCCTCATACTTTCAGCTTTGTGCCACATCTAAGCCAGGCTTAGAAAATCACTATAAGAGTAGATCAATAAGTCTGTAACCTGAAACATTTTTTAACAAAATTTTTTACTGTATTATGTCTGATCAATGTCATTAGCGGAAAAGTATTGTATGAAGTGCATTGACAAAATGATTATGCTAGATAATATTTGTTGCGAAAAATAAATTCATTTTTCATCATTTCGCCTCAGATATATTGACTTTTCTTAATTTTATTTTCAATTTAATTTGACATTTTTATGTCAGACATTATTTTCAATTTAAAATAAATGCTTATTTTTATTTTAAACAGTGTGTATTACATCTATCAGCCGGAACACTCAAGAAATCTTAATAAAGTAAATGAGCTCTCCAGCAGGGTTCAAATCTACATCCCCCTTTGTTGGAGAAACCACCATTTTATCCAGCATGCATTAGACTGCTCAATCACAGAGAGCATCACAGCCCAAGGTTCTATTTTCCCTTTTAAGGAATGCAAAGCCCATATCTGTTCAGTTTTGTTTTCAAATATGTGCATCCACAAAAATAATGTTTGAAGTCATTGACTTTCCTACATGTCTAACTTATATATTATATGTAAATATAAAGTCTCCAGTTTTTGTCTTTAATAAATGTAATCTAACAGAGAAAAAAGGGATTTAGATCAAATATTTTTCAGTTTGATCTCTTTTGCACTTAATTCAATAGTGAATATTAGTGAAATTTTCAGATCAAAATTAATCTAATAACTATATGTCAGGCTACAAATTTCTTAACTTCTTTTACACGTGATGAAAGATAATATGTCACTTGAAAAATTAATATTTAAATGTCTGTTAAAAAATATAAAAAGTCTCTTGTTTTGATGATTTTTCATGAACTGACTTATCTGCCAAAAGACTATTTTTTGAATTGAGAATTCAGTCCTTGGAATAAGTGAGAGAGCCGTGCAAATCAATGAGATGATTGCAGGTCAAATTTCAGTACAAATTCATGAGAAATATAACAGATATGAAACTCCCTCTGTTCCAAAATAGTTGTACCAAAAAAATGTTCATGTTGTTTCAAAATAATTGTTCCAGTAGAAAACACCAAAAAGAACAAAAAATATCATTTATTCCCATACTCAACAGTAAATGAGTAATATTAGTGAATTGTTATATAAGTAATTGTGAAATATATCGAAACTGATATACATAAACAGTTAAATTAATAACAAAAATAACTGGGGAAGGTGTACTGTAACAAAAGCAGTTTTTGTTGCAACTCGTCAGAAATAGAAATGGATGCTTCAAGTTTTCCTTCTCTTTCGTGCTTCTCTTTAGACATGTGCCGGAGTTTATAGTTGTTATCACCATCAACTAAAATAACTTGTTCCCTTGCTAACTGCAAACTTAGAAAAGTATTGTTAAGCTTCAACTTCGGAAGTTTACTGAAGCTTTCTTCCACTGCTTCAGTGAGCTGGTCAACATTATTTGGAGTTTGCTGGTGCTGAATTGATTGAATTGCATTAAAATAACCCAGATGAAGGACATTGAGATCAGGACTATTTGGAGGCTGGCAAACTAATTCAATTTGCAAACCCAGACGTTCTGCAGCTACGTTTAATTCATCTGCAACCTGTTTTATTGCACCACGCTTCAGAACACGATCTGTGGATCTTTCCAGCAGTGCTTGCAACACAACACTACGTTCATTATTTGTCAATTCGTGCTTCTTGCAATTTCGTTTAGCATTTCTGCCAATTGGCTTCTCTTCTCCCATCATAATCTATTGCCAGCGAGTGGTCTGAAAAAAAATACAATTTTAATGTGGCGTAAAAGTGATATAATTTGTGCTTCAAATTATTCTACCTGAATAAGCTAATATAAATACTTGAGGAACATCAATGCTAACCTGTTAATGTAAACCAGCAAACAATTCGACTAAGAATTAGTATATTCCACATGAGATTTCTGGCTATGGAACCACTATTTCTGAACAGAGGGAGTATAATAAATAAAAAGTGTGATAAATACAATTAAACAGCAGGGACTGCTTCTATGTGACATGTCCTTTCTGGACATTGTTGAGCATAGCTCTCCACAATTTCTTATTCTTTGTAGCTCTTAATAAATGGTGTCATTTTGTTACCTCTCCTAAACCCTGTTCTGCTATCTATTTACTCATGCTCGTTAGGTAGATTATGGATTGATTTTTTTTTCTGTCCCTCTTGTCTACAATCTCTCCTGTAAGCATCAAATTTTCCAAGCCCTCTTTCCTCATTATGTGCCCTAGAAATTTCAACGAGCTCTTTCTTATGTTAAGTATATGTGTCCTATTTTGTTTTTATTTTCTCTAAAACTTTTTCGTTGCTTATATGTTTGGTTCATGGTATTCTCAGCATCCTCCTGTAGAACCACATTTCTGCTGCTTCACATCTCTTTCTTCATCTGTGAGGATATGGTTCAGCATTCTTTAGCATAGAGGAGCACTGATAGTATGTAACAGTTCAGTACTCTTTTCTTTGTTTCTAACAAAATATTCCTGTTTCATAAAACTTTGGTTTGATTTTGGAAGGCATCGTTATCCCAATGTGCCACTGAACAAGAGAAGCACTATTATCATATAATACTTAACAATGGTAGAATTGTAATAAAAAGCTACAGAATAAAGATGAAAAAATACTAATTAGAAATTGATAGTACTTTGATAAAGGAATTCAAATACTATTACATTTAATGTTACTAATATAAATATATAGGAGGTACGGTAGCAGTTTGGATTGAGGAAACAGAGAGCCAAGTTCAAATTCCAGACGAATCTGTTACATTCACTTACGTGCTAATACACTTGGGAAAAATATGAATCCTCTTCTTCTCCCCCCAGTTATGGGTAAATAGCAAGACAGACTGGGTTTTATAGCTTTTCATGGGTTGCCAGAAGGACAACTCTGAATTCAAAACCTGAAGAGGGTCGTTTGAGGACCTTTGTGGCACACGGTGCACCAGGTCTGTGTATTTGGCTCTTCAAAAAGTGTGGTTGGTTTTGCACAAAACCTTCACCATTATAATCAAATCACATGTGCTGGTATCTGGGCTGTCGGTTCCTAGGAACTGAGTGACGTGACCCTCATACATTGTAAGGTGAGGTATTACAGCAAACACAGTTCAGTGGGGAGTTCTCACTTCCTTCTACTGCCTAGCCATGCTTAGGATCCCTGGTAGGCACTGGTCAATGGCCCATATCGATCTACAATGGGAGAGTCCATGATATATATATAAGTAGACATTGAAGTCAACACCAGAGGTGACAGTCTATTTCATGCTTAAATTGCATTTAAGCATGAAACAGACTGTTGCCATTGGCTTCAATGTCCACTTTTATATTTGCATACACTTTATCCCTGACATTGGGCACTTTAACCCATAAATATAGCATGCCTTAAAACTATATTTTATCCTATATATATATATATATATATATATACACACACACACTTAGATCATCAAACACTAATAGCTATATTTCTGAAGCAGGCATTCATAAAATAAATTGCCAAAACTGTTCCTCCCAATATATTGGAGAAACAAGCAGAAATTTTTAAAAAAACATATCTATGAGCACAAAAGAGACCTTACAAAAAACAACTTAACTAATGCACTAGTCATACATAGAAATAAATTCAACCACAATTTTGGTTTTAAAAATGCTACACTCATAAAAAAAGAAAATAACTCACTCAGAAGGAAAATCCTTGAGAGTACCACCATTGAATATTATCCAAATATTAATCTATGCCCAGGCCTTTTCTGAATATCACCTTTCCTAACATAATTACTACTCTCCCAAGCAAACATACACAACTGTATCAAGAAATTAAAAGAAAATGGTTGAATCCATCAACACAATAAAAACAATACTTCCACACATGATAGTACTTGATGTCATTTTCGGTTGACAGTATGAATACAATAGCGTTTTCTAAAATCTTTTAGTTGTTAAAGACATTTTGTTTTATTGTTAATAGTTACTTTGTTTTTAATAAATTCATTTTTTTTTGCCTTGAAAAAGTCCACATTGA
>OZ038490.1:53907143-53964643 GCA_964036315.1 Acanthosepion esculentum
TAAAGGTAAGAGGGATGGAAGGAAATCATGAGTAACTTATCTAAGAAGCTTGTGTAGATCAATGGCAGAATAGCTAATATAATGAGACTAGCATTACTTAGAACTATAAAGTATAGGAAGTTGTGGAGAAACATTATCACCCTGGTATTGAAAAGAAGCATAATAATATGATAAAGATTTTGCCTGTGATGCTCAGTGCTTAAGACCCATTGATTTTCATTCTGTAGATGAGATGATCATTCATTGGGTGGGGGTCATGTTATGTTTATGTAATTTATTACTTATTTTTAAACTCAAAATTTGTGTCCATCTATGAAAAATGTCTTATTAGAAATTAATTTATTGTGATCGATTGATGAGATAGACTTTGACACAAGCAAATATTGTAAAATCTAAAGTGTTTACTTACTTCAGATGAAAGCGAGATAACAAATTATTGCCAGGTTTTCTCTTGCATATCTAAGATTTTCTCCATTTATGAATGGCCAAACATGATTAAAGAATCAGAAATACGTATTTGTCTTGAGATTTGTTAATCTCATGGATTATCTTGTTTTATATGAGCAGACAGTGATTAAAGTCGATTGAATTAAGATAGAGGAATGACAAATAACATGTTATAAGCAAGATATCTTTATTATAAGTTTCCAAGAGAATTATGGGATGTCTAGTTAGAGTAAAGGGAGGTAATAAGTATGGGATATAATTCTTAATGTTATTGGTGAATGATATTATACAACACTATGTTAATGATTTGTAGATGTACGTAATAAACCTGGACTGATACTTTATTTATTTCTTCTCTAATGTGAATTAAACATATTTGACTTCAACATTTGAATCTTAAGACATGTGTTTGTCTGCCTTTCATTCCTTCAGTGAGTTGTTTTGTAACTACAGCTTACTTGAAGACAAGTAAAAAATGGAATTCATCAAAGAAGGCATTAATTTGTGACACTCAGCACAAAGCCTTCAATAACCCAGTGTTTTTCTCACTTTTTTCTACAAATGAGAAAAACTCTTTTCTGAAAAATCACCAATGTGTCCATAATTGTTTTATTTTCAGCTGCTGTTCATACCCAACATACCAAGGCAGGTAATTACCCCCTGCAAGCATATGGGAAATGAATTCCAAACTCTTGCATAAAGCTGTTTTTCCCTAACTAAGGTTATTTACCAATTGCAACATCAAAGGAGTCACTGGGAAATGACTGTCTCCTCAAAGTTGAAATGAAGTTAATTTTCCTGAAAGCAGTTGCAGAAATCTCCATTTTGTGGGTGAAAAAAGGCAAAAGCCTATCTGCACAAAAATGATTGGAAATGGCTTTCAGGGAAGAACGCATTGTGATTAATAAAAGGGAAAAGTAGAAGAAGCAGTCAGCATAAATTGTGCAATTTCTATGGGAGAGCTAAAAATAGTAAAGATACTAAGAACTTTAAGTACTAACAAAGTTAAGAATATTTGTAAATTTTACACTAAAATTCTCTGTGAAATATACCAATATTGTTCATTCATCTCATAGCCAACCAGTGGTATTGTGAGGTACTATGGAGGTAGTTGCATGTCTAGAGCAAGATAACCTGATGGAGGTCATCCTGTTTTAGACTTGTTTTGAATCTAGAGTTTTTCTTCTAGATTAGGTGTCACTTTGAAGTAAGAGACTAGTCAGCCCTGCTATTTAATATATAGCTATGGACAAGAGGAGATGGATCCATACCTATTCCACAGGTATTCGTACGGAAATAACTGTAACAATTTCATATTGTGCATATTTCTTGTTTAATTTTAGTCACCCATTTGGTTTTTCAGTGTCAAAGGTACAAGTTTTTTTGTATAGAAAATTATTGTGCAAAATTGGAGGTTTTAAAGAATATAATGAGAGTTGTAAAGACATGCAGTCAGATTTCCATTTAGTCATAATTTTACAACAAAGGAAGTTTAAATCTGTGAAAATCTATGTGGGAGATTTTCAGATTTGTTTCTTCTTAATTCCTTTTCTCACAGGCATTTATAGTAAGTTTTTACTTAGTAATTTTTTTAATCAGCTTAAATTGAATTTTAATTTATAACATTAAAATTTATTTTTTCTCTGACTCTGTCTATCTTCATCTCATTAATTTCTTTAAACAAAGACTTTGTATTTTGTTGTCATCTAGATAATAAAAAAGGCATTAAATTTTTTCTTAGCTTTTAAATCCACATTTTATTGTGTTTATTTGCTTAATTTATTCATCCTCATCAATTTTGGTTTGGTAATCACATTGCCATTTTGGAAGAAAATGAAAATGTCTAAATATTTATAATTTCATTGCATTCATATTCTGTTTTCTAAATTCAAATTGCCAACTTCATTCTTATCATTTGATTCTTGCTTATGCTTTTGTCTGTTGCCTTTTAACCTACGCAATTTCCAGACAACCAAATGGCCAAAACAGTTTGCAGTTTTCAATATAGTTTATTTTCAATTTCTGATTGCTTTTGTTTTCTATGTTCGTTAGTCAAGATCTTGGCTGACTGAAATATGTTTATAGATTTATTTTCCATCTCAAACATTTTCCAAAGCTGGTTTTATTTTTAACCGATGTTAAAGCTTTTTCTGAAATAATTGATCCAGCCAGTTTAACATTTCATTGGCTCTTTTCAAAACAAGTAGAGAAATATTATAATGTGTTTATAGTTATGTTTTATCATCAAAGGAGACAACATCATTGAACAGAAGAGAAAAAAATTAAACTTTAATTCTTGTAATATTATTTAATAATAACATTTAATTTTTTCTTTTTACTTACTCTTTCCTTGAAATCAGCTTCTTTTGACTTTCAGAGATAATTGATTTCTATTCTAAATTTATGAAAAGATATTGCTTTGTCACCCGAAGAAAGGCGATAAAGTCACTAAGATGCAAGGGGTTACTGAGAGGAAAGGAAACTGAGAAAATATTATTGTGCAGAAAGAACAATAAAAGAAGAAAATTAAAAAAGCGTGAAGGTGATGATTATTAATGTTTCATTTAAATTTCTGGAGATCATAATCATCAGGAAAACTAAAACCAAGAAATGCGAGAGAAGAAATTATTCGAATAGAACATACAGTTATATTTAGCAATTTCAACAGTAAAATGTTGAAACCTAAATTCCAATCAAGTACTACACTTAAATTCATGATGTCAAGGTAGTAAAGAGAAAAGCTGATCAGAACAGTAACCAGAAAAATATCTATAGAAAACATAAAATGAATCGATGTCACATTGATAAGAAAATGACTGAAGTTAAGATGCTAGATCAGGACTGATAACATTGCAGATTCTTTAGGTTTTGTCAAGAATCTCTAGATACATAACAGAAGCAGACGGAACAGCAATATTCAATGTACAGATGTTAACCGTGGAACAAAGACATTTTTTCTAATATTCAATATTTTATTTTTGAACAAAGAAATAAACCAATCAATGTTGATTTGTCAAAAAAGATTTTTCTTATTTTTTGTGAATTGAAAATTTCTTGAAGAGATGGTAAAGCATATGCTTGAATCCACATTTGATTTACATTGTCTCGTATTGAGGCCATCACATCTTGATCTCCATCTAAAGACACCTTTCTTCTTTTTTTTTTTCATTCTTAGTATGTACCAGAGTAAGCAAATATTGATAGGTAGGAGCCCTGCTTTGTAGTATAAATAAAAGAATAATTTTAAGCAATTATAGATTGAAAAAAAAAAAAAAACTGATCAAGATTTATAGAAACAGGTTCAGGGAAAGAGATTGTGAATATCATGTATGTGTAGTAGCAGCTGTAAACTCAGAGAAAACCAGGATTGATTCATTGAAGAAAAGAGAAAATAATAAAGGGAAAAAAAGTCAGAAGGAAGAGATGAAAATAAATGAATGAAGAAAAAGAAAAGAAAAGGAGAAGAAAAACTGAAGGATAATGTGATAAAGAGAAGAAATGAGAGAAGAAAAAATGGTGAAGGAAAAAGGTAAAAAAATAAAGATGAAAAAAGAAGTTGAGAATAAATAGTAAGGATAAATGTAAGAAGAGAAGGAAAAAGGCAAGAAAAAAGGAGAAGAAATGAAGGAAAAACAGTGAAAGAAAAAAGACAAGAAAAAATTTGGTAAAAAAATGAAAGAAAAAATAGGAGGAATAACAAATAATGAAGACAAAGTCAAGAAAAATCTATCAAAATGGAATTGGCATATAAACATTTGCAAAACGGCAAAAACAAAATTTTTCCAAAGATTATACTCATAAAGTTACATTTCACTCTGCATGTGAGCATTTAGGCAGCAGCTATCCATCCAAACAAGTTTGATTAAAAAGAACCCACAGGGTCTGTCTGTTTCACTTTTTATGGTATTATCCAATTTTTCAAATAAGGTGCTATGCATTGAGATCAAAATGGAGGATAAACTGTCTGGAACAAAAACAAAATAAAGCTCGTCCTTTATGGTGAAGTTTCAATCCCAATAACCATTATACATAATGTCACTAGTGACTATTTCAAACTTTCTGCTTTCCAAAGGATACTAGGAAGTACACAAAGGAATTCTGCTTACCTGTGCAGACACCACATTAGTTCTTGAAAATGACTAAAACAGTCAAAAGTACTTGAACAAACAAAAACTTTGGACAGTTTATCTACAATTTTGATCCCAATACACAACACATTATTTGGAAATTGGAAAAGTTCAATCAAAAATGACACAGACAGACCATGTCAATTTTTTTTTAACAGAACAGTTTTTAACCCATGGATTATATTCCTTATTTTTTACTGAATCATTTGGAATTTAATTTGATCATTAGGATCTATTCAATTAGCATGTGGGGATTTATCCCCACTTAGTTTACCAAGACACTCACTAGGTGGCACTGCTCAGGACCATAAAATAAAGAACCTAAGCTCTTTCTCTCTTTCTTTGCTTTTCACTCTAGAATGATAGTAGTTGCAGGACAAATCTCATTGCCTCAGAGGATATTTCTTTTCCCTGATAGGTGGCAAAAATCTAAACCCAGCCACATGGTTCATCATACACACATTTTCTACGAACAAAGCCTATTATGTTTTTCTTCAATTTCAACTTTCTGTATATATATATGAGTACCTTTTATTTTTATTCTTTACATAAAAATGTATACGTAAAATTCCTTTACATTTTGAAATTTATTTCTGAAAATGTTGAATTTGAGTTCTTTGAAATTTACACAAGTTCATTATGTAGGTTCTTCACTGCTTTTCTCTATCCTTCTTGCCTTCAATTTTCCCTGTGAGTGTCAAATTTTCCAGGCCCACTTTCTTCATTATGCATTTGAGAAATTTAACTGTTTCTTTCTGGTTTTGAGTATTAATGTCCTTTTTGTTTCCATTTTCCCTAAACTTTCATTTTTGCTTACATGTTCAGTCCATCATATTTTCGGCAGATGAATGCTGAGAATATCTATCACATTTCTGTCACCTCGAGTCTCTTCTTCATCTGTGAAGTGATTGTCCAAAATTCACTGCTTAACAACAGGACTAATATTATTAACAATTTTGTATTGTTTTCTTTGTTTCTAATGAAGTCTTTGTTTTTAGAAGGCAATAATTCCATTTTTTTTTAAAGATGTATTCACTCCCTTAAATAGTTTATGCTCCCTTTACACTGATCATTGTTAAAATATTTTTTTCCGTAGCCTTCAATATATCTTCTAGAATTTTTTACCCTTCTCTGCGCAGAAGATTTTAGATTCAATAGTTTCCTTTTATGAACAGAAATTTTCTTTTCATACCGCAAATATTCAATTTGATTTCAATCAGGCAATTGTGACGGCCATTCCATTATTCTGTGCTTATTCCTCTTGAAACATTTGGAGGTGGGTTTTTATAATAAGTATGTTTATGATCGTTAGTGGGGAAGATAAATTGCCTATATCTACACTGGATAGAAAAAGGGAAAAGTTTTTGGGAAAAAAAATGACTGATATTTTGTGGAATTCCCCAGTAATTGCTATGCTAAAGCAATTCCATAAAATAATGTGTCCACCATATTGGAATGCTGTTTTCTGCATCATATTTCTCTGCTGGTTATATCATAAAGATTAGATTTTTGTTGCATTTGACCAAATAACTGTCTTTAAATAATAATTTAACTGATCTGAAAATATTTCAGTCAATGGTAAAGGAGCCTTTTATGTATTTTCTTTCATTGTGGCTTTTTCTGTGCAACTTGTTGATGAGAAGTTATTAGTGCTAATTCTAGAATTAAAATAATTATTAAAATTCTCTCTTATTTATTATCAGTTAATATATTAATGGGATTTGTTGATGGGATAATGGATAGCAGTTCAGAATGAGAAAGTGGATGACGAGTCCAAATTCCATTAAAGTTTGTTAAATTCACTTACATGCAAATACTCTTCGGAAAGGTAGGAATCCATCTTGTCTCCCCCACAGTTATTGGCTCAAACAGCTGTAAAGAGTGGGCTTTCTAACCATGGTTGGTAATCAGTTTAGGAGAAGGACAACTCTAAATTCCAAACCATACATGGCCTTAATGATGCAATAGAGAGACACCTTAAGCAAGATCTCTATTAGGGTTTTACTAAAGTGCTCCCTCAAAAGCAACTCCTTGAGCAAGAGTTGTTCAAGGATCCATTTTATGGATTATGCAACTATTGCGTTACACATTGCATATATTAATCTATTTTACTAATACTAATTGAATAGGTAAAAGTTATAAAATAAATTTTGCTTGCAACTATATACAGTGAGGTGAAACAAGTATTTGGACAGTTAAAAATATGGATTTAGAATCATATTGAAAGAAAAGCATTGTCTAAAGCTCACAATATATTCGTAAAAGAATTATAAATGCAAATAAACAGCAAAAATAAATTATTTGACACGTATATATATTTTATATACAAATTATTAAAACAGGTAGTGAAAAAAGTATATATATATATATATATTTATTTATTTAGTACAGGTAATAAATCTGTATATAATCCAAGTGGATTCTAATAATATCAAATATTAAAAAGAGCTCAATTTATTTATCATATTAGAGCATATAAATCACACAACAAAAATCTACTATTGCCTCATATGGGAGGGGGGATTGATCTATTTCAGCCAACTCGTACTTTGCGTTGGATGAAATAGATCTATTCACCTCCCCCATATAAGGTAATTTTGGATTTTGTTGTATAATATATATATATATATATATATATATATATATAATCACTTTAAACATTACTTTTAGTGGATACTGATATTTTTTTTTATCAAGTCACCCCAAGCAAGACATTAAAACCACTGAAACACAAAGGGTTACTGGTTGCGGAGGAATTACTAAGAAACAAATACAGAAGTGCTTTCAGGAGGACAGTAGCTACCGATTGACATAGCATTTAATATTTTAAACATTAAAGTTGGCTGGAAATCATGAAGCAGAAGGGATTCCTCAAGCAAGAAGTGTGAGAAAAGAAATGAAAGTATTTAGAGAAAAAACACAGGGTGGCAACTTTACAGCAGTGGGAAAGTGACTGAAGCCAAGATGCAAGATCAGGACCAATAATATTGCTGGGAAGCTTGTGTATTTCTACTTAAACTTTTGTGATGTAACAAGATTAGAATTATATCACTCTAAACATTATTTTTAGTGGATGCCCATATTTGAGTAGGTTTGGTTTGGTTTGGTTTGGTTTGGTTTGGTTTGGTTTATGGCATATCAACCTCAATGGGTTATTTAATGCTGACAAATTTTTTATTGCTGGTAATATTTTCTTTCAAAATAAACTATAGTTGGTAATATCTTTTTTTTTCTAAAAATGTATTGCTGGTAATAATTTTTTTTTTTTTTTACAAAGTATTTCTGGTATGTATTAAAATCTATCTTCACACTTTCATAATGTTTTGACCCCAGTTTGGGTGTCAACTATTTGCCCATAGCTGGGAACCTAACAGGTGCTACCACCCCAGGTCAGGGTGGACCTGAGAACATCAGCAATTAAGAGGTGGTTCTATGCTCCTCAAAACCTCCTGATCACAGGCTTTGCTGTTGGACATAGTTTATCTTACCCAGGATGCGGATGTAGTTTACCATCATACCCAGGATGCATATTTGTGTAGATGCTCCATTTATTTGAAACAGTATTTTACTATAAATAACAGTATATAACAGTATTACTATTTTTTTAATATTCATATTAAAAAAATCTTTGTATAGAAAAATGCTCCCTCAGGTGTGATTGAAACTATTGTTTTAAAGACAAAATATATTTTAGATTGTAGGAGGTTGCTTACAATACCTGTTTTCAGCACAATTTGACAATAGACTGTGAGAAAAAGATAAAAATGAAAAAGTGCCAGCCCGATGAAATTATTGCCATAAATTTTTCCCTTGATTTGTTTCATATTTACCATTGTGCATTTATTACTTTGCAAATAATTTTCTCCATGGATTGATGATTTTTTTTCTGTTTGTTAAACTTATATAAAAATTACTTGTGAAACATTTATTTTAACTGGCACATTTATGTAATGAGTAAAGAAAATTCTCACCAGCATGGTGCTTTTATTAGGTTGGTGCAAAAATAATGTCGTTTTTTGACGTTCAACTTCAGTCAAAAAACGACATTATTTTTGCACCAGCCTAATATTTGATACAGAGTACATTGGGATATACGCATTAAATTTTTAGCATACGTAAATATAATTGAAATTATATTTTTATTTTCAGTTCATTAATTAAAGATAAAAGAGTTTTTAATTTTGTATATGAATTTTATCAAAAAATAAATTTATGATTTTTATTTCACTACTTTGCCATATTTTAAGCAACTTCTAAATGCTATCCTCCCACATCTTTTTATCTTTCTCAGCAAAGAACTGCTCTATGTGTCTTTTGCAGTCTTCCAGGGGATTGAAATTCATTTTTTTAACTATTTTGTTCTATCTTATGTCATCTTTTAGGCAACTTCTTAATTCTATTGTCCCACATCATAATTACATTTTCTCAAAACATTTTATCTTTCTAAGCAAAAAAAAAAAAAAAAAATACTCCCAGTGTCTTTTACTGTCTTCAAGGGAAGTAAAGTTTTCTTTTTCATTAAGAGTATTTTGTAAAGACTAGAATAAATAAGACTAGAATAAATAATAATCCAAAGTTGCACAGTCTTATGAATACTTTATTGATTGCCGTCTTCAATTGGTTTAATTGGGCAAAATTGGTGGTTTTAAAGAAGATTATGGAAATTGTAAAGACATGCAGTCAGATTTCTATTTAGTCATAATTTTACAACAAAGGAAGTTTAAATCTGTGAAAATCTATGTGGGAGATTTTCAGATTTGTTTCTTCTTAATTCCTTTTCTCACAGGCATTTATAGTAAGCTTTTACTTAGTAATTTTTTAATCAGCTTGAATTGAATTTTAATTTATAACATTAAAATTTATTTTTTCACTGACTCTGTCTATCTTCATCTCATTAATTTCTTTAAACAAAAACTTTGTATTTTGTTGTCATCTAGATAATAAAAAATGGCATTAAATTTTTTCTTAGCTTTTAAATCCACATTTTATTGTGTTTATTTGCTTAATTTATTCATCCTCATCAATTTTGGTTTGGTAATCACATTGCCATTTTGGAAGAAGATAAAAATGTCTAAATATTTATAATTTCATTGCATTCATATTCTGTTTTCTAAATTCAAATTGCCAACTTCGTTCTTATCATTTGATTCTTGCTTATGCTTTTGTCTGTTGCCTTTTAACCTACGCAATTTCCAGACAACCAAATGGCCAAAACAGTTTGCAGTTTTCAACATAGTTTATTTTCAATTTCTGCTTGCTTTTGCTTTCTTTGCTTGTTAAGAGCTTCCATTTGTTTAATTAGACATACTATGAGGTTTTAAAGAAAATAGAAAAATCATACTTAAAATCACAGAGAGAACGTTAATATTTCTGGATTGCATTATGAGGAAGGATGTCTTGGAAAATTTAACACTCACAGGAGATTAAAGAAAACAGCAAAGAACTTACCAAAGTGCAAGGAGGAATAATATAGAATCAAAAGTTGCTTAGATCTACGTGAAACAGGAAGTTGTGGAGACCCATGATCACCAATATCTTGAAAGGACACTGCATATAAAAGATGATGATGAACATTCTCAAAAACGAGTTCCTAACTGAAGCCTTCCTTCTAATTCCTCTTTATGAACAGCAACACCTTTGTAATATCTACTGGGAATACATTCCACCTGCCTTTCACATTATTGTAAAGCATTCACTTTTCATTATCCACCACAGTTTGTTTAAAAATAACATATTTTATTATGTGTAAGCCACACATTAAAGTAACTCAAATAACCAATCTAGTACAAATGTTTTTCAGAGCTTGATTTGGATATTTTCAGTATGTTGATTCTCTCCTACTTCATATAATGTTAATTGTTCTCAATTAATATTTTCATTTGAATGTTTTCTAATCCAGTTGTGGAACATCATTTTGAAATTGTTTTTTGTATTTGAGTCACAAACCCTAACCTTTCTAAAAATACCAAAACATGTCAATAAACTTGCTTATTTTCTCTCTTCAGTGATAGACTCATTAAATAAGCAAACCAATTCTGATAAAATTGATTTTAGAACTGCATGATAGCTACATAAATTCACAAAATGATCTTTTTTGAATTAGAACTTGATCTATTCATATCTTTCACAAGAGTATTTGCACGTAAACAAATGTAATGAACACAAACAAAATTTAAACACTGCACTCAGATTTTTCATTCTGAACCTCTGTCCATTGCACCACCTGCACATCTGTCCCTTCTATCATCCCCCCTACTGCCAACTATGGGTAAACAGCCTTGGTTAGTAACCAGTGTATGAGAGGTAAAACTGTGAATTCAATCCGGCTTAGTGAGGCTTGGGCTATGTTATACTTTCTTGCCGAAGACATACCACGTCTACTATAGCTGCACTACATATGGTGCACCTATGACCCTAATTGATTATGAGACACGTGTATCATGCATTAATTAGAACTATATGCTTCTCATGACATCTAATGACAAAAACTAAACATTTTTATCCAACCTGTAAATATTTCACATGATTTAAAATATATCACTATGTATATAAATATATATTCAAATAAGGCCTATTTCAGCAGCAATAATTCTCTCAAACATGTTTGGTTAAATAATATGGACAAGTTCTGTCTATCCATTTTTTTATTTAATTTTTCAAATTTCCAAATTAGTTTTGTGTTTTAAGTAAATTTGCCAAAGTTCGTATTTGTTTTTATTTTATATTATTTTCTTCCCAAGTACTTTCAAATGTTGCTACATTCATTTGCAAGGACTGTTCTGTGTATATTCATGCAACTGCTTTTCTTTAATTCCCAGGTTTGATGGAACCAATTTCAAGTTACTCAAGGTGACTTCATGTAAATGGTGAAACTGAAATTTTTATGTGTGTGTGTGTGTTTTTTTTTTTGTTTTTTTTTAAAAACACACTTCAATATATGGCCCCCTATGATGAAAGATACCTTATTTAATGTTGGCTGCTTCTCTTTTATTACAACAGCCTCCAGAGTTTGGAGTCTTTCTTTGTACTGTGTCCTGTATAAAACTTTGGTGTTATCGACTAAATTTTATCTTTTCTTAATATTATTTTGATTATTTGTTCATCTCTGAAGTTCTTGTGAAGAAAATATGAAATAAAAATAAATATGAACTTTGGCAAATTTATAAACAACACAAAACATCTCAATGAGAAATTTAAAAAATTGAATAAAAAATTTGATAGACAGAACTTGTCCATTTATTTAAGCAGACATGTTTGAGAAATATATATTTATGTGTATTTATCACTACAATTCTTGATATGTGAGCTTTTGATATTTGTCTCTATTTTTCCCGTCTCTTTGGCCTGTGTGTCAAAAACTGGTTACACGTTTTAAATGTACAATCTAAGAAATGGATTTAGGCCTGAATACCTGACTCTCTTCTGCCACACAGACTATGAGAAATATCTCTAGACATGGTTGGTGGCCAGTCTATGAGAATGACAACTGGGAATTCAAAACTCTGGAGAAAGCAACAGGACACCATTCTTTCTAAGGAAAGCATAGCAACTTACGGGTACTAAAGAAAAGAAAGCTGTGGTAGCCCATGATCACACTCATCCTGTGACGAAAAACATGACTTACCTCAGAATTTGAAATGAGCATGAATGTGTCTTGCCTGCAAAGTGATGATAAAAAGTAATATGGCCACTATTGAAGACGCAATTTATGCGCACCTATCTTGTCCAAAACAAGACAATATTTGCACACATGCAAATTTTGGCTGTATAAGAATAGATTAAAAAGTGGGGTGCCAGCAGCACGACAGTACTGATGTCAATCGGTGGACAGCTTGCAATAGAGTTGGACGTATGGACTGACAGATGGACAAAGAGGAAGTCAAAGTAAGCGCGGCTGAGTTGGTGTCTGTTTCACAACTGCCCAGTGTAATGGCTGAGAAAGGGAGCCACGTAAACCATTTCCTTGAGGCGACGGAAGAAGAAGAAAAAATAGCTGGCTGCCGGCGAGCACTACACTGCACTTTTTGACCCCCCACCCATCACCATTTTTTTTTTTTATACATCCTGAAAGAATATGGCATAAAAAACATTGTGTTAGTTGTATGTTTGCGCAGGATGTTTGTTTTCTTGAGTCATTTGCTCTTTGTTCTATCACTATTATCATTGTTACTTTCATTTCAGGCATTGTCATATCCCAATTCAGGCATTGTCATATCACATGGTGACACTTGAATAAAGTCCTACAATTTTCCTTGGCTAATACATGCTACTTGATCTGGGGAGGTAGCACCTGTTAGGGTCCCAGCTATGGGCAAATAGTCAACCCCGCAAACAGGAGTCAAAACACTATGAAAGTATAAAAATACATTTTCATAGTCAAAAAATTACTAGCAATACATTTTTAGAAAAAATAAATTACAAAAACTTCCAAGAAAATTAAATTTCAGCATTAAATGAATCGTAAGGGTTTGATATACCATTAAACAAACAATACATGTTACTGAATATATTACAAATACAGAACAAAGGATGAAATTATTGTGACACATAATGTGGAAAGAATGCTTGGAAAATTTGACACTTACGGGACATATTGAAGGCAAGAGGGACAGAAGAAAACCGCGCATAACCTATCTAACAAGCTTGTGTAAATGACTGGGAGGGATATAGAAAAAACAAACCTTACTAATAGCTACAAAGGAGAGGAAGTTGTGGTGAGCCATGATCTCCCATGTCATGAAGGGACATGGCATATAGAAGAAAATATATGTTGTATATCTCTCTGTGCAGATAAGCAAATGTTGGTATATAGATATCAAACAGAAGGAAAGAATACTAAAGAATCATATGAATAGATTGATTGCAAAAGCTTTCATCTAACCATAAACCCATTATTGGATTTAAACCTTATTCAAAAACACCTTTTAAGCAGAAAAGGATTTGCAAGTTCATTCTGTGCAACTGTAAACACTGGCCTTAAGTGATAATGAATACAGCAATGATTGACTGCATGCACAAAAATTATGTAATTACTGAAATCATGTAATTAAAGTCTTGTTGTCAAACAGAGAGGGTTGGATCCATACCTTTGATAGGAATGCAAATTTAGTTCGTTAATTCTGCTCTTACAAGTCAGATAACAAAAGCTAATTGCTTAAATTAGAGAAAAGAAGAAAGCTTGTATTCAAATGGCCAGTGTGATTGTGTATTTCATGACATACACTTCCAACTGTTTTACCACAAGTCAGTGTCAAAAATAAAGCTCTCATTGCAACACTACTAGAATATATGCCATTTCTATTTCAGAAAATAATTTTATTTTCAAGTTAAGAGGAGAGAAAAAAAAATATTCAAAGTTTTGATATCTCCATTCACTCAAATTTACACTCAAGGCTTCTGCTACTCTGGATATATAAACATCTTATGAAATTCACATAGCTTCTATATCATCAGGATCATGGCTATCCACAACTTCCTGTCTTTTGAAGCTCTTAGTAAATTCTGTCTTTTTGATATATCTCCCAATCCATGTTCTCATCCATTTATACAAGTTCATTAGGTAGGTTATGTGCTTGGTATGTTTTTTTATTAAGATCCAGAAAAACAATATACACAAATGTAAGTCAATACTGAGGTCAACATTGTGGTATGATCCATCCCCCCCCCCATTAATGGATCTGCCCTGACCAAATATAGTCAGGCAAACTGTGCTTGTCATGAACACTTCTACTATAAACATCATGTAACAACAGTCTGTTTCATGTTTGAACACAATTTTCAGGCCTGAAGATTGTGTTCTAACATGGAACAGACTGTTGCCACATGGTGTTGATCATAGTGTCCACTACGTGCACTTATGTTCTATAAATTAAGCAAAAGCATTTTACAAGATACTTTTTATTTTTAAAGCAATTCCTCCCAAAACAGGGTGGGAGTGCCGCAGCACGCAAGGGGTTACAGAGGATTGAGAACAAGAGTAAAGAGGCATATTTGGGGAAAGGATACAGAGAAGGACAGGGAACAAGATCAACACAATGGATTTTTTTGAACTGCCAGGAAAACTTGATCTATTTGTGTTGTGGAGTTATTTCCACAATAGAACTTGTAGTCGGACTAAATGCGTCCTAAATGGGGTAAACGTACAGAAACGTTAGGAACTTGTAATAAAGTGTTACGCAGAGTAATCGAGTTGTGGTCGCTGATAACTTACTCCTCCCTCGACTACCTACTGACTCCTACTTATAATAGGTGGGAGAGTCTATTATCTAGACAAGGTGTCTTCCACTATAACAATTTGGAAAATATATTAGAATAATCCAGAAATTATACTGGGAGTAAACTGTTTGAATAAAGATAGAAAATAAATTGAGTAAGTACACAAAAATCAAAAGAGGCAAGAGACAAGGGTGCATCCTTTCCCCAGATTATTTAAACCTCTACAGCAAGGCTACTCTAAGGGAGCTGAAGACCCTAACAGTATTTATTGTTGGTAGGCATAATCTCAACAATATAAGAAATGCAGATGTATTAATGGCCATCTTGGAAAGGAAACTACAGGACCTCCTAGATAGGATGGTAGAAGAAAGTGAGAGAAAAGAACTAACCATCAACTCCAAGAAAACAAAATATGGCCATCAGCAAGAGAAAAAAAAACCACAAATGTGACTTAGGAATAGGAGATATAAACATGAAGCCAGGACAGAAGTTCAAATATTTGTGAAGTGTTTAACAGCGGCTGGAAAATGTAACATAAAGATCTGAAAATCCATTGGACTAGCAAAAGACACATACCAAGAGCTAAGCAAGATGGAAAGATTTCATTAAAAACAAAGGAAAGAGTGCTGGATTATTGTGGGATATCTATCCTCTTATATGGCAGTGAATGTTGGATAATCTCCTAACAGATGAGAAAAAAATTAATGGCAGCAGAAATGTGGTTCTATAGAAGTATGCTGAAAATTTCACAGACAGTGTGAATAAGCAAGAAGGAAGTCTTAAAGAAAATGCCAGTAGGAAGAACAAAATCAGTGAAAGATAGCTGAAATTCCTTGGACATACAATGAGAATGGAGAGCTTGGAAACCTTAACTCTCATGAGATATATTGAGGGTGAGAGAGTTAGAGGAAGGCAACAAGCTAAGAGCTACACAACATAGGAAGTTATAGAGAGCCATGATTGCCTATGTGCTGAAGGAACACATCATATATATATATATATATATATATATATATATATATATATATATATATATATATATATAACAGAAATAACAAAAAGAAAACTTTTTATGCCTAAGCGTTTCTTTCATTGCAGAAATTTGTCAAAGGTAAATAGAGAAAATTTTCAGAAACCTGTATTTATACATACAGAAAAAAGTATCATTGAAAGAAAAATAATATTAAGCATCCAATTTTGAATTACAGAAATATTAAAAAAATCTCTTGAAAAGCAAAAAAAACTATGGAGGATACTAACTGTTATATTGCTAAACAAAATTGAATCTTTTTGTTATTGTTCAACAGCCATATATATAGATTTCAGAGTTTCATAGATGGACACTCCAACAATCACTCAGTCTACTTGTTCACGGAAATATATATATATATATATATATATATATATATATATATGTGTGTGTGTGTGTGTTTGTGTGTCAATAATATATATATATAGTTTTAAGGTATGCTCTATTTATGGCTTAAAGTGCTCAATCAAAAGTGTACATTGTAGTCAACACCCAGTGGTGACAGTCTGTTTCATTCTTAAACGCAATGGTCAAGCTTGCATTTAAGTAGGAAGCAGACTACTATTGCCACTGGGTGTTAACTTTAATGCCCACGTTTGTGTGTTTATGTATGTTTGTACATATATATATATATATCTGTGTATGTATATGTATATATATATATATATATATAATGGCATTTTCTTTCTATGAAAGAACATTATGGCTAATATTCAGGTTTTCTCTCTCTACTGAATGACACAGATCTTTAGATCAAACTCAAACTAACCCAAGATTTACTTGCACCCTACTCCTTTATTCTTTGACAAACTTACCCCCATGCCATTTGCTTGAATTTCAACACCTTTTTCCTGTATACATTATTTTCACTTTGATAAACTGCTAAGGATTTAGCAAATCCAATATCCACTTGAGGAAAGACGAAAAATACATTGACTGAAATAGCAAAAATATGAATCTGTATTTGAATGATTCTTTTAAATTCTTTCTTAACATTAAAAGAGAATTAACATATATGCCAGTCTTACTCAGATGTATATTTGCATATTTCTTAATCTTTAGAGAGTTTTGAATAAGACCTTGTTTATATTGGTTTCAGTTTTGAATTGGGTCCATGACTAAGTGTTTAGAATGATTATTTTCTGACCTGGTCTGAATCTCAAAATCTTTTGATTTGTTTGGGAAGTGATTTCTTCATGTTACAAATAATCTCAGCATGTGGCACCTTTGGGTTGACCCAAGACTTGTGAGTGAAATTGGGTAGACTCTTCAGAAGTTGTAGATAGTTGTATTAGCGTGAAGTCACAAGTCAGTGGCATTGTTCCAATGTTGATCATATCAGATTATGATCTCTCTCCTAGAAACTGTAACTAAGGGTCACATAAATTACAGATGGGTTGAGCTGTCCTCTGTAATCAGGATAGGTTAGCCACCCTGGCAAGCAGGTGTACCCAGAAAAGTAGTAGCTAGCCATTTTTTTTTAATTCTTAGATATAGTGGTGCTTTTTATTTCTTTGTATCATGATATCATGCTTAAGTTGCCATGCTTGTTGGGATGAAATAAAGGATCCTCTTTTCATGCCTGGAAGTCATGAAGGAGTTCCTTGATGGTTCCTAGGTATGAAATACATCTGATGAAGATGGCAAATACACCAACTGAACCATACTGCTTACTCATAGGGGAATAACAACTTTACCAAAATCAATAAATAAAAGTTCTCTTATCAAAGCTGCTATGTTGAGTTAACCACAATTCTGTAATGTGCTTAAACACTGCCTACACTTTTAATTGTATGTTGCACCTACAACTTTGAAAAGACATAGGTGACAAAAGTAGTTACCCCCTTCCCTACTAATTCTTATTAGTCATCCTCGTTAGTCCTACTACTACCAACTAGTAGCATACAGGAGTAAGAGAAAAGAAATATTTTGATACTTTGAGATGGAAAAATTCTCTCAGTTAGAAAGCCAGGGTGGCAGAAGAAGGTGACGTACACATTAAAGGGTGTGTCAGGGGGGTAGAGTAGTAACAAGTTCAGGAAAGTGTTCCACTTAAGCAGCAGCAGAACACGGGAAGAGAAAGAGAGAGAGAGAGAGGGAGAATGATTCCCACCCACGCAAGAAACTCAAATGAAGCTGCACAAGAAACATCAATAACTATTGCTAACCTGTTGTTGAAAAATTGATTTTTTTTCGTCTCCTCAAGTTTTTGCTCAGAATGCCTCATTCCACATATTTTCTGTAGCTTTTTGTGACAGGTAAATTCTTACCGCAAACAAATGAATGAACCAAGTGGAAGAAGTACATGCTCTCTCTCTCTCTCATATGCACACTCATTTATTTTGCCTTCCACCAGCATGGCTGATGCTAACCACTACTGCACTTTCTTTGTCTGGCATTTCCACAGATATGAAGTGAAATGATTATATTGAATCTTTTGCTAAGTCTACTACTAGGAAATCCCCGTTCACTATGTCATGCTAGAATATTACTGCCACATCTGATGTTTTTGCTGTATATCTAGAGATTCTTAACAAAATTTGAAGAAGAATCTTTTCTATTTTTTCAATCATTTCACCCCAAAAAAGGAAATAAAGCCACTAAAAAGCAAGGACTTACTGAGTGTGAAAGAATAGGAGAAAAAGAAAAATACTATTAATGAATGAGAACAATAAAAGAACAGGAATTAAGATGACAAAAGATAATGATCGACATTGCTTTTGAATTTTTGAGGGTCAAAGTTAACTGCAAGGCAAGAGGCGAAAAGAGAGTTCCACAAGCAAGAAGTGCTAGAGAAGAAACTGTTTGCATAAAACTTCTGCTTACATCTAACTATTTCAGCTGTAAAATGATGAGACCTAACTGCCAATCTAGTATTGCACTTAAAGTCATAAAGTCAAAGTATGAAAAAGTAAATCACATCAGAGCAGTTACCATGAAAATATTTCTAGCAAAGGCATATCTGAAATGTTATTAGTCCTAACTTGGCATCTTTAGTTCAGTCACTTTCCCACCACTATAATGTAGCTTCCCTGTGCCTTTTCTATAAATATTTTCACTGTAATTGTTCTCATGTGTGTTCTTATTTGGTACTTCATTAATTTAAGCAAAGATATATCTACAAGTTATCTAAAGTTTGGCTAGGAGCAAGTACTGATAGCTTAAAACATGAGGGGGTCATTAACTTAAAAAATACATTAACTTCATAACTAAAATCCAGTAAATATTTTTTAAACGTTTTTTAAAGTTAGGCTAAATTAATAAAACTGTCAAAAGACAAAAGTTGTATATTTAAATGATGTAAGATGTCATCCACACTGACATAATGCTATTTATGCCTGACTAACATGTTATTATTTATGCCTTGATTGAACATTACATCCTAATAGGAAATTATTTAAGCCTTGATTGAACATTACATCCAAATAGGAAATTATTTGTGCCTTGATTGAACATTACATCCAAATAGGAAATTATTTATGCCTTGATTGAACATTACATCCTAATAGGAAATTATTTATGCCTTGATTGAACATTACATCCAAATAGGAAATTATTTATGCCTTGATTGAACATTACATCCTAATTGGAAATTATTTGTGCCTTGATTGAACATTACATCCAAATAGGAAATTATTTATGCCTTGATTGAACATTACATCCTAATAGGAAATTATTTGTGCCTTGATTGAACATTACATCCAAATAGGAAATTATTTGTGTCTTGATAGAACATGTTTTATGCCCTGAATAACAGGTCATTATTTTATACTTTGACATAACATAGTGACTATTATGACATTGTGACATGCCTGAATGAGTTTATTTACTACCCTGACATAATATTATATCCTCAAGACATTATTTATACATTGACTAATTGGGTTTTATGTCTTGACAGTACATTGTGTCCCAAAATGCATTATCCCCTGACAAACAAAAGCTTTTCTCTAATCCTTTCATTACAGTTGAGTGTATGTGCTCTACTCTGCCTTATTTTACTATCATACCCCTTTACTGAATTTCTCCATTTTCTATCTAGTCTTTTTTTTGTAC
The DNA here is from genome assembly GCA_964036315.1 of Acanthosepion esculentum. Classification (NCBI taxonomy): domain Eukaryota; kingdom Metazoa; phylum Mollusca; class Cephalopoda; order Sepiida; family Sepiidae; genus Acanthosepion; species Acanthosepion esculentum. The sequence continues at coordinate 53,927,019 of OZ038490.1, forward strand.
ATTTTCTATCAATTGGTCACCATATCAGCCAACCTTTTGCCTCACCTATTATCCTTTATTTTTGCTATATATCCCGCTTTACTTCTAGTTTGTCAGTTAATCTCTTCTCTGATAGCTGTTATTTTCTTTGATTCATGTTGATCTTTTTCTGTCTCTTAGAACTATCCTTAGCATTTATGTTTCTGTCCAATTTCAAGCAGTTTTATTAATTTTCTTATTTCACACCCATATGCCTTATCCAGCATTAAACAATGTTTTATATATACTGGGAATGAGCTTAACCACATCTGCCTGGTGTCAGTTTAAACTGACACTTTCTTTTTCTATATATCTAAATTGTAATTATAAACTATAATTTTGGAAAGGGAAAATTTCACCGAAATATGTTTGTAAATTTTCCAAGTTTTCATCTGTTTTCAATAAAATATGAATTTAAAGCAAAGTGATCACAAGATATGGAAAAAAGAACGCATCACTTATTCCCATATCCCAATTTTTCTATATATTTTCATAATGGAGTCATTCCATGTCAAATCAACAATGGTCTAACCATCACAGACACACATTCTTTTCAAATTTGGTACACTTATAGAGCTTCATGATAGAAACTGAATTGTACCTATTTTATATCTCGAGGTTAAAGAGTTCCTGAGATATGACCCTTGTCAAAAAGGTGAACTTTGGAATATAGTCACAAAGTTTAAATATCAATATCTTAGTTGTTTTTTTTTCATGTACAAAACTAAAATATATACCATTTTAAAGTACTTGGATAGTTCTGAAAGGTGAACTATTTATGTTTTTGTTTAAAGGTCAAATATGATAATTTGACCTCGATCTTAACCATCAACCTTTAATTTCTCAAAAATGTATCTTTAATTTTTGGCAACAAATTTGTTTCCTTAATGGCAAGATATGAACAACATTTGGTGACTTTTGACTGTGGCCTGAGTTACAAGAGTTTTACTGAGTTGGGCCAAATTCAAAATGGCAGATTTGCACATCTGCCACTGTATGCTAACATTTTCATATCTCCCAATATGGTCAAGTTGTATATCTTTAGAAAGCTCTTTGAATGATAATTAATATTCACATAGGAATTATGATCATAAAATCAACAGAATTTGTGTTATTTGTGGTTAAATGTTGACCAATTTGGTGGAAAATAACTTTATTTTTGGTTTTGTTTCCATTTTTATTCAACAACAACTAGATTTTTATATAAAAAAAAATATGACATAATGAAAACAATTATTTAAAAAAGTGCAAGAAATTAATGTTAAGATAACATAAAATAATATGAAAATATACAAAAAAATAATGGCTATCAACTTTTTGTTGACATGGTACACTAAATGCATAAAACAATCAAATTTTCAATATTTTTATATATATTAATAAATTAAGTTTTGATCTGAAAAATTGATACATTGAAGTGAATATTTAAAAGTTTTTTTTAACATTTACAAAAAGATTAAAAAGCAAACCCATTGTCATATAAAATTTGTTCAGATGAGCTCTTCACTATGGTACCTAAACTTTTTGAATTTAAATGCAGTACTTGACTGGCATCGAGATCTCAATTTATAGTTGAGCTGGCTAGATGTAACTGTAAATTCTATGCTAACAGTTTATTTTCTCTTTTGTGGAACTCCAATACCAGCCAATTTTAATCTGCAAAAATTTAAATGCAAGGTCAATCCCTATCTATTGTCCTCCTGATTACTCCTTCCTCTTCCTGCTCCTTATTAATATTTTTGTTCCTAATTTTTCCACACTCTGTAACCCCTTGTGTCTTAGTGGCTTTACTGACTTGCAATGGGTGATGCTGATTAAAAAAAAACTAAATATATACATTGTTTTATTTCCTTTTCATGATCATTCTTCAATTTTATCTCTTGTCCTCAGTAGATGTACTCCTGGACTTCTTCCAGTTCTTCATCTTTTATTTCTATGATTTTTGTTTTGATCATTACAATTGAACATAACTTTTGTATTATTTCTATTCATTTTTAAACTTACAATAACAATTTTCATTTTTAGTTAATTTATTATTTCTTGTAATTCAGTAAAAATGCTTCTGATATCAGTAAAAGTTCATCCGCTAATTGTAAATGGCACAAATAGATCTGTTTACGCTTAGTCACATTTCTTTACCAATTCAGCTTCTGGAAAGATATTTCAAAGAAAAGTTTACTGGAAATAATTTGGATGAAATCATATCCCATAGTCACATGCCTTTAATAATCTTGATTTTTGTCTTTGTCTTTGAATTATAGGGCAACTGTTATCATATATTCTAACTTTCATACAATTTATAAAGCATTGGTTAAAATGAGTTTCATTCAATCTCTAACTCTAGTAGTGCTGAAAAGTCATACACCTTGCCTCACTGTTTTATCTATCTAATCTCTATTTTATCCAGGTCTTTCTGTAATCAGATTATTGCAGTTGTAATATCATATCTAACAGGGGACTGAAAAGTTTCTGGCCTGACCTACTTCAAAAAATCTGATCAAATAAACAAAACGTCAGAATTTTGGTTGTACTGAGAACTTTTCAGCACCTCTTGTATACTCTCAAAAACTTTTATATATGCTTTTTCAAGATACCTTGTTCTCATCAAGAGTTAAAAAGCACTGAGTCTTCAGATGAGTCAAATATTTCATCTATACATATATAAACACAAATAAATAAATCTATAAACACTAATTCAACTGGATAGTTCCACCCAAATATTCACTCACTGTCAGTAACCTGGCACCGCTATTTATACACCTAGTGAAAAACATATATTCATAAGTCCAGAGTGTCACACTCAAATGATGGTGTTGGTAGTTACTCATTTTCTTGCTATAAGACAATATTTAAGTCTGTCTGCTGGTGGGAAACCTTTGATTCATGTGCTTTGGCAATTTTGTTCAGTGTTAAGCCTTATATGTAAAGATTAGCGGTAGTTTTCATTTAAAAGAATTGATGAAGAATCTGATATTATTTTTTTTAGAGAGGAGAATAATGAGCGATTTAAATCCTTTGAGGAAAGCAAAAGAGAAAGGATTGTCCACGCATTCTTAAAGATTAAGGAATTTAACATCCAGTATAAAATATCAAATGACAAAGTCTTCATTTAGACATGGAAACCATATGCATGATGTCACTAGCTTTTTGAAAATAAAGATTTTTAAATATAAAAATAATTCATAAACTACTCTTCTGTTAACTTGGGGTCGCCCTGGCTACTTTTCAGGATGCATTAGTGCAACTGGATGCACCAGTTGAGAAACACTTAGAAGGACCAAAATTCATAGTTCTGATGGTTTTACTTAATTTAAATTGACTGATTGTATATATATATATTATATATATATATTTTTTTTTTTTAAGCGTATCACCCCAAGCAAGGTTGGAGGCCACTATCATGCAAGGGGTTATAGAAGGGTTGGAGAAAGAGCAGATAGGAGTGGTAAAGGAGAGGATGTGGAGAAAGAGAAAGACAGTGGATCGATCAAGGCAAGGGGGTTACAGAAGATTTGGAGCGAGAGCAGATAGGAATGAAAGGTGAAAGGATGTGGAGAAGGGAAGTGGATAGATCAAGGCAACTGGAGATGTCGATTGACGTTACACTTAAATAGTTGGAGATTGTATTTGTCAGGGAAACAGTAATAGGGAAGGGAGTTCCACAGGCGAGATGTGTGAGACATGAAGCTATTGGAGTAGAAGAGACGTCTACATCTAACAGTTTCAACAGTGAAGGGGTGAGAACGGGATGCCAGCCTCGTAGGACGTTTAAATTCATAAGGCCTAGGGACAAGCGAAAGCAGCTCCTCAGAGCAATTACCGTGAAAGTATTTGTAAAAAAGACAGAGCGAGGCAACATCGCGTCTGTGAGAGAGCGACTGCAGACGAGATGACAGATCAGGGCCAATCACATTGCATATCCGTCTCTGGATCTTATCAAGAACCCTGAGGCAAACAGCAGGGGCTCCAGACCATATATGGCAGCAATACTCCATGCAAGGGCGAATGGTCGATTTATAGACTTGGAGGATCGATTCCGGGGAGAAAAATTTCCTGGCTTGGCACAGGGAACCAACTTTCCTTGCAGTGGACGATGCAACTGACTCGATGAATTTGTTCCATCTCAGATCAGTGGACAGCGTGAGACTGAGCAGCCGCAGAGAGGAGCTCTCGAGAAGTTGGTCTTCAGACATTCTAATGGGATGCAGGGATGGATCCTTGTGGTGGTTAATAGAGAGCAGTTTTGTTTTAGAGGCGTTAAAGTTAACCATCCATTTCTCACCCCAGTTCACAACCAATTGGAGGTCCTTTTCAATTTGAACTGCCAGGTTAACTTTGTCAGCATCACTAGATTTGTGTTTGAGGCAGGAGTAAATTGTGGTGTCATCAGCATAGATGCCGACTTGGGAGTCTATGGCGTCAGGAAGGTATATATATATGTCATCTTTGCAAGTCACTGTTTAGATCATTATTCTATTCCTTTTACTTTTTTCTTTTTTGTTATTGTTGTCTGAAGCTTTTTTGTTTGGTAACCATATAAATACACGTATAAGCGCACAAGCACATATAAACATATTTATAGACACGCAATTACAAATAATAATTAATCTCCACTCATAGACATGCAGTGGAAGACATTTACTTTTTTAAAAATCATTTCATCCCAAACAAGGCAATGAAGGCACTAAGACACAATGGGGGTACTGTGTGTAAGAGAATATGAGAAAAAGAAAACATTCTCCCTCTTTGTAGCAGGATATGGAAAAAGACATCCCTGCTTGTGCACGTCAATTTCCTCAGTCTACTGTTAACTGAACTCTCTTTCTGCTTTCCAATACATGCTGTTTGCACACGTGTCTTCCAAAACCAACATTTTCTTTGGTCATTCCAACTCTGCACAAGACTGATTTAACCTCAACCATTATAATAATGTTCATCTCTACTCTATCTTCTGAACTAAAATGAAAACGGACATACCCAAAAGATATTGACAAGTTTGTTTCACTACAGTTTGTATTTAAAGAAAAGAATAAACAGTCTGTGGTAGAAACCAAAAGTTCTTGTATGCCTCTTCTTTAAATGTTTACATGTGAACATGCATCCACCTAAAATACACCCAATATGCAACCTTTAAATTCCATAGACCCAACTAATCTTTGACATTAAATAACCTCATAAGAGTTGATATGATGTTAAACCCAAATAACTCAATTGGCTCAAAGAAAAGGTATGTGGCAAGTGGATATGATTTTTCAGCACTGCCAGGCCCAGAGACTGAATTCACAACTCCTATGGAACTCATTTTAACCAACACTTTGTAAATTATACAGAAGTTAATATATTCAAATTCATTAAATTTATCTCATCTCAAATCTACTCTTAGTCTCTTATCAATTAACACATTGTTGGTATATCTTGTTTAATAAGATTTTCTAATCACCAATACCGTTCTCACTGCATGTAATCAGGCATCATTCCCTAATATGCTGTAACTTATTAGAACACATTGATAAAGCCATCAAATGAGATATGGTGTCAGAGGCCCAACGAAACCTGTTTAAAATAAATACTTGTTTGGCTTCTAGGAAAATTCAGTGGATAGTTTCTATTGTTGAGGTATTGATTTTTTTTATGTGACAATTTCACAGTACTTATTTTTCTTGGGGATATTAGTACTAAATGATTTCCCAAAACAATACCACCAGCTTCACATGCCAGCCTCTGTCTGCAAGATCACTGTTTCTCATCAACTAGGCCATGAATTAAAACAAAAAAAAAGAAGTCTGACAATAAAAAGATTCTGTCTCCTCACTTTTCACAATGAAGAACTTACTTGAGGTGGTTACAGAACAAAAGAAAGTTCTTGAAGAGTTTATGATAAAGTAATGTGGCAGTGTTTTTACCCATGATGCAACAGCTGTCTTTGAATAAAGTAGTCTGATTTACTTATAAGAAAAAGAAAAACATAATATTAAAATGTCTTTTCTTTTGGCAAATTTATAAATGAGTCATAGGTATAAATTCTTCAACTCCAATGTCTCTCTCACTGCTCTATAGCTACTAATATGGAAAGTGCTCAGATGAATTGCATCTCCTGGTTCCACCAGGTCTAACCTTCATGGCTAGGACCTGTCATTACACTTATATAATAATAAACCACCCTCATTCCCTCCATGTTTCATTGGTGAGAATTAAATTCCACTCAAACAGCATCCTCCTGCGAACCACTGCCCTATGGAACAGACTCCCTAGATGTTGTTTCCTTGATCACTACAATCTTAACTGGTTCAAGTCTGGAGTCAAATGTTTTCTTCTCCTCCTATCCGTATAAACTACCCCTTAACATAATCCTCTACCTCGAGTACCCCCCACCCCCAGGCCTTACGCAGGGTGAAACTTACTGTAAAAAAAATTTTAAAAATTCATTCATTTTAAACTTTATTATTCAAATTTGATAAATTGCTCCATACAAACTAAAAATTGTATCTGTAAATCTTTTTGTTTTTTCTTTTTCCTTTTCTTATTGAATAATTTTTTATTTCTTTATTTTTGCAGGTAAGTTCCTATGACTTTTTCTCCAAAAGGCTTATGGTAAGAAAATATTCCTTCATATCGTATTTTAAACATTTGGAAGTAACCTTTTGATGGGATGCATTATACTGATGATTTTGTATGTGGATCATTCAAAAGCAACCCATTATCAAATCAATCCTCTCCCAAATAAATATGTTAACCATTTTTGTTTTACATAATTTATAGGGAATTATTTTTAGAAATTTGTTTAACTGCATATCAATTTCTTATGGGTCATGTCATTTTTTTTTTTAATCAGTATCACCCCAAGCAAGGCAGTACAGTTACTAGCGCACAAGGGGTCACAGGTTGTGAGCGAATTAGAAACAGAAACATGAGTAATGAAGAGAAAGAGAAAAGAGCAATCAGGAGGACAGTAGATAGTGATTGACATTGTATTTTAAACTTTTGCAGATTAAAGTTGGCTGGGAAGCATGGAGTCGAGAGAGAGTTCCACAAGTGAGAAGTGTGAGATAGAAACTGTTAGCATAGACATTATGGCTACATCAAGCTAGCTCAACTGTAAGTTGATGAGTATTTGTAAAAAAGGCACAGAGGCAACCTTATTCTGACTGAAGCCAAACTGTTAGATCAGGACCTATAATATTGCTGATTCTTCTTTGGATTTTATCAAGGAGCTCCAGGTAAAAAGCAGGGGCACCAGACCATATATCGCAGCAATATTCTAAGCATGGACAAATGGTAGATTTATAGATATGCAAGATAGATTCTGGAGAGAAAAATTATCTTATCTAACACTGTGAACTGACTTTCTTAGCAGCTGATATAGCAATGGATTCAACGTAGTCTTTTGATCTAATGTCAGCTGGGAACATTAGCCTGAGAAGGTGCAATGAGTCACTTCTCTGGAAATGGAAAGCAAGGAGGGGTCTCTCAGGTGATTAATTGAAAGCAGTTTAGTTTTGGAGGTGTTAAAATTGACAAACCATTTTTTTCCCCAGTTAACAATGGTCTTGAGGTTGGTTTGTACATCAGCTGCCATTTTGACCTTGTCTGACTGATCAGCGTTACTATTGAGGCCTGGAGTAAATGGTTGTGTCATCAGCATATATGCCAAGTTGAGAGCTGATGTCATAGGGTCGTTAATGAAGATTAAAAATAGTGTAGAACTGAGGATGGAGCCCTGGGGGACACCCACATTAGTACGAAAGGATGTAGATGAGTGGCCATGCATGACAACTTTCATTTCATGATCTGATAGGAATGACTGGATCAGCTCAAAAACATGCCCAGATATACTGTAACTTTTCAGTTTGTAGAGATCTGAATGCCAGACCCTTTCAAAGGTTATCAAGATATCCAATATTACAGCCCAGTCTTTGCCTTTTTATCTAGAGCATAATAGATTCTTTCCACAATTCTCATTAGTATATCAGCAGTTGATCTGGAGAAATAAAAGTCATATTGCTTGTCTGAGAAAAAGCTCTGTGATGAGAAACACTAAACCAGTTCAGCATTGATTAGGTTCTATAGGAGTTTCCTAAACAGAGGCATAAAGTTGGATGGGTCAGTCAGTTTGCCAGAGTTCTTAAAAACTGGAACAAAAGATGTTGACTTACAGCAAGCAGAAAGCAGTGAGGCATTTATTATATAGTTTAGAGAAAAGAGGGGCCAGTTCAGGAGCTCACTTCTTAATGACCTTTACAGGGATGCCATCAGGTCCACATGCTTTGTGGAGATCAAGATTAGAGATGATAGTGGAGGCCATAGAATGGATTATGTGCATATCACCCGACAGAGACTCAGTTCTAAGTGGGAAGTTAGGCAGGGATACTCCAGATGAGTCAAGAGTAGAGTTTGAGGAGAATTTACAGCTTATCAGCAGTGGATGAGAACAATTCAAATCAATTTAAGAGGGAGGGAATAGAGACTTTTCACTTATTTAGTATTCTATTACAGAGATGCCAGTAGTTAGAAGAGCCAACGTTTTCATCATTGCTAAGCAACACTCTAAGGTAAACATATTCTAATTAAACAAGTTGGTGGGTAGGGACTGAAGTAAGAAGTTTGATAATTAATAACAATATGGAGAGTAAAATACACACAACAAAATGAAGGATAGGTGAAAACATCAGCCTCAAGCAACAAACTACAACAAAAAATTAAAAATAAAATCCAAAGAATGACACAGAAATTTAAACATCTACAAGATGGCACAAGGCAAGGTACATACTGGTTCTACAAATGCTTCCTTCCAATCATTAACTTTCTTTTTATGGACACTATAGACGAACTTATTATCGGTGGGTTTTGGAGAAAAAGTTATGGCTGCTTTCTGGCGTCGCCTTTCCTCAGCCAAGCAAGAAATGTGCTGAAATCTAAATATTTTGTACACAATTTTATGGCTTCAACTAAATATATTTTAAATGCAATTGTATGCCTTCAACTACATATTTTCTACATAATTTTATACTTTCAAGGCAAATATGTTTTTTAGATATATAGTTTGTAGATAATCTATTGTCAGTATAATGTGTTCTGCTATAAACCTATTTCTTAAAAATTGGTCATTATGCTGAGAGCATCAGTATTTTGAAATAGTTTTCCTTGTAGTATTTGTCTTACAGGTGCTAAGTGAGTACATTCCACTAAAATGTTTTCCATCTTGGCATGTTGTACATGTTAGTTGATCTTCATTCTTCAGCAAGTGTGAATGAGTGAGGTATGTGTGGACTATGTGCAGCCGTGCCAACATTACCTCATCCTTTCTTCCTGTATTATAGACACCTACCTTCATTCACCCAGGACTGGTTTCAATTGGCAAAGTTTGATTTTTGTGTTGTTGATCTAGTGCTTCTGTCACTTCTGATTAATAAAATTGTTTATTTAATTTTTCAAGCCCATATAAGCATTCCTATAACTACTATCAAGGATTTAATTTTATGCAGACATCCTTGTGGGGACGAGATAAAGCTACGCTTTATGACATAGCACTCAATATTCAGTTATTGATTCTAATTGAAATAAATTGTTCTACAAGAAAGTTAATGTTTACAATTTAGTTTCTATGTAAGCAAATATGTGGATGTAGATCCGACGGTATGATGAAAAATATGCAAAAGACAAAGCAAAATCCGAATATGCAAGTTTACTGTTTTTAATTTTGTTTTACTGTCGACGTCAGATGTTTCGGTCTAGTAGACCATCTTCAGGACATGGTTATTGGAAACATATTTATATTTAAGTCAACATGAAGAGATGACAGACACAAGACCAGTCAGAAACTTTCAGTTTTTCTGTTTCTGACTTAAATATAAATATGTCTCCAATAACCATGTCCTGAAGATGGTCTACTAGACTGAAACGTCTGACGTCGACAGTAAAACAAAATTAAAAACAGTAAACTTGCATATTCGGATTTTGCTTTGTCTTTTCCATATTTTTCATCAATTTAGTTTCTCTATGAGTAAACCATAAATATAATATTTTAAATATTAAATGTAAAATATTTTAATATAAGCACAAACTGCTTTAATTCTTAAACTTTGTTTTAGCAATTATCTTAATTAATGAGTTATTTTAACTAACTTCAATTTCATAATCATAATAATAAACAAAGTATGTCTACATTTTTGGAGGATGCACTGTATATGCACATATGTCTTTTTTATTTGAAAAACATTTTAAATCTTCTTCTATATGCTGTGTCCCTTCAGAATGTTGGTGATCATGACTCTCCACAATTTCCTGTCCTTTGTAACTCTTTATAAATTTTGTCTTTTTATCTCCCCTAAACACTTTTTTGCCATCCATATACTCATACTTGCCATGTAGGTCATATATTGTTCTCCTCTGTCTCTTTTGCCTTCAGTATGTCCTATGAGTATCAAATTTTCCAAGTCCTCTTTCTTCATTATGTACCCTAGAAATTTTAACTGCCTCTTTCAGATGTTAAGTATGTATCCTTTTTATTTTTGTTTTCTCTCAGTCCATGATATTCGCAGCATTCTTCTGTTGAACCCTAACTCTGCCTCAATCATCTGAGGAGATTTTGTAGCATTTCCTGCCATATAGAACGACCAGTATTAACGTTCAATTCAGCTTTCTTTTCCTTGTTTCTAACAAATTTTCCTGTTTCTTATTACTTTGCTTAGCGTTTGGGAGGCATCTTTTGCTATTCCAATGCACCTTCAGATTTTGGTGTTGCATTTTCCATACAAAGAGAAAAGAAAAATATTCCATTTAAGGAGTAAAAAATTCCTTCTTGATGAAAATTGGCACGTGTATATGCTTCTGTAGCTGAAGTGGTTGAAATTTCAGCTGTCACAGAACTTTTGTGATTTCCAGCAACTGTGCTATATCATGAAATCAGCTGAACTGAAGCAAGAATGGGAACATGTATCATTTCCAGAAGTCGACTGATATATCTGATTCCAATAATTGGTAATATACTGCTTCAACTGAATGAATACTGCAGTACATCTTGGAAAATGCAGGGTCTACAAAATTAAACCCAAATTATTGGCATCTATTCAAATTGCATCAAGCAGGTTGGTGGAGATGTTGTCCATTCTGATTCTGATAGGAAATCATTGGTCTGTGAGAAAAAGAAGTCTCTGATAGAATAAATGGAAGGGGAGAAAAATGGCTTTCAATCATTGCATTTAAATCTTCAAAAGTCACTGCAGCAATATAAATTGGGAATCTTATATGAGGGCAAGGCAACAGAAAGTTGACATTACCAGGAAAATGAAGACAGGTCTGAACTCATATAGGTTCAGTCAAAATTCAAGCTAAAGAAACCTGACAAAAAAAAAATTCATTTTAACATCTGTCTATATATCCGTGATCAAGACTTGTAACTATTTATATTGTTTGAACTGCTGTCTTCATCTTTGTTATTATACCTGTTACCCGTTGATTCACTGACAATTCAGGTTATAAAACATTGAAGTTGATTTCAACATTCCATTGAAATGAAAGTTAATTTTATTATGATTTAGTTAAATATTTCAATTCATTTGTGTCATCATTGGCTTGGTTTACAAGTTCATGTTTAACATTTTACTGATTATTTACAGCATTTAATAGGAATAGAACTTCTGGGATAAACTTGAACTTTTAATCAGATTAACTTAAAAATATTTTTTAATATGCCAAGAAATATTTTAAAATCATATTCACTTGAAAATATTTTTAAATATTTAAAATATTGTTTGTTTAAAGAAAGCTGAAATATAAATAATCACTTTACAAACAACTGGATGAAGCAGCAAAGCAGGAATATAAATAATCACTTTACAAACAACTGGATGAAGCAGCAAAGCAGGATCTCTTTTTGTCTGTCTTTAAATTTAAAATATTTTAATTAAAAAAAATTTCTGTTTAAAGAAAGTTAAAATAAAAATGCTTACTGTATTTTTAAATCTTATTCACTTAAATCATGCATGCAATCACAGACTTTTAGTATTATATAAATTCAGAACATTTTGACTGTTGTATGCTCTGCCCTTCTTCAGGGTCTGTCTATATTTTTGAGATGAGGTATTGTAACTATTTACACTATTTACATTGTTCAGACTATTGTCCTCATCCTTGTTGCCTTATTCATGACATTTCAGCCATTGTACACTCAGGCCTTTTCAGGATCTGTCTATATTTCTGAGATTAGGTATTGTAACTATTTACATCATTTGGACTGTTGCCCTCATCTTTATTGCCATATTCACAATGTTTAGCCCAGTGAATAAAAGCATTCATTGAGTAATTCAAATAGTGACTTGACGTAAAGGGTTGTGAGTTCAATATCTGGCCACAGCAGAGAGAACAAAAATTTGGAGAGTTGAGTTACTAAAGGAAATTAACTGAAACTGGGATATCCAAAAGAGGCATGGAACATGGAATTAGAACAATCTACCTCATGAATGAAATAAAGGGTTGAAATTGCAATGCAGATCACCTGAAGAATGGCTAAAATGTCATGAATATGGCAATAAAGATGAGGATAACAGTCCAAATGATGTAATAGTGTAATTTAAATAATTTTATGCTTGAATCTTTGAAACTATTTTGTTTTACCCAAGTTCAAAGTATGAAAAAAGAAAATTGTCAGTGCAAAACTACATTTCTCACTTTAAAATACTGGAAAGAACAATAACACTTACTGGATTTTATAAATTTCAACCAAAAGTACTATTAAGTAACTAATGAATGACAAATGTTTCCTTATAAGGAAACAGCTAATATAACCATTACAATTAGAGATAAGAACAGATACTACATTTCAACAGTGATGTGATATGGCACAAGGCCAGTTTAAAGTGGGGATCTCAAATATGTGCACAAGGGCCAAATTAAAATATTACCCAGTCCCCACAACCAACATTGTGCTGGCAGCGATATTTCATCAACCCTTCTACTTAGGAGCAATGAGGGAGGTGCTGCTGTAGGGTTGGAATCCCTGGGGACCAAGCAACCCTCATTTATTTGTTGTGTCCTATCTGTTGACAGAAATACAATTGAGAGATAAAATCTAGATTGTCTGCCTGATGGCAGATACTACACTTTGATCTCAGCCCGATGACCAGTCTGAGGAAAAGCATCACTCATATATCACTGGCTGCTCAATCAATGAATGCTGAATGTGTAAGGAAACAGCTAATACTACCCTTACCATTAGAAATAATGAGAACTGATACTTCACTTTGATCCCAGCTTAATGGCTAGGGAGTGAATAAAAGCATAATGAGTAGCTCTATCTCTTCAGGCAATGAATAATGAATATTTCGTTATAAGTAAATGGCTAATAATTCCATTAGCATATTAAGAGTAAGAGAATAATTTTTAAAAGTTAATAGCTTTTAATAAGATTTTAAATTTGAACATGAATAATCTATTCTCTTTTTACATGGGCTTAACATAAAATTACATTTCTCTAATGTAATCTTAACACCTTAATTGTCCACTATCGATGAACTGCCCATTCTTAGACTCTTGTAATGATGCAAAGGACATAGAAATTTCTCTTATTTTATACCTGAGAAATAAAATGCTGGATGAATGGCAAATAATTTTGTAATTGCATTTTAATTATAAACTTAAATATTGCTGTAATTTTTTATGGCGCTCCTAAATACATCATGATTACAGTCATAGATGATAGAGTCCTGTTCTCTTCATAATTCTTGCAATCATTTCTGACCCCTAATAATTTCTTTCTGATTTTCAATCTATGCCATTCAGTGTTGAATTTTACTCAAAAAACTTTAGGTAAAAATTTGCAAAATTTCTTATCTTTTTAGTGTTTGTTCCAATGATGATTGTTATTCTTCATAAATGAATATCTCCTTTCTCAAAGACTATCCCTTACCAAGAGTGGGCCATTACAAATTTTTATCTGTAAGAGGAGGAAGAAAGGAATGTTTTTTTTTCTACTCTCCAGACCTTCATCTGAATTTATTATTACCACCACTCCATATATGACACTATGATTGGGACACCCACACATAAGTGAATGGTATATGGGATTTTATCTCACTTTCAAGTGTTTCATGTTTTATGGCCAACAATAAAGTCTGTGAGATATGGTCTTCAAAGCAGCCAGCCACTTGACCAAAATAGAATAAAATAATGCATAAATAAATGAAACTTTTGGGAACAAGTGACAACAAAGCAGACATTGAAGACTTCTGGTCACACTTACTGTTGGGATTAAGTGAATTCTACACCTCACATAAATGGAGACTGTTAGAGTATTTCTGATACCACTCGCTGGAGTTGCCTTCCACACGTTCTGGTGTAGAGTTGGACGGAGAAAGCCTGATATCAAGGGAAAAGCTAATTTGTTTGTGTGAGGTAGAAGTTGTCCCAAGTGTCCCCTACCTGTCAAGACAGACTCTGTGTAGTTGAATGTAATATATTTTGGCTTCAAGGTTCAAAAGTCCTCATTTCTCAGCATAGCATAGTGAGTAGGGGGCCTTTACTAGTTTGTTTGTGTAAACACTGTTATAACCGGTGAAAAGCTGAAAAGTGATGGAGGAGGGCCAGTGCATGTTTACATACATACTGTGATCAAATGCAGTCAATACTAAAATGCAACTATGATTGTTATTTCATTTTTTCACTAAATATGTAATAATTTGAGCAAGTAAAATTGGTGACATACATGTTTAATAAATCCTCCCCATGATATTGTGGGCTTGCATGTGTATGTGTGTACATATATCTTAGGACTGGCTGCTCATATTCGATGATGTTTGTCTACTAGGGTGGCTAGCCAATCCTTGTTGCAAATGCCTGTTTAGGCACATTTGTATTTATTCGAAACCCACACAGTCCACCTGTGGTTTATACTGCAAATATGCTGAATGGACCCTAGTTACAGTTTCTGGAGAAGAGTGCATTATCTGGCATGATCAAAAACATGAACAGAGCCATCATGCTCAAACCCTCAGTCACAATGACTTGTGACTTTGTGCTAGCATGACCATCAATGACTCTCAAATAATTCCATTTATCAAATTTCACTCATAAGGCTTAGGTCAAACTGTGGTGTGATTTTCATACACTTTTCAAAGGTACCACACATTAGGATTGCAACCCCCAGACTGATAACTTCAAGAAGTCACCTTCCTGATAAATCAGCCATGATGAGATTCAAACATAGGGCCACATAGTCATAAAGCAAACATTCTAACCACTGGGCAATAATTTAAAAATCTGTGATTATAGTATATTTTATTTAAGTTCTGCTGACTTTGACATTAGGCCCTCAGTTTATTTTATATTTTAAGCTTTTAGCTTATATGTATATATATATGAAAATATAGAAAAGAAACAAATGCTTTTTTGGTATTAACTGGTAGGTTTAACCATGATTTCATTTCCTACATTACAATTAATAATCCCAGCTATTTGATGAATTGTTGGACTATCGGACATTATTCAGGTTTCAATGCCATGAAATACTCGATATCAGTTGTAATTTCTTCACAATTAATAAACTATTTTCCTTGTGAAAGATGTTGCAATGATCTGAAAAGATGATAGATGGAGCAAGGTCAAGAGAGTAAGCAGGATAAGGCAAAGCTTCCTTTTTTCTGAGTGATTCAGGCAATATGTAGTCTTCCATTATCATGCCTTTACAATTAACCAGTGATGGGCAGTATTTTTGCAATGCTTCCAATTAATCATAATATTTCTCTGAATAAACTATTTCATTTTGGTTTAGCACTTCACGATAGACGACACCCTTCATATCCCTCCAAACACAGAGCATAACTTTTGAGAGTTGTAGTTCTGGTTTAGGGATTGATTCTTATTTTTCAGTGGGTAGTAACCACGATTGTTTTCATTGGTTATTAGTAAAGAGAACCCACTTGTCAACACTGGAGATGGTATTACACACGAAAGACTTGGCTGCAAATCTATTTTTCAATGATAGGCAGAAACCAAATTTAGTTTCTGTGTTCATGAAGGCGTATTATGGTTAAAGTATGACTTGTATTTAACTGCCTTGCTAATTCTCATGCAAGTTGATTAGGATTTTCCTCAGCTATGGTTTGCAGAAGCACAATATTGTTAGAACTTGGTTGTCTAGATCAAGAGTAATCTTTGAGAGAATGATTTCTCAATTGAAATTGTCCAAACCATCATTGATATGTCTGGACACTTAAAAACTTCATTTCCGTAGAATGAATGCATATATCTTGATCTTTCTGTTGCTGAAAAGCCCTTTTGAATTCATACAGCATATAGTGTTTGATACGAAACTGGTGTAAAATTCTGATTTGAAAAGGGTAAAATAAATCAATACCGTATTTATCAACTCTCTGATGAAGAAAAGAGTATATGAATAAGTGTGACGTGTGTAGCCATAATAAAATAAGTAAGAGAACTTCCCAACAAACAGAATCTACAAAGTTTGCAATAAGCAATAACAAGAAAATAAAAAAACAGAGCAAAAATAATATAAAGCAAGCAAACAATATATGCAAGGCAAATTAATAATAATAAGGTGAAGCAACAGTAATATAGCGAAATGTTCACAAACTAAGAATTGGGGTTGACACACGAGCAAGTTCGGACAAGCGAATGTAGTGTTCTGACTTCAAGACAGACTGGAACTGAATCAGATGAAACAGAACTGGGCTGTTTTATTGGCTAGGAAAAAAATCCCAGCATGCATTTGTGTGCTTCTGCCTATAAAATGGGGAGGGGCAAGTATTTTTCAGTCATTCATCAGGATTGAATCTAACAATAAGCACTTGTGCAAACCACTCTCCCATACTTAGGCTGCCATTCTGCTAGTATTAACATTAAAATGCATAACACTTCTGATCAGCCTTTATAGGAAGCAGTCAAAAAATATATATCCAGTAATAAAAATGAACAATTACATTCTCATAATATATTCCATTTACTTACATAAATGTCCATTTTGCACATTCTACCTCTGATTATATGTTTCTCTATTTTTGGTGCTACTCAAATGTTCAAGCAACTAGAACATTCTGCTCATTTCTCATGTCACACATGGCCGGTGTAATTGTCACATGCCCCTGCCCCCCTACTCTACTACAGTATTAGTCATATAAAATACAAATTTTATTGTAACTTAATTATGTACAATAATGGATCATATGCAATATGAGTGAATAATTCAACAAGAAAAATCGAAAATAAATACAATGCATCTAAATACAAATTAGAGACCTGTCATAATAAATCATTCTTTTTTAAATAAATCAACTATGTTTTGTGGCAATTTTTAACATCAACTTGTGATTTTTCTTGTTAAAAAGTTGAAGAATTTTAATACATTCAACAAAATTGATAAAAAAAATAGTGAATTTTATATAGTGTTTTTTTTTTAGACTTAGCATGGGCAAAACATATTCATGGATTTAGACAAAAAAAATGCCCCAGAATGATGTTAAAATCTGTGAAAATGTTTCATCTTTTAATAGTTTTTGTAATTTATATAAATGTTGATAAGATAGCAAGGATCACGAGACACTACTTGGGGCCCCCAATCAGCCCACCACCCAGTTTGTGGCAGTATTCACTGGCCCTGATATGACAGTAGACATTGCGCACATCTCTTGAAATTATTCCAGCAGAAAAATACAAACTTCATTTACTATCAATTCTTTATTTCTCTCGGGAGCCATTTGAAACCACAAGTTCCAAAATTTTGGGGGTTGATTCTTCTGACATTCATAAATATTGAAAGATATATTGTAATTTCAAAGATTTTAGAGCCACTTACATGTTTTATATACTTCAGTATAATCGTTTGAAGTAGAAGATAATGTCATCCAAAGAATCTGGCATTATTATGGAAATTGTCTTCTTGTTGACAGATTAACCACTTTTTACAGAGTGAGAGATCTGCTATTGTCAACGTTGCAGATAAAATTTTTCTTGACTTAATTTCCTGACACTTTTTTTTTACTTTTATTCTGAATATTTCATTTTCTCCATTCCTTGAAAATTTATAACAAAAAAGTGATTTAGTCATTGAAAAAGAAAATCCTAGTAGAATTCTTGTCTACCCCATTTGACATTGAAATGTAAACATAGACAAATGCAAAGAAAAATCTTTTATAATAATTTCTGTTGACAGAATAAAACTATTTGGAAAACCTTTCATTTTTAAAAAAACTTTTGCCTCTTCTTTGAATTTTAATTAATACTTCCCTTTAAGTCAGTTTTTGGTTGCTCTGAAAAGGCATGCTAAGCAAATTTTATTCATTTCTTCTTTTTTATTCATTTTGGTTAAGAATTTAACTTCATGTCACACGCATCGGTAATAAGAATGGTCTCGGTTCAGAAAAGCTTTGTCACAACACAATTACCAAATAATAAAGACAAATATTAAAAGAAAAAAATACCTAATTAAAAAAGAGAAGAGAATTTTGATTAATTAATCTGATATTCCCACTGGGTAAAAACAAAATAGAAAAAGAAAAAATAATAGAAATAAAGTGGGAAAGGAAAACAGAGTGAGAGATAATTTGAAAGAGAAGGGAAGAAAAAATGAGAGGGAAAGAAAAAGAGGAGAAAAAGCATAGAGAAATATGAATGAGTAGCTGTTTAGAAAGATAAACTTTGTCTGAGACAAGGTATAATCATGGAGTTCTAAAAAAGAGTTAAGAAAAAAATAGAATAAAGAGATAAAAGATGGAAAAAGAAAGAAACATGAAAGCCATGAGTAGGAGAAGCAAAAAGGTACAATAGAAAAATTGGAGGAAGAGAAAAATTTATTTTCTTTTTAAGAAGTTTCATTCAAAACAATGCCCGAGAGCCACTCGAGGTAGAGAATTACAATTGAAATAATACTAATGAATGAGGTATAGAAGAGAAGGTAGTAGAAAGTGGAGGATGAGGAGGATAATGACCGACTTTTGACTTGAACTGATCAAGTGATCAGAGAAGCACCCATGTGGGGGTGGCAAAATAGTAGTTCTTGGGAAAAAGTTGTCTGAATGCTCATAGTTTCTTTTCCTGCAATTTTAACTTGTGGAACTCGCTTTCAGCTTCTTGCTTTCCTATAAACTAGAATCATTAAATAATTAAATGTTACGTTAGTAGTCTTTTTCTGTCTCCTTGATTCCTGTTCTTTTATTGTCCTCTCTGTTTCTTTGACTCGCAGTAACCTGTTGCATCTTAGTGGCTTTTTATCGGCTTGCTTGGGGTAAAAAGAATGGAACCAAGAGAGAATGAAGAGAAAGAAAAGAGATAAGAAAATATAGAAGAGAGGAACAAGTAGAAAAAGACAAGAATAAAGATGAAGACAGACATAATGAGAGAAAGGGAGGTAAATGAAAAGAGTAACAACAAAAAAAGCAAGAACGATATAATGAAGCAAGAATGAAATTGGCAGCTAAGTAACATAAAGAAATGAAAAATAATAGAAAAAGAAGGACAGAAGCCTACCTTATGGCTGAGATAGTTGCCTATTTTCCATTTCTACCAGTGATTGGTTTTGAACTGAGGTGAAAATCAGGAGATGCAAATAGTGAAGTGGTTATTGGTACAGAAATTGGAATAAGTGTTCTGAGTTCAAATTCCAGCTGAGTTTGTTGCATTTCCTTTTGTGCAAATACACTACAGTGTCTCTTTCTCCTTTCAGCTAGGGTTTAAATATCTTTCTCCTAGACTGACTGCCTTGATTGGTAACCAGTCTAGGAGAAAGACAACTCTGAATTCGAAATTGGTGGGCCATGGGGCTGATAACTCTCCTCCATAAACCCCTTTTTCAATAGAAATCACAGCAGCAACACCTCATGTGTGTCAGACTCTATTTTACAAAGTAGTTTAATGGTATTAAGAATGGGAGGTGAAAAATCAGGATTTCAGTGGCTAACATTCAAATCAGGAAGTGTAGTCCATCTTGAAAGATTGAAATCACACCATCTTCTGACTCATAATTCATATTTAGCATGAAATTAAATATCAGCAGGAATTCTTCTTCTTTTTCTTCGATGCGATGCATCCTTGCAGGATTTTAGTGGTCATGGCCCTCCACAATTTCTTGTATGTAGCTCTTAAAAATTTTGCTTTTTGTTATCCCTCCCAAACCTTACTCCACAATCCATTTACTCATGCTTTCTAAGTCGGTTATGCGTCGTATTCCTCTGTCCCTCTTGCCTTCAATATGTCCTGTGTGTAAAGAATTTAAATGAGATAGACGAGAAAAGATGTCAGAGAAAAAGCTACATTTATTTTGTACATAATTTTGTACTTTCAAGGTATTGTTATGGTGTTGAAACCATAGAAAAATAACACAGACTTGGATATAAAGTTAAACGGTATATTATTCACGGAAACGTAGTACAAAGTATGTGGACTGGAGAGTACTTCTCTCTCACTGGTGTCCTCACTCACTCATTCATACACTCACTCGGTGATACACTCTTGGTGACTCACACCTGGTGACTTCCGATATTTAACCCCCACCCCCACATGGGTCGTATATGGCACAATGCCGGTTTAATGTGGGCTCTCCGAGCCCGTAGGCTCGGCCAAAATTATGCCCATTAGAACCCGTATAAACGGGTTCAGGGACTGTCTACCTCCCCGGATGAAACTTTGCCCTGCGGCAAAGCCTCGTCCGAGTTCCTCTCTGCCAAAGCAGAGAGTTCGACAGGACTCACACCTGGTGACTTCCTCCTTACTAGAAATTGGTAGCCACATTATATAAGTGTGGAAGAGTCCATTTGTAGGTATGTCAGGTTCCCACAATAGGTATGTTTTTTTGAGGTATATTGTTTCTAAATCACTGAATGTATTGTTGTTATTTTTTCTATAAAAATGTATTTTTATACTTTTTTTTTAGTGTTGCATTAGTTATTTTGCTATAAAAATGTATTCTGGCTCATTTTATTATGAAAATAGACTTGACTTTTGTTTGGGGATTCACTATTTTCCCATAGCTAGGATCCTAACAGGTGCTACCACCCTGGGTCAGAGTGGACCTGGGAACAACAGCAGTTAAGAGTGTTTGTGCATCAACAGGAATATAAAAAATACCTTTCAATGATCATGCTATACAAGGTAATTTCTTTTTTATTACATCCCTCAGGGCAATGTTGATAGATACTTAGCTGTGGATATTTATTTTCTATAAGTTATACAGGGTTACATCATGTAACAATGCCTGTAACAATTCATACAG
The DNA here is from genome assembly GCA_964036315.1 of Acanthosepion esculentum. Classification (NCBI taxonomy): domain Eukaryota; kingdom Metazoa; phylum Mollusca; class Cephalopoda; order Sepiida; family Sepiidae; genus Acanthosepion; species Acanthosepion esculentum. The sequence continues at coordinate 53,948,251 of OZ038490.1, forward strand.
GTTTATAACAATCTCTGACTTGACCTCAGATTGATTTTTAAAAGCATTCATATTGCCATCCTGGTTACTCATGACTGGGTTGGGAAGTAGATTTATGTCTTCCTCAAAGTGGCATTAATGTAAATTGTCCTTATCAGAATTTGAACTTAATTTTGGGATTTTATTCTCTCACTTTTGTGCAAATACTCTTGGGTATCTTCCCCTCCGCCTTCTTGCTATGGTTTAAATAGCAGAGCAGACTGAGTTCTCTAGCCTTGGTTGAAGAAAGACAACACTGAGTTCATAATTTGTTGGGCATAGGGCTAAAAACTCCCCTTCATAGAAAACCCTTTTGCTAGAGAAACCACAATAGCAACATGTAAATAGATTTCAATTTAGATAAACGCCCACACTGATAAGATTTTCTGCTATAATAATGTGTTAATTTATTTCATTCAAATACATAAACAGAGCTACACAGAATTTATAACAATGAAACAGCAGATAGCAGTTTCCTATAGAATGTCAAATTTAATGACCTCATTCCTTTGAGAATTGCAGTTTTAAATAATTTTAATTACATTTCAGCTAAAGGTTTTAAACTCCTTCCAAGCTCAACAATTTACCATCATAAATTAAATGGATTATATATAAAAACACATGGAGGAACAGTGGAGCAATGGATAGCGGCTCAGATTGAAAAATCGCAGAGCCAAGTTCAAATCCCAGTTGAGTTTGTTGCATTAACTTACATTCAAATAACCTTCGGGAAGATATGCATCCATCTGTTGTCCCTCTAGCTACAAAGAAATAGTAAAACAGACTGGATCCTACAGCACTGTGTGGTAACTGGTCTAGGAGAAGGAAAACTCTGAATTCAAAACCTCCAACTATGGTTGAAATAGCCTCACCAACCCTCAATTGGCTCAGTGTGGTAAGTATGGTTACATCCCTGAAAACAGAGTTAATCAGGGAGGTGTGAGAAGGCCCTTGATCTGGAACTGGATAAAACAAAGGGAGTCTTCCTATAATTTTCAAGAAGGATTTTGGGATTTACATTCCAGTTTTATATTTTCTAAACTCATGAATTAAAACCTTCCTTTTTATTCAGTCAGCAGACTTTTGCTTTTGGGAATCCATCTTCTTAAATAAATAGAAAAAGTCCTCATTGTTTTATAGTATTTACTACAATTTTGAACAGTCTAGTTAGGGATGAGTGAAAGTTCTAACTTTCTATAAGATCAATTGTAAGATACTATAAAATGATTTATAAAAATTATTTGAAAATTTTGTTCCCTGTACAAAATTTAATCACGGTGTTTAACATAGACATATTTAAAATATGTTGTTAAAATAAGAGAAAAAATAGACTGACATTTAATACAAAAATATTTGGGAGTTTACTGGTTATCACTCTTCAGCTCATCAGAATTCAAGTAAGGAATTAAATAGTAATATGTAGCAAGTAAAAAGCTAAAAGAAAAACACTAATACACCATTATTAGTAACAGAATATCTACAAGAAGATCACATTAAGTCCTTGTAGCCATTCCTTCTGTTTCCACAGTTTGACAACTCAGTTTCCCAGCATATGTTCCTTAGTATTGGTCAGCTCTGAAACAGTTTGTATAAGTCTATTCTGCCATCTGGATCTGCAATTGCAAAGCACCTAATAAAAAATTATCAGTGTACCAAGGTATACGATAAGAACATGTTCTCCATGTGATGCAGATCTTATTCTAAGTTCTACCTTCAAGTCCAGGAAGACTTCTTATGTATACAGAAGAAGGAATGTTTTTTTGAACTATATCATCTTGCTATAATCTTCTTGTAGATGTTCTGAGTTTAATATATTATGAATAATTATGCATTAGTTTTTCTTCTATCTTTTTAGTTGCTACATAGATTTACTAATTTATTTCTCAATTGAGTTTTGACAAGCTGAGTAATGACAACTGCTGAATCCCAATTTCTTTTTGACTTTTATCTGGAACATCAGTCTTTTTTTTCCTTTTGTTTTAACTTCACATGTTAAATATATCTGTGTTATACACCATTATAAAATGTTATCAGTCTGAAATAGCCCCACAGCCTGAGTATATGAAATATATGCCTTGGTGAATAATGATTGAACGTTTTAAATTTTGTAAGAGTTAGCAATGAAGTAGAAAGAATTTTTAGTTTACATATTTTGATTAATGTTTAATTTTCTCTCTAGTTAGCAATAAAAGACATAAGAAAAAAATGAGCATATCCCAAAAACAAATGCCATCATGTGAAAGACAAATGAGTTGGTAATTAATCACTGTCATTTGTTTCAAGTGTTATTTAGATTATTTTAGAACTTGGATGGGGGCACTGATCTTTTGTCTTTATTGCTTTAACATGTTTTAGCTGATCCACTCAGTTCAGTAATTCTGTTGGACAAGTCTGGTCAAGTTAAAAGATTGAAAAGGAAGTGGACCCAATAAATGTATGACTAGTGCTAAATGTTATATTGGCTGAAATTCTGTGTTAAAAAAAGTGAAGACCAAGGTAATAATTCAGAAAGTCTGGAATATTAAAAATAATTCACTTTAAAGCTTCAAACAAGACTTGAAGACTAAAGAATATCTAGGCTAAAATAGCATTAAAAGGACTAAAATGAAGATAATAATTCAAGAATCGCAATTAGAAACAAGACCCCATTCAAAGAGCAACAGTACATTTCTGTAGAGTCTGTGGCCATCAATGGTGGGTAGACCTGGCTTCATAACTATGCATACAGTCAGTGCAGTGATGACATGGCATCACTGTGCAGGAGGTGCTTCCTAGACTGAAGTCAATGGTTAAGGTAGAGGATTCCTCCAAATGTAATCAACAGCCATATGACTGTAACCAAGGTGAGCCATCTAGTTGGAGGACATTGGCTGTGGTCTGGCCTGGAGAGGGATGGGATCTGCCAGGTCTGCTTGCCTTAGACACATTATGCCTGAATTAATACCTCTCCATCTTTCAAACCAGATTTATAGAGTGAACTTGTCAGGTGGCCAGTTGCACAGCTTTTCAACAGCCCTATCTGGTCATGGGATTGATCAGGGCTGGTTAATACTGTCTCAAGGCTGATTGGGGACTCCTGCAATACTTTGTGACCCTCGCTATCTTATCAATATTTGTTTTTTTTTTTACCTACTTATATATATATATATATATATATATATATATATATATATATATATATGTACACACACATACATACATATATATATATATATATATATATATATGATAGTTGTATATTTAGGCAGCAATCCTTCTTTTATGCAAGTTTCATTAAAAACGACAGACAAGGTACTACGGTTAAGTTTTTTATTTAATTTTTCTTGTGTACGAACAAGAGCTTTCTTTGCTGGACAAAGGGTGTGTAAGAACTGTCCAAATGTTTTATTTTTCTGAGTGCTTTCGGCTATACCTTTAGCCATTATCAAGGATGATTTGATTTTTCAGCTTAATTGAGTGTGTGCATTATGTATATGTCTTAGTGTGTAGTAGTGGTGTTTTAATTTCCAAATACTGTTAGCACCTTGTGGCTTTGTTCGTAGTTAATATTGTTATGGGTAGGCTTTTTCTTTTTTATTATTAAAGCCTCCATTATTTTTAACCTTTTTTTACAGGTGGAAGCAATTAATATATTTTTGTTTTCTACTAGTATATTTCTAATGGAGTCTGGTAAATTTTTGTGTGTGTTTAAATGGGTTCTAATGGAGCTGTGATCGGATAAGTGTAACATAAGATGTCTGGATAAGTATGTAGTTGTGTAACTGATGTAATTATTTATGAGTCCGGTTTCGTTAGGAACGCAGTTCCTTAAGGGGCATTTGAACTCATAAATAATGTTTGTTCTTTGCAATTTTGATTTGTCAGGCGTGTTGTTATTCTTGAGGATGAGGTTAGCTGTCTTAAATTTTTTATAATAGATAATTAATTTGATTTTTTTATTTGGGTCGATTGGGGTGGTGTATTTCTTTATAATATGTCTTAGTGGGCATTCGTCTTGTTTGTAATTCTTATGCATTTGGTTTTTGTAATAAATGTGTATGTGATTTTTGACTGTGTGTTCACTTTCATTATTACTTACTTTAGGGAGAAATATGCACAGACTTTGTAATCGGAAATTTTACACAGACTTTGTAATCGGAAATTAAAATTTTTGTTAATATTGTTCAAAATTGTTAAATATAACAAAGTAGATTTAAGAAATCAAATCCATTTTTTAAGATAATTGCATTCTTAGAAATTTGTTTAATGCCATGCACTTTTAACCTTGGTATAAATTCAAAATATCTTTTGCAAAAGAACAACCTCAACATATATTCAGCAATCGAGGGTCAGCCATTTTCTGATCAAATTTAATCCTTCAGTTTTCTAAAAGTGTCATTTGCACTTGTCAGACAGTCTGTATGGTGCCTTGAATAATAATAATGTGAAGTCAGAACTGGAATAGAATTTTTATTTTTGTTTAGCTGACAAGTGTTAAAGACAAAAATATCAGACCCATGAATCAATAGACTGGTTTATTTTTCTTACCGTTGTTCCCCGAATATAAAGCCCAAGAGTCACCCAAGGTAGATGATTATTAAATGAAGTTGTTGGAATGGAATACAAGAAAGGAGACTTGGTTGCATATTGTGAGAATGTGTAGAATTGATAACTTGTTGACCCTAGACTCAAAAAGGTTAAAGGTAGTCATCAAGGAAGCATCCTCTCAGTTGTCAGTTCCACAGTGCAACAATTCTGGATAAAAAACTTTTCTGAATGGAACTTCCTCTTCCCTAATGGAATATGAATGGCATGAGGATGAGTTGTCTCAGTGTAGATGGGATGGTAGTCCCTTGCTGTAAAGGTCTGGACTGTTGGAGCCAAGGAATATACAAGGGTAAGTCAAAAATGGTCTGCACTTTCATAGTATTTGGAATTATTGATAAGAGTGCAGATAATTATTTACTTTCTCTTGTAGTTTGCCTGAACATTTACCATAAAAATAGTGATAGAGTAGTGAGAGGTTGCCAACATTTTGTCTGCGGGGAAAGAGTTGTAGTGTGGAAAACTAATTCATCAACCACAAGGTCATTAAATGCTTTTGAACTCTATCAAGGCTGGAAAAATTATGTGTGTGTTTTTTTACTGATTTGTTAATGCTCATAAACATTAAGAAAAATTCTGAATTTAAAAGTTATTTTTTTCATTATTTTTTTAAAATGTTATATCCGTTCAGATTCTTTTTCTTAATATTTGCATATTGCTATGATTTCTTGGGAGGGTAATGAAGTGTTTTGCATTTGATTTGTCTGAAATTCAAAATTACTCCTTCTCCTAGACCTGTTGCCAGCAAAGGCAAAATAGCTTTTTATATTTAAGAATAGATGGATTCATCCCTTTGCCAAAGTGCAAAGTGAATGCAAAAGAATAGAACAGAATCTGAATCTTGCTTACTGATCTCATTTTCTGCACTGATAACCAATACTCTACCCTTACATTGATTTAGAAACAATAAAAAAAGAAACAATATCTATAAATATTTTTACTTATCAGTGATTCCCATGTGCGTTGGCAATGGTTTTACTCTGCATCTATACAGGGAGTGGGGAAGAGTAAGAAACAGGAAAGCAGGTTGAAGGACGGCTAGGGTAAGTTAATTGGTGTGTAAGCTTTCATCTTGCTATAGAGAGAAAGAGTAACAAAAATAGAACAATGGGGAGGAAGGTGAAGAAGTACAGAAAACTAAAACAAAAAAAAAGGGAAGGATAAAATCCTATAAAGATGTAAAGAAAGACTTTGACTTTAGCGTTAACATTGATAAAACAACAGACAGGAAATGTTTCTAATAGAATAGTTTATTTTACAAGAGATTTTCAAATACAAGTAGTCTTTGTTCTATGAAAAATCTATAAATTCTGAAATTTAGGAAACTAGAATGTACACGTTTTGATGTCATCAGTACCTTCAGCATCAATGTTTATTTGTTTTTTTGTTGACGTGTGTAGGCGAAGAAACACTCAATGGGCTTCCCTAAATATAAATGGCATTGCTGGAAAGCCTGTTACAGTCACAGCAGATGTTAAAATGAAGACAAGGTGAGAATTTCAAAAAGGGGGTGTTCATATGTTTTGCTATTTTGGGAAAATACTGAAAACATTAATTATTTCTATCATTCATCCATGCTTTGAATATTGTCGCTATATTTGCTCTGATTCTTCTGCTATATATTTAGAGATTCTTGATGAAATCCAAAGAATCTGCAGTGTTATCAGTCCTCACCTGGCATCTTGGCATTAGTCACTTTCGTACTTCTATAACCTAGCTTCCCTGTGCCTTTTCTGTAAATACTTTCATGGTAATTGTTCTGACGAATTTTTCCCTTTGATATGTAGATTTTATGAATTCAAGCAAAGTACTAGATTGGTGGCAAGGCCTCATCATTTTACAGTTGAAATGGCTAGATGTAACCATAAGTTCTATGCTAAGAAATTCTTTCTCACACTTCTCTCTTGTAGAACTCTCTTTCAACTTCTTGCTGTCCAGTTAACTTTGACCTTCAAAATTTAAATATTTGTCAATTGTTATTTTTGTCGTTTTAATTCCTGTTCATTTATTGTAGTTTTTTTCTTTTTCTCCTATTCTTTTGCACTCAATAACCCCTTGCACATTAGTGGCTTTATAGTGTGAAATGATTTAAAAAAAGAAACATTTTCCTTAAACTTTGGAATTTCTGTATATTCACATTTTTTTTTCAATTGAAGTTTGGCTGTTATGCATAAATGGGGGAGAGGAATAGTTGAAGAGTTGGTAATTACATGAAACACATTCTAGTGTATTAGTTTGAAAATAACTGATTGAGAAAATAAGAATAAGAGGGTGTTTAAATGATAAACAAAGAGAAAATGTATTTGTACTCATTAGTGGTGCGGAAATTATATTTTAATCAGTGTTATTTAAAACAGTCTTTATTGGAGTTAAAAAAACAGCTGTGACATTTTTTCTTCTTTAATTAATATCTTTTTTTTATTTTTTTAGCCTTAATGAGTTTACAATACTAGGCCACCCGACATTAACATAGTCAGGTATTTCCTTCCAGTACCAAAGGCTTTTATTCAAGCCTGGGTAAAAGATCAAATTTTGAATGTTAATTTTCAGGGCAGCTAAGGCTTTGAAAGTTGGTACAGCACTATCTTTTAATCTATATTCCTTTCATGCTTTTTATGAGCTAAAGATAGTAAATATTAAAATCATCCTTTTTAGCACATGACATGAATTTCAGGCATATTAGCAACAGACTGCTTGCCTTACCACTAAACTTTTAGTGTAAAAGAAATAATTTTCAAATGATTGTGTAAATAAATGAAAAAAAAAAGAAATTACAAAAATGATTTAGGAACTAAAAGGATGCAATTAAGAATACAAAGAATGAAGCTATTCACTCGTGAATTGATCAGGTTTGAATGTGGCACAAATTTTGAACGACTGAATGTTTTAGAATGAAAATGGAGAAAAAATTAAAGCTAATGACAGTAAATTTCTTGTTTAGCTAATGGTAATGCGTTTGAATCTAAGTATTTGGAAAGAAAAAGGTAATTGTAGGAATTTGCATCAGGAAAATAAATCAAAACTGAAAATTGGTATTTCTGAAAATTTAGTTAAAAAGTAAAAAAAATGAACGAGCAGTTTGTCAAAATTAAAATAAAAATGTGTAGTTTTATATTGAATATCTTAAAACCAAAATGAACATATTCACAAAAATTAATATCAATAATGGAACCTATTTTAGCTATGCGATTAGTCTTGAAAGTATCCAGCCATTTACTATTAATGAAAAAATAGCCTGCCTAGGGAATTGTCACCTTCAAAGTTTTCCCATTTGGACTTTGCATACTTATCTCTGCATCGCTTCTACTTTGCAGCACATTCAGCAAAGTCCTCTTTCAGGATCACCATCAGCTGTTTCATCATATTCTCTTTAATCTCAACCATAGCTTTTCAAAATTGATTTTAGTTTTGAAAAAATCTAGAAATTCCAAGGAGCAGAATCTGAACTCTATGGGAGACTGGGGTGATACAATATTCTGCTTAAAAAAATCTACGCAAGGTATCATTTTGAATATGATATTGACATAGTACACACTCAGTCCATATCACTATCTTAATGAGTAACTCTGTTTGTTAATATATAGTAAAGTTCCTTCTGGTTGCCATGTTATATCAAGACCATGTAACCAGTTGTGGAGATTCTGAAAGTGGATTAAGCATTTCTGGTCAAACCTTGCATATTAATTTTCATTTATAAATTTCAATGGTTTTTATATTTCTTTTCTGCAAATAGTTGGAAACACACACACACACACACAACTCAAATATAATTTATTGAATTTTCATCAAATTTGATTTCTTATTGAATTCATTTGTTCCTTTTTTTTCATTCTTTTTCTTTTTTTGTTTTTTCTGTTAAATCTGATTTTTTTTAATCAAGATCACCAAACATTAACGGTTATCAATCAACCTTAAAAAGAAATGATTATTAGTATTTATGCAGATAGTTTGTATTTTCAGTATTTTAGGTGCAATAATATTTTGTTTGAATAATCAAGTCTGTTTAAAATTTATATTTACTATCCCATTCATTGTCATCCTAAAATCTGGAACTAGTTTAAAAAATTAAAATTAAAATTTTACATTTATTATAGGTTTATAGAAATTCAATATTATTTATAGGTTTATATATATATATATATATATATATATATATATATATATTATGAAATCGACAAAGTCCGACAATTAATTAAAGACATTTTTATGTTTAACATTGTTTTTATAGATACAAGTATTTAAGTAAATGCTCTGTTTATAATAAACAGTATTAAATAATATTTACCGGCCTGAATGTCTGAGAAATTTTCATAGAAAATATTTGTCCTCGACAGGATTCGAACCTGTATCCTATACGGAAGCGTCATATAGCCTGACATGCCTTAACCATTTCATGAGCAGTTATGAATGTACGTGAGAGATTCATGGAAGATTCAAGTTTATAAGCAGTAAATTCGACCTTGCCAACTGAACGATCCTTAGTGGCCAAAACAGATACTTGTATCTATAAAAACAATGTTAAACATAAAAATGTCTTTAAATATATATATATATATATATATATATATATATAATGCCTTTAAATTCTTTGAAGAACATAGGGCCACAAGATATCGTTGCGGTTTCTAAAACAAGCCAGTTTTTTTTAAGTGAGTAGGTTGTTAGCCTACTGCACGACCCCCAACCAAGTTTTGAATTCAGAGTTGTCTTTCTCCTAGAGCAGTTGCCACCCAAGACTATAAAACCCAGTCTGCCCTGCTATTTACTCATAGCTGAGGGGAGAAAAAAGGATTCATGCCTTTCCCAAGGGTATTAGTACATAAGTGAGTGTAATGGATTCAACTAGAATTCGAACTTGGCTCTCCGATTCCTCAATCCGAGAGCCAATTGAATATTTACAAATTATACTGAATATCTGATCATTTGAGGCAAATATCTGAGAGAATGTTTCTGAGACAGAAATAATATGAGATAGAAAAGATAGAAAATGAGAAAAAAAATTGATTACAAAAGAATAAATAAAAGATATGAAATTGATTCAAATTTGAATGGCTTATGGCCATATCATGTTGAAACACAGGTTCCCATATGATCATTGTAGTTAAGCAATGTCGAATCTGGTCAGTACCTAGATGGGTGACCACTTAGCAATACCAGATGCTGTATTCTTGTATGTGTGGTTCTGTAAGGGATAATAGCTTGGAATTATTAATTGGAAAACTGAGTTCCAATTTTGGTATCAAAATATCTGAGACATTGACACTGAACGTATGGATCTGATCAAAGGAATGAGGATGTCATGAGATGGATGATCTATGTATATATTTCTGTTGACAGACACTCATGGTGGCAAATACGGTGTTCATATGAAACATTTCAATTCATTAAGCATTTGAAGCAAAATGAATTTTAATAATGCACTATTTTAAATGAAGAAAATTTTTAGCTTAATATTTTAAGATGCAGATATCACGTTGTATATTTATCGCCTGATCATGAGTGAAATTAATATTGATATTATGCATTTATTCATATCAGAATTCTTAAGTAGGAGCTATTTGTTATTTGTTTTGTTGGTATTCAACACAGTTGCTGCCATTGCTTTTCACTGTCATTGACTTCTTTTGCTTTTGTTTATTTTATTTCTCATCTTCTAATAAAAGATGAATGATACTGATGATGGATTCAAAGAGAAAGGTTTATTATATAGAAGTCAATAAGTGTCAGGTGATGTGAGAAAATTGTCTGTGTATATTTGGGAACCAATTAACTATTTTGACAAAACTCTAGAAAATATCATTTAATATTTTATGACTTTTTGGTTGCACCTGTATTATGTTTAAATTCATCTTGGCTGAAAATCTTATAGCTTCAAAACAGTACCTGTCCCAAGTTTCTTCTTACTAATATTATATAACTCAGTCTGGTACAAGGTGACAAATGTGTGACACTCACTGAAATTTAAATTCTATAAAATATTTCTATTTTGAGTCTTGATGATGTCTTCAAATAACGAAGGGTTGACTTCAAATAGTTTGCATTGTAAAATGAGTAAGAGCTTATTTTTCTTGGGATTTTCTTTGAAATTGATTCAATAACAATCACTCTTTACTAAATGTTCAATCTCAGGAAAATGATAATGGTGTTTATTCACTTATAGCATTATCTCTGTCTAATATATGTGACAAAATTCAGAACTTCATGAACCTCCGTACCCACTATAAGACACAGTGTCAAAAGGATGTTTTTTTCCTTGACACCATGATTATTTTAACTCTCTTTCCTCTTCAGCAAGTTTAGTGTTTTTTTAAATGAAGATTAGAATTGGAATAAAACCTGAGCATATGATGAAAGTGACTTTATACATTTTTTTTTTGGTTCTTGATAATTGACAACAAAGATATTAAACACTATTTATTAGATCATTTACACTATTTATTATATATTGGAATGATTGGCAAAACACTGACTAATTACTAATTGCTTTGAACTGTATAAAATAATAAATAATAATTATTTCCTTATAGTTCATATATTTTAATAATTTAGTAAATGTTTATAAATTTATGAATAAAAAATTGTTTTCATATTTCTTTCTTTATAAAATGGTAAATGATAAATATTGCATTGTGTTAGTTTTTAAAATGCTGTAGATATAAAATTATTTTTTTAAAATAAACAATCTAATAGTATTTAATAATTTTGTTATCAATTCTCAAAAACAAAAAAAAATATAAATTCACTTTCAGCTTATATTTAGATTTTATTACAATTCTAATCACTGCTTTTTAAAACAATAAACCTTGCCAAGAAGTGAAGGTAGATAAAAAAACAGTGTCATGGGAAAAAAACATCCTTTTGATACTATGCCTTATTGGTGGCACAAAAATCCTTGTCTGTCAAAAAAATTATGATTTTAAATAAAACTCTTGATGCATTATGTTTTGTGAAAATCTTTGGCAAATCAGCAGGAATCTTGAATCAAAGGTTTCACTGACTTGAGACTTTGAACATTTAGCTTGCCAAGATTGATCTGAAAACTAAGATTCCAACTTTTATTTTAATGTTATCCCTTTTGGAAATTTTTGCTTTCTTAATGAAAGGAAAGATCAAGGTGAAAATATAAAAAAAAAAAAGAAAGATCTCTACTCAAATCGGTTGCAAACAATAACAGATGAATTATTACCTGGAATGATAAAAGAGAACACCAGCTGCCTGGGCTTCAGGTAGCAGGTTAAGTAGACTGAAGGTCGTATGTATGGACACTTAGATGATTTTCAAGATGAACAGACACAGTTGATATGTATTTGGAGGTGAGCACTTTCACAGACATTATTGTGTCCCTCAGTCTGGTTAGTTTCCATTTCTATATAATTATTTATTCTAAAAAGTTGTTGTTGCCATGATATATAGAAATCTTTGTGATGACACACAAAGGATTATACAAATGAAGCAGAAACTGGTTCTTTGAAAATTATATCTAGTGAGAAGGAAAAAACACCTATTTTTTGTTGTGTTTTACATTGATCCAGTTTTATATATATATATATATATATATATATATATATATATATATTAGTTACCCATTGTTTTTTTAAGGATCAGAAATAGGTATTGTATTTTTAAACTATAAGAAAATCATCAAAGAATAAGATAAAATCTGAAAAAAAATTCTCATTTATAGTAGCAATATCAATAAGGGGAGATAACTGGAACTATTGGAAAATTTATTGAGATGCTGAAAAAGGAAAGTAGACATATATTGGAGAAAGTGGTTTTGTTTTTATTCATAATGTATTTTTCTTTTGTTAACATTCACCTAATACAAGGTCCAAGAGCCACCCAAGGTAGAGTGTTAATGAATAAGATCAAAGTAAGTGCATATTATGAGGATATGTAGGATAGATTATGTTTGACCCTAGACCTGGAATGGCTAAGATTGGAGTGAAGAAAGATATTTTAAAAAAAAGACTCTCGGGCATCTGTTCCATGAAGTAGATGTCCTTAAGAAAAAGTTCTCTGATTGGAATTTCCTTCTTACAAAGGCAATACGGCAGATTCAACCCTATGTACATTACATGGTGGGTCTGAGGTGTAATGGTCTGAACAGATGAATCTAAGGAATATCTCATCTAAACATTTACCATGGAAATAGTAAAAGGGTGGCAGTAGGTTTGCAATGTTTCACTTATGGGAAAGGGATTGTAGGGTAGAAAATAAATCATCACCCACAAGGCTATGTAAATGCTTATAAACTGTGTCAAGGCTTCAGAGTGGAGATTAGGCATCTGTAAGCTGTTTATTTAAATTGTGATGTCAAACAGAATTTATTAAGCACAAGTTAGTGTGGCCCATCATATGACGATGATTTAATATAGAAAATATACTTTTGCAATAGTGCTGGGTAATATCAGATTTTGCCATATTTGGTCATCCATACTTAAACTGTCTCATGAAGGACAAATTTAAACAAAATTTTGTCAAATGTTGCTGACATATCTGGGTTAGAGCTTGATAGAATTCAAAAGTATCTACATGGACATGGTGATGAATTATTTTTTTTGTTCTACAACCCCTTTATTACAGGTGATCAGTCGCAAACCTCTCACTGCTCTATCACTATTTTCATGGCATATGTTCTGATTAGCTATATTCCTTTATCCCACTATCCATGACCTTTACAACTAGGACCAGCCATGTCAAGTACACAAGTGTGAATCACCCCCACTCCCTTTATATTCCATTAGTAAGGTGGAAGTTCCATTCAGACATTTCCTTCCCAAGAACTGCTGCTTTGTTGTACAGACTCCCAGCAGGATGTTTTCCTAATCACTATATCTTGACCTCTTCAAGTCTAGGTTAACCGTTATCTTTTCTGGATAGCCCCATGAACTGAACTTCTTTTTCTTATGCTCATACAACACCACACAGTAACACTCTACCTTGAGTGGGTCTTGGGCCTTGTATTGAGTGAACATTAGGATGAAAAAATATGATTAAAGAAATCTGACATTTGTATTGAGATGTCAGTTAAAAGACACTACCTGTAGACAAATATATTTTTCACTGCATTGTAAATAAAAAGTAATATTTTTTACCAAATCATTAAATTAACTATTTTTTTGTATTTCCATATTGGCTAATTTACTTTTGAATATTTTTGATTACAGAGTTAAAATTGTCTTTTGACAGATATCAGTCATGGCATAATTAAAGTTAATTTTATAAAAATTACCATTGAAAATTATGTAAAAGCTGTTTTAAGTATTCAAAAGTAAATCTTATATTTTTCTAGTATTTTTGCTGTTTTCTTGCAATTAAAACCAAAATTAAAATGTTATTTCAATTATTGCAATATGCTTTGAAAATAGTATAAAAAAATACCTGTAATCATTGCTCGAGATTTAATGCTTTGGCACCTAATTAAGATAAGCAAAATATAAGCATGTTATGTAGACATATTTTGGAGTTGTATAGGCAAAACACCAACAGTACATCTCACCTATGCACTTAGCTATGAACCAAAACATAACATCATATACTTTATACATTACAAGCCAAGAAACACTAAATTATATATATGTTCAAACTTTCATTCACTTTTATAATTGTCTGTATAGTGGCACAAATAATTCTGGCAGAAGGAAAAAAAGAGAAAAAAAAAGTATTTGTGGTTACAGTCTAGAATTGGCTGAATACGAACTGAGGGTTGATATTAGGAAAATCATTAGCTTTTCTTATTGCTACCCACTGACTTTACTGCTACTCTAACACTTAGCTGCTAAACTTTAGTCATTTTCTGTATGTCAGAAATAGTTTTAGCAAATTTTAACACTGATTCTAATGTAATGGATCTAAGAAGGATGCATGAATATTTAAGATTGTGCAGCAAATAAAATATGCAATATCCACAAACATAAATTATAAGAAATGGCCAAATGATAACAATATTCAATCACGACAAAAATACATGTTTGAAACAACAGATTAAATTTTATATACACAATTTCCAATTTCTTTGTTTGTAATGATCTGTGCAAAGGTATAGAGAAAAAGTTCTTTGCTGTTTCAGAGAAGTTCAATGTCTAGAATTTAACTTAGACAAAAGATTTTTCTCTACAAATAAGTTATAAATGGATTGTCATAGGTCAGGAATTAATACAAACAAAAGTTGTTGACCCTGTCTAATCATGCAGGTATTTTTATAGTACTTGTTTGTGGTTTGTTGTTGCTGATTGAAAGACTAGTTTCTGGTTCTGTTGTGGAGCCAACAATGTCATTGAATATTTTACTTAAATTCTTTATTCTAATGGAACAAAGAAGATGATCATTCAAGTAATACATTTTATCACGCAAAAGATGAACACAGCATAAAACTTTACATTTTTTGTTATTTCTTCCTAAATGACATGTGATAGATAGCAATGAATACTTGTAGAGAAAAGTCATGGTAAAGGTAGCTGAAGTAAAAATGGATTAGCGACGCTTTCTGTCAGAATTTTTGGCAAAAGGAGTTATCATTATTTACATTATTTGAACTTGGACTATTGTCCTCATCTTTGTTGTTATTATCACAACATTTTGTCTATGGTGGCCTCCCTAGGACACAATGTTGAAAACAGAATAATATCAACAAAGATGAGGACAGTAGTCTGAGTATAAAGAATGTAGCTATTGCCTCTGTATTCACAAATACTACCTAACTCTTTGAATCTTATAGTTGTGTGTAATTAAGAAGAAAAATAAAGATTCTCAGATAGTAAGACATGGACTAAAGATATACAGGTTATCAGGAGAGGTTACTATTAGTAGCAACATAGTGGCACCATTCAGCAGAGGTAACAGTGTGATCATGTGGCTTGAAAAGATTAATTGGTGACAAAATGGTCCTGACTTCTTAATAATAAAGTTCTTCCTAACAGGTAGAGCCCTGAAGTTAGTTGTTAACAGTCAGTTCTCTGGGGCCCTAGCAATCAATGCAATCATCAACCAGGAGTCACTTCTCAAACCAATACTCTTTTTATTTTATATAAATGATCTGCCTAAGAGTATACTCAGATCATTTGTGAATATCTAAGACAATAATACGATATATCGGTGTACCTCCAAAAATAGTGATAACCATAGATTGGCAGCTGATCTCTCATATGATCTAGCTGGCTACATTCAATCCCTTGGAAACAAAACTAGTTAGATGGAAAGTGCTCAGACAAAATGCATTCCTTAGTTTTGACTTTCACAGCTCAGATATGAGATGAAATCTCTTGAAATAACTTTCATTGATGGAGTGAGGGAAGGCAACAAGTGGTTAGCAGCTTGGAGCCAAAAACAGACACAAAATGTTTCAGGAGTCAATGGCAGCACATAGTCTGCAAGGAGCAGAGACTGGAATTTATCTGTTACAGGTCTGGTCAAGCAGAACATGCCAAAAAAAAAATGCAACCAGGAAAAGGGAAAAGGGAAGTTACTGTCAACAGTTACCCTTCTACCCATTAAAATCAGTGCTTGATGTTGACCACAATTAAGGTAACAGTAGGTGAGAGCAAGCAGCTTTATCAGTACTGACTATAATATGATGTTAGTTACGTCAGAAGTGAAGTGTTAAAAGCAGGATAAATGTGTTAAAGACCTCATGTGGGGAAATCAGTGAAGTGGAATTAATGATACCATTAGGCATGATGAGAACACAAAGTGATTGGGATAGATTGCATTATAGATGGTATTGGTAAAGTGATTGGGTTAGACATAATTAACATACTGGGAGGTGGGGCATCATGACTAACAACTGGTG